>CM065381.1:33259835-33327335 GCA_033060915.1 Euryodendron excelsum | reverse complement strand
AACCTCAGTGAGTTGGACAATAACATTACGTGTATGGTGAATATTAATAATTAATGGAATCTACATCCTAGTATAGGGATTGATGATACCCCCTTGATTAAGCTTATAAATTTTGATTATGTCAAACCCTGCAGGTAATTTATGAATCTGACATATCAAATAAGTTAAGTGAAAGGTCTGAAGAAATTAAACAAGTCTATTAAATTTAATTGTCAGTAATTTAATTTAATAGATGGGTATTTATAATCTTAACGTGGGGAGATAAATAAGCATTTAATAATATGGAGCTCGAAATATAATTCCTAGTATGACAAGAGTGCAATTATAATTCATTAGTAGTATAAATTATAATTTACGTAAATAAGGATTAATCTTGATTGGATTAGGAATCCTTATTTGCGTAAAAAACCCACGTTATACTAATCATATAGTCCATATTGTAACCTCTATATATATACACACTCTAAGAGCAGCTAGGGTAACACTAGATCATATTTGAGAGATACACGTTTTTGTGAGGAAAATAAACCCTAACCGCTATGAGCCCACTCTCTATGGAGTAAGGCGTATACAAGAGCTACAGCAGAAGTCCAAAGGTTGAGTTTAAGCAATTGATTTGTGCTTGTTGCTGTTACTTGTTATTCGAGATCAAACTAGAGAGATCTCGAAGGTATGATTCTAATAACGTAGATTAGATTATGCTAATCAGATCAGAATTCTTGGTATTATGCGTATGCACTATAGCCAAGTCATGAAAAATTCTGCAATCCCCAGCATAAACAACAAATTAGGTATAAAATTACATAGCTTTTATTTTAAAATCAGATTCCAAGTTATTTTATTCAAACTTATAATGTGTCTCATATGTATAAGTGATGGACATGCGTGTCCAAATGACGGACAAGCGTTTCTCCCAAGTGTCTGAAGCGTGTCTGATTTTTGGAACCGCTTTCAACCCAATGGGTGATCCGGTTGGTTGGGTTCGGGTCGGTTGGGTTCGGTGAAAAAACCTAATTTTTTAGTGCAAAAATATCAATTTGAGTCGGGTTGGTTGGGTTGGATTAGAGAAATAAAAACCCGACACCCGAACCGAATGTTGTCGGATTTGGTGAAATTCACCCGTTATCCACCCATAGGGTGATCGGTTTGGTGTCCGGTCAGGCTGTTTTTTAAACAGCCCTATCCAACATGTGTTGAGGGAGTATTTGACGAATGTCATGTCCGAAACCATCTTAAAAGTATCTGTGCTTCTTAGGTCACTAGAAATTGTCTTTTTACTCCGAGAGTTCTATCGTCTAACAGATTGACTACTATGATCTATGATGCCGTCTTACATTTCTTTTGTAAAACTGGTAATCTCCCTTCAGGTAACTTCAATATAAAATACAAATTTGTGCATTAAAATCATCATTTAAGCATCAAACATGAATGAAACTCATTGTTCAATCAGTCTCAAATTAGGTGGATAGAAATAAAGCTTGATGTAATTGCCTTTGCAATTTCAGTGATTACATGATAGATCTGCTTGCCACTTTGTTATAATTGCATCATTTTGCTATGATAACCAAGGCTAAGTGGAGAACAGACGACTGAGGAGGGACTGCAAGGAAGAAGAAGAAAGAAAATCGCCTTTTGTTCAATGTTTAGTCTTTCCCGTAAGAGTAGAAAGAAGATACAATCCTCTATGCAGAGTGCCCTGTTGAAGGGGCCCAAGATAAAAATTCTTTGAATTTTGGGGATACAAGGTAAAAAAAATTTAAAGTATAGGGTGGGCTAATACATTATTTATTATTAGAAATACTAAAAAATCTTTAGGGCCTAAACCGGATTTTGAAAATTCAAAGGGTAGGTCCGCCCCTGTCTATATACCAAGAGTTCACATGAGTACTAACATCTGTTACAGTTTTTGTCAGCATCTCATCAATTGATTCAAATAAATTCCCAAGAAAACACACAGCTTCCAAATACCGTTTTCCCAATATAGAGAATTTCGATTTTCGGGTTACAATATCATTTAATTATCTAAAACAACATCAGGACCTAATTCTCCAACGTTCTCACTTCCACTGCAAACCATAGATGCATGACAGAGAGTACCACAGATGTATGGACAGAAGACAGCGAATAAAATACTAGATGTCACTTTTTAGCCAAATCCCACCACACAAATTTTCACCCTCCTGTCAACAATTGCAAGACATACCCAATTCACATATGTAGGTTTATATATACATTATTACATACATGCATGTACACAACTTTTTATTTACCAAAGAAATAGACTGCAACAGAATGAGATGTCACAGAAAACCAGAATGAGTAATAAAATAGTAAACTGGAATCAACAAAATTGGAACCAAAACAAATATCTCAATGAATTAAAAAGCATATGTATGTATATAATATTAGGCAAATTTATGTGTGTGTGTGTGTGTGTGTGTGTGGGCGCGCGCGCGCCCGTATGTGTGTTTTGATGTATACCACAGAAAGATACCTTCTAGCCGGAAGAATACCGACGGTCGATGCATAGCCGTTGAATTTGGCGGACCGGACGGCGTCGGCGACTGCGTCTTCGGCTACGGGGGTGGTCCGAAAGCAGGGGAACGCCGAGGGGTCGCCGTGGCCGAGAGGAATGATGGGCCTTGGGTCAGCTGCATTAATTTTTTCAAAGACCTCGTTGAGAACACCTCTGATGGAGATCTTCGACGAGTTGCTCACAACTTCATTCCCTCCGAAACCCCATCTCGCCGTCGTCGACCCGTTCTCCATATCTCTTCTCTCCGCCCCACCGGAAATTGAACTGGTTAAGCGGCACTTGCGCCTATTGAAAGAGAGAGAAGGGGGTAGAGAGAGAACGAACGAGAGAGAGGACGAATATATGATACAGAGAGGGGTGCCACACGGCGGCGGGAGCATTCTATATATTCCAATGCATGGTGAGAGTGGACCAGTTGTTGGAGAAGTAAGTCTACACGAGTTGGCATTTTAATTGGTCCACGTGTAAAAAAATTTTGTACACACGCCACGTCGTTATTTTGAGCTAACTTAGATGGTTCCCTTGACAAAAACCGAAAGAAAATACCCATAAATGTAAATAAGAGCCAACTATAGGTCAAATAAAAAAATATTTTTTTCTTTAATGACCGTATTTTATGTGATCTGATTGACTTTTAAACATAGTTAATGAGGAAACTCAATCTCAAAGAAGAAACGTGTTTATGTGGATGCGCAATTTAATGCCGACACAAACTCTTGTCACATTTTATAAAAATGTTTAGAAAATTGTAAGAAATATTTTGGATACTTTTGAAGTATTTAATGAAAATTTTATAATAAAAAAACTAAAGGGAAGCTAAAGGGAAGTTATTATTTATAGACATTGTTATTGTTTAAGTTTCAATTAGCATTTGTTATACATAATAAAATATTTATTGAATTATTCATATAAATTTTCATATAGCCAATGCATGGTGAAGTTATTTGTTTTACATAGTATTTTTTTTTTCAGTTGTAAAAGGGTAAATTTGGTATTTTTTAATATAATTCAAATAGCATCAGCTATCTTGTCATTTTCCATCACTGTCAGTCAATGACTTGACGGAAGGTGGAATTTATAACTAATAATTAAACCAGAAGAAATGTCGGTGTCATTTTACAAACCACATGGGTGTTGTCTGTGATTGTCAGATACCTCAAAGGAGATCAGTGTAATTTACCCACAAAATTTTTTTAAAAGTTTCTTATTAAAAATTTTTAAGTTTCCCAATTGATTTTTCTCTTTCCATTTCTTCTATATTTTTTGGTCAGGTTTTTCACTTTTGTTTCTCCTAATATTTTCAACTTCTGTTCGCTAGTTTGGTAAATATGATTTTTAAATAATAATTCAACATAAAATGGCTATAGGATGCCTATTTCGACAATAGAAAGTATATCTCAATATATCTCTAGTAGAAAAATAAATGCTCACATAAAGTTATAAGTCCTTGGCTACAAAGGTCATTGGTTTTGTTTGGCAGCCAAGAAATATATAGAAAAATACAGCTAAAGACATTCAAAGACGGCTCTCAATTCTACCCATACTTTTTCAAAATGACTTTAATTCTACCCATACTTTTTCAAAATGACTTTATGTTTGTTTCAATTTCCTTTCTTTTTCTTTTTTTTTTTTGTCTTTTTCTTATATCTTCTAAGCCACCAATAAATGGATGCATATCTCATCCAATGCTCAAATCAAATAAGAACTAAGTAGGTAAAATAAAAGAGAATATTAATCTTCGACTGCTATATTTAATCTAATATGATTGGATTTTGAAGTGAAAATTTGGCCATAAAATGCTTAATCCGATAGTAAAAATGTGTAGCAATTCGTGTATAAAATCAAGCCTACTAATTAAGCTCATGTAGATCAATCTCATGATAACTTTTTCCTTGTTAAAGTTCCATGTCGTTGACAAAAAGAGATTGGTTTTGTTTGGCAGCCAAGAAATCTAGAGAAGATAAGGTAAAGACATTCAAACACAACTCTGAATTTCAGCTAGCCAATGATGCAAACAATACATTTCAAAATGACATCATGTTGCAAGTTCTTTTCATTTTTTTGTTTACCTTTGTTCTTCTTTCTTTATTTTCTAACCTACCAAACAACATAGTAAGAAAGAGTGCATACACACTTTTTTTTCCGTCTAAGTGTGAACAATACTCACTTTTTTTAGGTCGATTATATTTTGCACCCCTTGCACTTTACACAAATGTTCATTTCAAGACTTCTGTTTTTTATTGTAACAATTAAATCCTTAAATTTATAATAAAGTTACAACTTTAACCTGTTGCTAGCTTCCATTTCTATAGGAAATAGAAATTTGTCATGTGGTTATTTTCAAAGTGGCAAACGAAAATTTTCAATCAAAAATTTAAACGAAAGATAACAAAATTGTAACTTATTATAAATGTAATGGTTTAATTATTATAATTTAAAATATGGATATTGAAGTAGAATTTCGTGTAAAGTCAAGAGGGCAAAGTTGCAAAGTTTAATTTCCCTTCTTTTCTTTTTCTTTTTTTTTTTTTTTTTTTTTTTTTTTTTGTTTAGTGTAGAAGGTTAATAACTACTCGGACAATGTTAATAGAGATGAAAATTTTATTCACACGTAGCCCAGTGGGCCAAGTCTTAGTAGTAGATATGGCTAGTGAGGCTAGTGAAATACTGATAATCTGTTGAGCCTTGACTGACCTCTAAATCTAGGCTTGGATTGTACTTTGTAATATTACGTGGTAGTTCAATGAGTTTGCTATCATCAAAAACAAAATAATAAAGAAAAACAGATTTTTTGATAAATACATAATCAATTTTTCAATATTTCTAATTCAACTAAATAAAAAATATATATTCCTTCACTTTATTTCCTTTACATACCTTTTTCTGCTTTTACTTCATTTCCCTGCAAATTCAGCATTCAAGCATAGTGCAAATATTGTATAATTTAAACAAATAGAATATTTATTCTTGTTGGTCTTAAACAAATGGTATTCTTCTGAGAGCTAAGGCCCTGAGTAAGTACAATAGTAAATCACGTCATCATGTTAATGTGGTACAATAAATTAGTAAATTAGAGCTAGATAATTATATAATTTAAAATTTTCTACCTAAAACCTGAATATATCCTGTGATTAGAATTTATTAGCTCATTATACCAAATCAGTATGATGACGTGGTATAATGGTTGTAACTAATATCTTCTCGTAAAAAATTAGAGTAAGTTAAACTTATGACGCATGGGTAGGGATGCCCCTTACTACTAGGCTAACTCCACTCCTCTAAATAACTGGTACTCCACCAATTTAGGTTTCTTGATAATTTATTTATAGCACTCAATCAACCAGTTGTAATAGCTTTTATAAATTGTGTCACTAATAAAATATTTAATGGCACAACTACACTTCTTCACACGATAGGTGAAACAAGATCTCAGTCATGCCAGAACTGGTTCAAATATTTTGTGAATTAATTGAAATGTACGAAGATTATGTAGAAATCTAATTCAAGAGATCAGGTTATCAATTTAAAAATAAATAATGCTATAAATAAGATACATATGTATTGAAAACCTACATTTATAAATAGAGCAATGTTATATAAAATCTCATTTCTCAAACTCCTAGACATAAGATTGTAGGATCCAAATTAACAAATTTATGCATGACTCATTGATTTGTGTCTAGGACTCTGGAAGTGAGAAAAATGATTAAGAAATGAGATTATATATAACATTTTCCTTATAAATACACATGGATCCATTCACTTTGTCTAGAAGTTAAAAAATAGTGAGAAATAAAATTATTCTAGCGTTTTTTGTTTAAAAATATTGTCACTCATTTGGTCTAGAGTTGCCAATATGGAAGATGAATGCCGAAAACGAAAGGAGACATAAAAACGTAAAACGATGCTTAAATCTATTATGAGAAATGAAAAACAATAGATGATATAAAATTAAACAAAATATTTACCAAAGAAGTTATATATAGTTTTGATAATAATTTACTTTGATTTATAAATATTTTAATGATTAAATTTATTCAATACTTTAACCATTAGTCTAGTTGGTGTAATAAAGTTTTGCAAGATTATAAAATACTTAAAAGAGAGATCAAGAATTAAAAAGTGATATCTAAATTCTTGATAATCATGTTTTAAAGAAACTTGATTCAAGGAAGAAAATTAGATAATATAATTTTCTTCTAAAGTTGAAAATTCGATGAAACTATATCATATAATACAGCCATAGTATTTTGTCCATAACTTTGGATCTAACTGTTGGTTTGATCTGATTCTTATAGCATTAGAAACAAGACTCAAATGTCTAATTATGGTGTTTTATAAAAATTTCATGAAAATGATATTTTCTTGATCACAAATGAGCTGAAAAGTGACTTGTTGGATATAAAATTCAAAATATGGCAGTTTGGAGACAGTCATGATTATTTGACCATATCTTTTGATGTAAAAATCCAAATGATTTGATTTTTGAAGTTGTGAAAAGTTAACATCCATATATACATTTGATATATTATATGAAGTTTCAAATTTAAATGTTATCTAGGTGAAACACAAGGTAAAAGAAGATTTACTGTAGAAGAAATTCAAAGATGACAGCTAAAAGACAGCCTGAGTATTTCACTCATATTTTTTGACTCTGATATTTAAATGCTTTGATTCTTAAAGATATAGAAAAATAACTTCTATATCTACATTTCATATTTTATAGAGATTTTTAAACTCGAACATTTGTTATATGAAAAAGCCGATGCAAGTTGATATAGTTATGCAGAAATTTAAATATGCTAGTTGGGAGACAGTTCGAGTAATTTGATCATAATTGTTGATCTAACTATTGGACAAACCTGATTTTTGAGATTTTGAAAAATTGACTTTCATGTCTACAAATTTTCTCTTATATTTATTTTGAAATTTGAACGTTATCAAGAAGAAAATTGAGGTGGAAGTTAAGGCATCTGATTTGAAATTAAAAATCCTATCTGGCAACAACTTGCTCAACAGGAATAAATCTTCAATACTTTTTCAAACAACTAGAAACAGATTTGAAGTTATAAATAAAACATCATTCTTCATCTATAAATAGAGATGCACTTGAGGAGCAAAGAAGAACAATAAGAACAATAAGAGTTTGTGCATCAAAGTTATATTCATCTTACAAAACCTTTGAGAGCTTCATTATATTTATCTTGTATTGCTTTGAAAGATTCGTTAGTATATCTATTTTTTAAGAAAATTTATTTGTAAGAAAGAGTGGTTGTACTCTTATTTTTTTTTCTTGTAAGAGAGAGACTAGGTAAAAAAATAATTAAGGATTAAATGTGACTAGCACCTGTATAAAAACTAGTTGGAATGAGGGATCATTTGCTTGGCTGTGACTAGCACTTGTGTAAAAACTAATTAGAAGGTGTGTCTAGTATCTATAAAAAAAAACTAGTTGTAAAGGAGGACTAGCAACTAGATTAAAAGGCTAATAGTTGTACCTACGGCTTGAAGTCGAATGTTGAACGGTTTTTTTCTTATAAGCAAAAAACTAAATTTTTTTAGTTTTTTTACTTTTATAAGCTAAGATAAGTATAAAATAAATAAAAAAAAAAACAACAACAACAAAAAAAGAAAAAAAAGTTTAAAAAAATAAAGCTTTTTTTGTTTATATGCCAAAAAAATAAGGCCAAAAAAAGTTTAAAAAAATTGTACTAAACGGTTCCTAAGAGTTTGTTTGGAATTTGGGTCGGGGAGGGAAGGAAAGGGAAGTGAAAGGAAGGGAAAATAAAGGAAACAGAAAACAAAGAAAAAAAATTTTTTCTTCCTTTTTTTGGTTTTGTAAAGTAAATGAGAGAGAAAGAGAGAGAGAGATTTAAAATTTTTCATTCACTTTCCTTCCTTTCCCAAAGTTCCAAACAGATTCTAAGGCATCACCACTATTGTGATATTGCAGTGTTTTGTATTTTAATATTATTATATTTTTACGGCAATGAAAGAATCTGTACAAGGCAAGGCTCTCGGATCCATCGTAGCTTTAAACTTTTTTTTTGTGCGGGTTAAAGGTCGCAACTAGGTGCGCAACGTTCCGCCAAGGCACAAGATTAAACCCTCCATCGGGACTGAGCAATGCAACTCTCCTTACTGATGAGATAAGATGGCCTCAACTAGAGCTACGGGAATCGAACCCAAGCTCTAATGACGAGGAGAATGATTTCAACCTGCTGAACCAACCTATCCTAACTATAAACTCTCCTAGAGGCTATCTAGCACTTACAATCCATCAATTTTGGTAAGGCAAATCGTTCAAGCAGACAGTTATTTTTAAAGTGACTGACAACAGTGTAGCGATTTTCTTTAAAAAATACTTCATACAATCAAAATAACTTAAACTCGGGTAGCGCTAACATTACACAAGTGATACATTCTTACTTTATGCTCCTAAATAAACAAACGTGAGTGATTTTTTTATAAAATGAAAAATAAAAAACAGGCCCTCTTTGGTAACACTAAAATTGCAATTGCCATATCTTAGAAGATCACGATTTATGCAAAATTAGAAATTGCGTATGAGAAATATTAGCTCCAAAAATCTTAGAAGATAAGGATTTATGCCAACCCTATTCTGTTATCAGTGAGTATAAAGAGTGTGTACAAGAGTGTCATTTACATAGCATTACTCATTCGTTTTGGTCATATGCGTGAGTAAATACACTGCGTACGAACATGCTATTTATGTATACTCATTTCTTTTAATGATGTCTTTTGTAATGTATTTAGTTGATTGACCAACTAAAGAAATACATTAGTGGGCATTTAAAGATTAATGAAATTTGGATGGATTCAAATTACATTAGATGAAAAGAGAAAAATTGTTACTCTCACATTTTTTGTTTTTCTCCGGATAGAGTTTCAAATGTCATTATTCATAACGTCTCAATAAGCTTGTAATTAATGACCTAAATATTATTAAGATAATTAAAACACAAGTGACCTTAGGTAATATGTCCCTTGTTTAATTTCATGGTTTTGATATTAAATATTTGACCTTTACAAAGAAGAAAATTAATAAATAGACCCTTAGCCTCAATGCTGAAATTTTGTCCACCACTCCCTCAAATCAAATTTAATTACCAGTATATATGTACCGTATATAGGGTTAATTACACTAACACCCATTCAACTATAACTTAATATCATTTTACTTCTTTAAAAAAAAGAAAGCGAATAATTTGACCCTCTCAACTATAGCAATAGATCACTTTGCCCCTTCTGTTAGACTCCTGTTAGCAAAGATAAGTGTCACATGTCCAAAAAAATAGACCAAAATGACCTTATAGTGATATAAATGAATATTTAAACAAAATTGTCTTAATAATTAACTTTTTGGATAAAGTTCCCAAGGAAATACCTACACATGCATATATATATATATATATATATATGTATATGAATATATACACAGTCAATGGCACTTATCTCCTCACCGCTCACAGATCCACGTTCTCGCAAGGCCGTCCGCCGTCGAGCTCTCTAGCTTCGGTCATCGCTTTTGACCCCATTGAGAAGTTCTGAAAGGCCATGAGATCAAATTGGGGAAAAGCACTGAAAACAAAAAATGAAGAATATGAAGTTGCACATGTAAAGTTTTTGGTCTAGTTATTTATTTTTCTCTTGCTGTATTTAAAGCTCTTACCAGTTAAACTAGCACTACACTCTAACAGAGCCTTTTTCAAAAAACATAGCTTCTCAACCTCTAAACAACAGCCATATTTCATGGAAGAAAATAAAAAATTTCTGTTCTAAATATGAGAAGAAAACAATGTCGAATTGACATTTTAATAAATGAAGTGAAAAATTACTTGCCCCAAAATTGCTTTTCCCGTTGCTATTGGTATTGCACCCGTCGTCTTTGTTGGGAGTGATGGTGGCGGTGGCGATGCTAGAAGTGATGGCGAAGATGCGTAGGTGACATTATAGGAGCTGGAGCTGAATGAGAGGGATTCGAGGGGCTTAGAGGGAGGGATTGGCTTACAGTTTCCCAACGCTCTGTTTAAAATTCAAATTTTCGGTAAAAAATAATAAATAAATAAAAACACAAAATAAAAAAATATTTTTATTCTATATTTTTTGTATTTTTTTCGTTACTTTTTTATTTAAAATTTGAGTTTTAAACTGAGCATAAGTGATTGGGGTTGAGGGAAAGAGTCTGAAATTGGATTGGAGTGGTGAGGAAAAATGGATTGGGTGGTTTGATGAAGGAGGACAGAGAAAGAGAGTGGCAGCCATGGATGATATCAGTTGCAAACTCAAATGTCAGCTCTCACTTCTCAGCAGCACAGAGGTGAATGGCTCACAACCACAAAGTTTGACTAGTCAAGGTTAAGAATGTAATTTTACATTTTTTGTTAACAGTGTTTGCTCTAATTTAGATTGTTATAGTTAAACGGTCAAATTGTCAACTTTTTTTTTTTTTTTGTAGAGAAATAAAGTGATACTAAATCATATATAAATGAGTGTTAGTGTAATTAGCCCCTGTATATGACACACAATACAAGAATAATTTTCCATGTCCCTTTCAAATTTAATGGTTGTAAACAATAAATGTTATTGCTTTAAACAAATTCGAGGGTAATAAACAACTTGAGGGTTGTATGTAAAGAAAAAAATAGTTGGTTGTCTTTATTTAGGAAATAATAAAAAAATTAGCTTTCATTTTTTTTAATTTAAACAAAAACTCTTTTATTAATAAAATAGTAATCTACATTGTTGATTTTTAGTTTATTTCGTGGTAAAAAAGGCTCGTATTTTTTTTTCTCTTTATTTTGAAAGACCACAAAATTTGATTTACAAATTTAATAGTACGCAGCAAAGTGTTTCTCCCAAATATGTTTTGCATTATAGAACAATAATATTAACTACCAATAATAACATGCATTTCAAAAAGAGGGAAAAAAGAACAGACAAATGAGTATATTCTGCGGAGTTGATTTCGTCAAGCCCAAACTCCGTTCAAATGCAACACAATTGGGCTTGGTCTCGAGATGGGCCAGAAATTACAGCCTTTTATATTGGGTTCAATCTCAGCCCAGTAATCCTGATCCATCTAGGCATATAGCCTCGGCCCACAGGTATAACTACAAGTTCTCTATGTTTCTTTTTTATTATGGATTTGCAGAAGAAAGCAAAAAGAAAGAGAGAAAAGATAGGGAAAAACAATCAAGCAACAGAATTTTATTTTATTTTATTTTTTAATTAGATTAGGAGAATAAGAAGTAAATGAGTAGTTACAGGTCCAAAAAAAATTAAATTTACTTTGTTACCCATAAAAATGAAATATTTTTAGTAATTTCATTTCTCTTTCATTTTATATTTCCACAACAAATCTAATTGGAGGATGGGGATGGACCAGAAATAGAAGAATAGTAAAAGGTGGGGGAAATTGTTATAGTTCTTTAATGTAAGTTAATTATTCATGCGCCTTTAGGTCCAATTATGCATACAAATTGAGACACACGCCAAACAACTTGATGAAAATCCATTATAATATAACCATGGTAGATTTTAGTGAAATAATAACTAATCAAATCTTGAATATTATCAATATCATGATCAAGCCATTAAGTATGTTTAATGTGAATTAGAACTAATTATATAACCACGTGCATTAATTATTTAATAAAGATCGATAATTGAGTAACACAATGTGATTGCTAAATCCACTGCTTTTTAAGCTGTGTCTAGACGCCCCATTCTATTATTACTACCACCACGAGGCTGTGAATTTAGGCGGCGAGTCAAACATTACAATAACAGTCACATTAGGCTTCTAGACCATGAAAACTCATTAACAGCCAACAGAATGAAAAAAATTACTTTCAAGTATGTGTGAAGAGCACTGTAGTCTGAGTATTTTTGTGAAATTCGTCACAAATGCTGAAATCGTGATGTGTTAAGTTTTCGTATGACCTTGATGCATAAATTAAATAAAGAGATCATGATAAGAACTAGGATCCACTCATGGTAGACTTTAGTAAAATAATTAATAATCAAAATTTGAAAATAATCAATATCAAGATCCGGCCATTTAAATATGTTTACATATTTGAAAAGTAGAGATGTGCATGGGTCGAATTTGTTCGAGTATGTACCAAACTCAATCGAACCAATTTTCATCAGTTTTAATATTTTTGACCCAAAATCGAGCCAATCATCTCATGGGACTGTCTCGACTTGACCCGAGTCAGTTTTGATTGGTTCAAATCAACTCCATGAGTCAAGTAGGTTCATTACGTTTGGGCCGAGTCCCTCTTTTGCGAAACAATTTGATTTATTCAGTTAATTTGTTTTTTAAAAATAGAATCGTTTTGCGTCTCCATTTCGCAAAAAGTTTAAAAAACAACGTACAAAACAAATCATTAATATTGAAGCACTACAAATAATAACTCGAAGACATGTCTATAATATATATCTAAGATTTTATAGCATAAAAAGATCAAGTCATGGGTTGGTTCAAGGACAAATTGGAATTTGGGCCAATTCAGGTCTCAAGAGTGCTAATCTGAGAACCCAACTCAATTTATCAGTTTACCAAATTTTAGACATAGAACCAAGTCAGACTTCTTATAGATCCGAACCAAATCAATTTAAAGAGATCAAGTTAGATCGATTCTCGAGTATTTCAGTTCTTTTATGCACCTCAATTAAAAAGATATGAGAATTAGAACTAATTAACCACATGCATTAATGCTTTAATAAAAGATCGATAAAAAGAGTGCAACACGGCCAAAGCTAGTCTATATCTCAAAAAACAAAAGAATTTGTGTAGTATCTTGTTAATGGGACGGCGTAAGTCATGAGAGGAAAATCTTTTAAAAAGAAATGGACGAAACAGAAGAGAGGTATTCCCTTATTTTATTTAATTAAATAATAATTATGAGGAAAGTTACATTCTTATAGATTTTTATATAGAGAACTCTATGATATGCCAATAGTATTTTTAAAATTATGAGCCATAATAGTCAGTGCTTTTATTTGAAATGAAAATATCACAAATAATTTCATCATTTGGTGTAAAAATTTATGTACAAAATTTTCTTTTTATAAAAATATGTCAATATTAAAATTATGTTAATAAAAAATAAGGATTTAGTCAGGACTTTTTCACGTGTTTAAACTACTCCCTTTAAACCATAACCATTTTAAAATGTTTATCGATAGTGGCTGAACGGAAGAAAACTAATTTAACCATGTGGTAACAAGCACATGTATATCTTGTGCCCCATTCTAGTTGATAAAACTATTCATAATTATTAATCGATTTTTTTCAAAAAGTATAATATGTAAAACATTTAATAAGTGTACTCTATGGTCCAACTTAATATTTTTTGTTAGGTTTTAGATTTGGATAGAAAATAAAATTATTTATTTATTTGTATATATATACAAATATTATATGTGAATAGTATGAATATTTAACTTAAGATAAGTGAGTCCTAGAAAGTAGTTGGTGGAAAAGCCAGAACCTCAACACTTCATAGAAAAACCTAAATAAATACTCAATTAGCCTACCAACTGTCGTCACTTAATCATCTCCATTTCAAAATAATTTGACTAATTTTGCATTAAGTACACTTTTTTATTTTTTTTAATTACTTTGTTTGTGGAGAAATTTTATTTAAACTCCTCAAAAAGTTACTTTTGTTTTTAGGTTATATGAATATCATGAATTCAAAACCTTATTTAAATTACCAAAATCATGAATTTTTTTGTTCCTGAGTTTATGATTTTATGTTAACTTACAGGAGTCATTTAATTGCTCGGAAATAAATTAATATTCACACATACATATATATATATATATATTATCATTTTGATATCAGAGATTTTTCGTGCTATACTATATATTATAGCAATACGTTAGAAGGTATTTGAAGCTAAAAGTTTAAATTTATTTTTCTCAAAAATTTGATTTTTTAAAAACATAAAATACATGTATCATACTATTATTGATTCTTTCTAATTTATTTATTTACTTATTTATTCTAAACTTCATAAATGCAATTCTTTGATAGTTATTGTAACATTTTCAAATTTTCTCCTAAAGAATCTTTATTAGCAATCCATTGATAGTTATTATCAATGTTTTGAAAACCGGACCGTTGAGCGAATCGGAAAAGAGGTCGGGTCACGAGTCACTGGTTCAACCGTCGGGTCAACCGTTATTGATCCGTGATGTCATAATTATGTCATTAATTTATTTATTAATAGTAATAAAATATATTTTATTTTTTTACACTAGTTTTAATGCTTAAAATTTAAAATTTTGTCTTAAAAATTGAACCGGACGGTTCAATTCAATTACGGTTTATTGACCGGATCACGGTTTAACCGCGAGTTTGACAAGGTTTGACCGGGTTTTGACCAAAACGGGTTTTAAGGGTTAACCGGATCGTTACCTAGCCCGGTTCCTGATTTTTCCAATTCAACCTGCCGGTCCGATCCGATTTTCAAAACAATGGTTATTATAATATTTTCAAATTTTATTTAATTATAATCCTCCTAGATAATCTTTATTAGTCGTCCATTGATGGTTATGGTATCATTTTCAAATTTTCTTTAATTATAATTCTCCTAGAGAATCTTTATTAATCATCCCTTAATAATTATGGTACCATTTTCAAATTTTCTTTAATTATAATCCTCCAAAAGAATTATTTATTTATCATAAATTAGATTTTAAATAACTAAAATTGAAATAACGTGTATTATTAAATTATTAGCACTTTGTCATATAGATACATGTCTCAAAATATCCATGATTCTTTTAATTTTTTTTATTTTTTCTCAATTTGACAAATTCTATTCATTGCTTGATATGATAACGTTTCTAAATTTTCTTTAATATGCTCCTTCTAATTTTTTTTTAATTAAGCACAAATTTTGTCTTAGCTTTATAAAAAAAAATGACACATGTAATGAAATTATCAGAATTTTATTTTTTATTTTTTATGGTATCAATTCACACTCTCTATGAAACATTTACAAGAGAAAAAAATAGAGAAATCAATCTTTTGAATAGAATTGCGATGAAATTATTTTTCTTTTAATTAAATTGGATGCAAAATTTTTAATTATAAACATATTATTTTACCTAAAATAATAATATTTTAATCTTTTTGTCTCAAAATGCTAATATGATTTCATTTTAGTTTGTGGCTTTGAATGGTGAATGATATAACTATTTCGTAACAAGATAGATTTACCAGTGTATCAATGTGACCCTTTAGCAAATTCTTACGAAAAATTTGAAATATTAAATTGAAGCTGTAGTTTCTTATTGCAAAGTTAGAGATTTTTTCGCACTCAATTTTTATAATTTATTACTAGGCTGTATTGATTATTACAAGTTAACACGAATTATATAATCGGTGTCAGATTCAAATGTATATAATTAATAATTTATTTTTGACCTTTTTAATCTGTGGATAGTACGAATTTAATACTAGTATTAAAATATATGAATAGTAAGTGTTTCACTCTCCCTTCTCTCCTTCAAAATAATCAAACACTGTAAATATTGACTTCTCCCTTAAAGTTCTGGCTTCGTGGATGCCCCTCAATTCAAATAGATAAAGAGTGAAAGTCAATTGAAATCAATCAAAAAATTTCCATTGGGAGTGCTGTTTACGTTGGTTAACTCAGGTTTAATTGAAATCAATCATAGAAATTTTGGGATTAGCCTGTAAAAATTTTATCTCATGTATACATTTAGTCAGAGATAGTTGATGTGCCTTTAACCAGATTGAAGAAAAAATTAATTAAAGTGTATGTAAATTGGCTCATACACCTCTATTGCAATAGAAAAAAAAAAAAAAAATTCCTAATGGGTGACCCAATAGTCTGATGGTACTTATGTACCCTGATTGCAATACAAAACAAAAAAAAATCATAAGAGGTGACCCAATAGTATGATGGTACTCATATTAAATATGATGTCTTGAATTCAATTCCTTATTTTTTTATCAATTATTATTTATACAATGTATAAGTAATAATATAACTTAGTAAAAATTAGTCGAAGAGGTCGTTTGACCAAAGAGATCAGTTTTGTCAATGGTCAAACGATAACTACCTTGGTGTGAATCTCGAGAATATTACTTAAAATCCCATTATCTCTCTTAAAATATTGCTATCGGACTAAAAGAGTACCTCAAATAATGGGATTCAAATCCATAAATAATCTCCATGACATCCTATTTAAGAAGATACACGAGAGAATAAGGTACATAATCAATTTGATCATGAGTCATTTTATTTTTATGAATATACATCATCTCTCTGATTTTGTCATTAGGGGCCCCTTAGCCGACGCTTAATTAGTGTCACTCTGAGAATTTGTGTTCATTGTAGGGCACCATCTCTTACTTAGGCCGTCAAGATTTATGCATTATTATGATGTATGAAATTTAAATAATTTGTTTGATGATAGCTTCAAACGAATTTGAGAAAGTAATTGGTGGAAGAGTCGTAACCTCGACTTGTTACAACATGTTTAAAACTTGGGAAAGGAAAGAAAAGAGAAGGGTAATGAAAGAATAGAGAAAAGGAGGAAAGATTATTTTCTTATCTTTGTTTAGTTTTGTAAGAAAAATGAAGAGAAATTAGAAGGAAAAAAGAGAGAGAGAGAGAGAGAGAGAGAGAGAATGTGTGTGTATGTGTTTTTCTTTTCATGTTTGTTTCTACCTACAAGGCATAGAGAAAGAAAAATGAAAGAAATAGAAGAGAAAAAGAGAGAAAAATTTTTGAATCACTCACTCTTTTTCTCTCTTGGTTTTTTTTTTTCTCTCATTTTCTTCACAAAATGAAACCAGTATAAATTTATTTTTTTCTTTATCCTTATCTTTTTCTCCCTTGCCCTTTAATTTCCTTTCCATAAATTTCAGTAAGTAGAATCAAACAAGTGGGAGAAAATTTTAAAAAAAATTTCTTTCCCCTCTCTGTTCAAGTGCCAAACAAGCTGTTATAGACAAAATGCAAAAACTCTCACTTGAAAGTCTCATTGAAATTTTAACGATTATGATGAACGACACAGCTGTACGGAAAGACGCGTCTCGCGCAAAACAGGGACGCGTGTCTCATTCTGAGTGGTTAGTCGTCAGTAAACTGTCGGTCCGTAGGAGAGAGTCCGTTCAAGTGGCTATGTACGTAGGTCGGAGAGAGAGAGAGAGAGAGACGGCTAATAATGGGGTTATGGTAGGAGTAGCAGAAGTATCTGGTAAAGAAGAGCCATCAAATTTAGTGGGTGAGCTGCCCTATAACACTGACACTTATTTTGAACTGGTCGTCACTCCTCCCCATTCCCCGCTTTCTCCAAAATGCCCTTCCCTCCCAATCTCTCTCATGGCGCGTAGTCCTCACATCTATTTTCATTCCTTCATTTTTTAACATTAACTTATATCTTTTTCTGGTGAATATATGGGCAAAACTTAATTATCTGATATCAAAGGTTTGATATTCATTTCTTTAACGTTGTAAAATCTGAACTTTGTGACTTGGGCAATTGAGTGATCTCGAATTTTCAAAATTTTAAAAAGGCTAATTACGTATTTGTGTACGTTTTAAATTTAAGTGTGTGATTTGCACGCACCTTAGAGGAGAGTGAAAATCAGCGTATGGGGCCGTCTAAGAGAAAAGGCCGGCACATCAACGTCTCGGGGCCGCTTGTCTTCGGTACTCCCGCGTGCCACGTATCCCCCAAGGACAACGATTATCTCTCTCGTGGCCGGGGCGGCGCAACCTTTCAGCAGTCGATCACCCTTGTTGACTGCGAACCTCTCCTCCCTTTCTCTCTCTATACCCCACCCTTCTCTCCCTATATAATATCTTCACCCTCCGCGTCTGTCATAGCATCCCCACCTCAACTTCTTCTCTAATCGGCAAGATCTATCTAGTCGTCTCTCTGTACGTTCATACTCAAGCATATATATACACACATAGAGAGAGAGAGAGAGAGAGAGAGAGAGAGAGGGCTTGATATTATGGCTGTGAAGGGTAACGGAGTCGAGGCAGGTAACGGGAAGATTAACGGTTTTAAGGAGATGCATTACAGGGGAGTGAGGAAAAGACCATGGGGACGATACGCCGCTGAGATCCGAGACCCCGGCAAGAAAAGCCGCGTCTGGCTGGGAACCTTTGACACGGCGGAGGAAGCGGCGAGGGCTTACGACGCCGCTGCCAGGGACTTCCGCGGCCCCAAGGCCAAGGTTAATTTCCCTTTCCCGTCGGAAACCATTCTCATGAGCAACAATAATAACCACCAGAGCCCAAGTCAGAGCAGCACGGTGGAGTCCTCAAGCCGCGACGGGGTCTCCCACGCCCCCGTGGAACTCGACCTCACGCCCCGCCGCGGCTGCGGCGGAGTCGTCGGTGGTGTATCTGCTGCTGGGTAACCGTTTTTTCCCCACCCGCAGGCGGTGGCGGCCCTGCCCCACGCGCATCCTGTTTTGTACTTTGACACGCTTGTTCGGTCGGGGTTGGTAAATCCGGGATTCCCATACCACCGGGTCGCCACCGAGTTCAACGGCGAGTTTAGCGGTGGCCACCAGAGCGACTCGGACTCATCCTCTGTTGTTGACTGTAACCCATGTGAGAGTAACCAGAGAAAAGGAGCTCTTGATCTTGATCTTAACCTCTCACCACCTGTGGAAGCTTGACGAGGATGATGACAACCACAAGGGGAGAGCAAATTAGCTGTTAATGTATATATATTTGTTTATAGTTTTGAAGGGGTGATGCAAACTTTAGAAATTAACATCCATCCATCCATCCATCCCTGTTAAGGACTCTGTTTTTCTGTGACTAAGAGAAATCGTTAGGAATTTCTCTGGATTGTTAATTGTAATCTCTCACCTCACTAATGCTCTCTGCATTTAATTTTTTCATTTAATTAATACCAACTGTTTCTTTGGTTATCTACTTCTAACTTTCAAGAAATTTCATGGTTTCTCTGTTTATTTTATCATATTTCAATTGTTATTTTTTGTAAGTCGGAATTTTTAGTTGAGGGTGTGGAGAGTTAAAGGCCTAATTGATTTTTTTTTTTTTCCCCCTCTATTGAAAGTGTATATGCAATGACCACGGACTTCTTTCTCATATTATTTGTCTCATTGAATACTTTTAATTTAAGTAAATTGATAATTTTATAGCTATTAAGGATTCATCTGTAACAGAACTTTAAACAGCTATTCTAACAATATTGGATCCTCATGTGATTGGTAGAGCATAACATTTTTTGTTTAACATTATTGGATCTACTTGTGATTAGTAGAACATAAATTTTCCTTAGGTTCGTGCATGCGAGAAGCAAAATATTGTACTTGATTCTTATTTGTGCATTAACTGACTATGCACATAGTTTAAGAAAAATATTTTTAAATAATAAATTTACAAAAATATTGCTTATCCTATTTAAGAGTAATAAGATGTCAACTTAAAGGAAGATATAGCAAGATATTAATTAAATTTAAAATTAAATGAATGAGAGAGGTGCCACTTTGTGCAGCAAAAACGCTGCACCAACATCAATTTTAATTTTGGTTAAACTTGTAAGTTCAGCTTAAACGAACAAGCGCTTTGAGAGGGTGAGGAACAATGGAAGCAATGCATCATAAGTATAATTTAAACTAAAATATTTTTTCTTCTTAAAAAAAAAAAATCGGATGGATGAATTCACATTTCCTGAAATGACAAATCTAATATTTGTAATGAGAATTCTCCATTTCACTATATTTTGGATCAAAAAAAAAAAATTCACAGTTCTTTTACAAGTTCAATTTTTATTGTTACTAGCTTTTTGAACTAAAGTTTAATTTTTAAAATTATTATAAACTTTTAATTTATTAAAAAATTAATCCAAACATGCTTTCATGGGAAGAAATTTATGGTAAACATGCAGTATGGAGTGAATTCTGAGAGTGAAACATAAATTTAGATGTCTTGTGTTCAACTCTATTGACAGGAGGTATTTGAGATTAGGTCTTACTAACATGTGTCTTAAGAGTACATTTTAAATATGCTTTGTCTGGTTGCACAAAATATTAGAACTTGTATTTTTATAATTTTTAATATTAAAAACACAATTACTAACACTATGTATAACCAGATAAAATATACTTAAAGTATGTCTTTAAGACACATGTTAACATTTGCCATTGAGATTTACACTCGCAAACATAGGTTGAGTTATGACCCTGTTTCGGGGTGGTTCTTAGCCATGTAAAAAAAAAGAATTATGAACACAATCATATTAATTGTCAATTTAGCAATTTTTAAAAAAGAAAGTTAGCCGCTACTTTATTAAGTGATGTAAATCAAGTTATCAATTTATTTTCACAATAATATACAATATAGTAGGACCTAAATTAGTAAACGCATGTAGAACTATTAAGCTGTGTCTATTAGTATAAAAATATATATTTTTGAAAGCAATCCAAAGTATAAAAATAGATGAATAAATTGATTTATATATTGTATTTTTCAATGATATAAGGTAGATAAAAAATGCTATCATCAGTCAGCGATTGACTATCAGTCACAGCTGATGGTAACAGGGCCTAAGGCAGATTAGTGAAAATGGAATATGGCGCAGGTGAAAAAAAATACCTTTAGCCTCATTACTTGGCTAATTAATTAAAAGCACATCATTAGATTTAAATAAAGTTTTTAATAATCTGTAATAGGTCTTACTAACATGTGTACTTATGACATATTTTAAGTAAAAAATTGTTATTTTTTCAAAAAAAATTATGCAAAAAGCCTACTAGAATGATGTAACAATAGTATTTTTTATAAATAAGAGTTACCATGTTGGGTGTTATATTTTTAAGTGAGTAACGCTCATTTAATCACATCATTCTGGTGGTAAAATTTATATGAATTTTTCTATTTGTATAGCATTACTTTTTTAAGGAATTTGCTCACCTCCAGATCTTAATATCCAGAATCTTCTAAACTTCTTATCACACTACGCCACATATTAGTCACTCAAATTTAACGAATGATTTTATTTTATTTAAACTCACATCTTTACTTAACGTTAAAAAAATTGACAAAATAAAAACGTAAATTTGAATCAGATAATAATATTATTTATTGAATCTCGATTATTAATACCTGACATAATGTGATAAAAAGTCTAAAAAATTCTAAATATCAATATGTAAAGAGAAGCTAAACTCCTCTTTTAAGTATATTTTGTCTGTGGTACAAAACATTAGAATTATATTTTAAGTATTGAAAAATTGTGAGAATACAACTTTTAATATTTAAGTACAATTAGGTAAAATATCATTAAAATGTGTCCTAATTCACATGTGGCATTTCACATCATTAATTACCCACCACCGACTGTAACTACGGTTAGCTCACGCGACCGTATTATCAGTCCCGTGACCTAATGTAGGACCCACCTACGAATTACCGTGTTGACGAGGTACAGCTTTATGACTATTGTGTTGGGACGGCACGTGTCCTCTCTCTGCCGGCCAAATTTAAAGCAAATAATTTTTAATTAGAAATAACTCGTGTTATGCAAGAAACATAAAGAATGAATTTTAAAAATATAAAATTAATATTATATTCTTAAAATTTATACTGTTAATTTAATTTTTATTAGACAATAAATTATTATTGTTATTTAAAATTAAAATTGTATCAAATTCTGTGTATTTATATTTCTTCAATAGTTCTCTATTCATCATTAAACTTGTCAAAAAATTAAAATTAAATTAGAGTCACATAATATTTATTTGTATTTTATAAATTTATTTATATTTAAAAGGATTTGAAAAGAAAATTTCGAAGTGTTGAATTTAAGTAATAATTTTTTAAAATTATAATAGAAGAATTTAAAGAAATTTAAAATAACAACTCTTAACTTTTCTTAAATTTAAGGAGGAACTTTTTAAAATTAGAGAAAGGGAATTTAAGAAAATTTAAAATTAAAATGACAATTCATGAAATTTAAGTTAGAACTTCATTAAAAATGACAATTCATTAAAAAAATTTAAGTTAGAACTTCCTAAAATCATGAAAGAGAATTTAAAACTTGTCAAAGGAACATAAGATTATCTAAGTTTAATCATTAATAGAAAGTAAAATGAATTTGAACAAAAAATTTTAAAATTTTGAATTTAATCAACAACTTTCTAAAATTATAATAGAAGAATTTAAGAAAATTTAAAATAAAATTTCTTATGTTTATTAAATTTAAGAAGGAACTTTTTAAAATTATAGAAGAAGAATTTTTTTTAAATTTAAGATAAAACTTTCTAAAATCATGAAATGGAATTTAAAACTTTTTAAAGTAATATAAAATTATCTAAGTTTAATTATTAATTGAAAGTAAAATTTTTATAAATTATAGTTAGGCTAATGTTATTATGACACATTTAATATTAATAATTTAAAAATTAAAAAAGTTAAAAAAATTAAATTGAGTTTTTTAACATTAAAATTTAATAATTTATTACTATAATATGCAAGTATAGATTAGTTTTGGTTAATGCCGGCATAATTAGGCAATTAGGCAGTTTCTGAGTAAGAAGCAAGAAGCAGCGGGGAAGCAGAGTGAGGGGTTTGGTGGGGCCCACATTTGGACTTAGGAATTCATGCCGCCGCTGCGGCTTTCGGTGGGGCCCTTTTTCCTTCGTCGGCGGAATCTGTGGAGTGGATTTCGCGCTCTCTCTCTCTGTCCCTCTCTGATGCTGGTGGGGGCCATGCATGGTGACATGACATGCTTGATGGTGATCATGGTTTCACATTGCATGTTGTGGGAAGAATGGTACTCTCATTCGATATTATGGGTGGCTCACGCGCTGGTACTAGTACTTGACTTTTACTTTATGTTTTAATTTCATATATGCGTTTTTGCATGATCGTGTATATTATAAATTCTATAAGTGTGACACATTATGTGCGTGTGATATATTATATTTATTAATTTTTTTTATTTTTAAATAAATTGTTATTAGTTATTAAGTTGTGTAATCTGATAAAAAATAAATTATATGTGAGTAAAAAGTGGACTATTACTATTTTATTATTAAATTAATAAGATTTTTATAATAATTTTTTAGACCTTTTTAGAGTAGTTTGGAAAGGTTAAATAGCATGACAAATGAATTATTTTTACTAAAAGAGCCACATGTAATTTGGGTACAATATTATTAATTTTTGCTTGATATTCATGTAATTCATTCATAATCCATATTAGTACTAGCTCTTGGCTGCCCCCCTCAAGGAAAGCTATGGCTCCACTGGTGAGGGACATCATTAACACAACATCGTTAACACTAGGTTAACTCGATTCTCTTGAAGATTTTTCAGTACAATGTATGAATTTTTATCAAATCATCAAAACTTAAATTTAGTGGTTTGTAAATGCCCAAATTGTTGTGGGCCAAAAGATCTTAAAAAACTGTAATTTTTATAGTATTGTTGTTGTTATTATTTATTTTTTGTGTGGTTAAAATCACTTGAGGACCGCCTCCCAACTTTTTACACCTCATTTTTAGAAGGATATCACAACCTAAAACAAAAGAATGTGATGTTAATTTTTAAAATAAATTTTCTAAAATTTAAATATTTAATCATGATTATGAAATTATACATATTTTAGAGTTATTTTGAAAATGAAGATGTTTAATTAGAATTATGCAATTCAGAATATTACAAATATTTTAGTGTAAATCTATACTACTATATAAAAGAAGAACACTAATTTAGTGTCTTCCTCTTCTTGATCCTGTGTAACGTAATGTATATTTTTTGAAATCCAAAAAAATTTCTTTGTTAATGCTTAAATTAATACCTTCCCAACAATTGGAAAGGCAAAAAAGTAAGACAAAAAATACACAACTACTGCATGTATTTAGCTTGCTAATTGTTTCACTTGGTTAAAGTTTTTAAACTGTTTTATTTTATTCACTTATTAATTCTGATAAGATCATCATCTCTCACAGTAATATAAGGAACTATAATGGCCACCATTTTTTGCAGGGGTTCAAGAGAAGAAAAATAATATACATACCCTCTAGACCTACAATCGCAAGACTGTGCCTACAATTTAAAACTTTTCATTGAATAAATTTTAAATAAAATTGTATTTGATATTCTTCAAAAAAATATAATTATTGGATTTCTTGGTCCATTAATCGGTATAAGAGAATATTTCTCTTACCACTAAGATGCGAGCCGACGCGCGTGGAGATGGATACGTGGCGAGGCACAACAAAGGAAGATCAGAGAAGTTGATGGTGGCGGTGGTGCATACGGCGGTGAGATGCGGGGAGAGAATGGGACTGCCACGTGTCCATAGCTGGGCATAATAGCTTACGCCGCGTTGGCGTTGGCATTGGCATTGTGCGGCTGATAGTACACAGTCTCATCATCCGCCATGTCTAACTCGAGACAAGTGTCAACAATCGAGAGCGCAACCCTCAATCACAGAGGAAAGATTCGTTTGTGGGCCCAGTGGGGCGGCTTCGTCCCATTGCCGCACCGCAACATTTTTAGAACCTTTTTAGGAATATTCGAGAGCTATGTGGTGGAAATCTTATAGCTTTGTTCTGGGGTCGTGGCTATTGTCAAAGACCAGTACAAGTGACCAATGCTCAGATTATTCTTCGACAACGGCCACACTATATTCGGCCGGCGCCAATGCTCGGATTATTGTCACAGCCGAGTACAAGTAACCAATGCTCGAATTATTCCCCGACAACGGCCACAGTATATTTGGCCATTACTAGCAGTGTTATGCGTAACTTCCTGTTATGTGAAATCTTTTTATTAAAAAATATTCAGAGAAAATTCTTTTGAAAATCAAATGTTATTTGGTGAATACATTTTCAAAAGGGATTTTTTTTTTCTCTCTCTCTCTACCTTTCTTCGCTTTTCTAGACATTTAATTACCATGTATAAGATTATTTACAATTCATCAATGTGTCAGTTGTTGAACAAACTATCAAACCCTCCTTTAGTGTTTAGGCTATTCATAATCATATATTCTCATCCTATTGAATCAATAGCCACTTCAATTTGATTATATGATTGGATATTTTTCTTATTTTTTGTACTATTTTTCTTAGCGTTGAACTGAATGCTAAGTCATTTTGTAATTTTATCCTAATGCCTTGATATTTTTTATTAAAAAATAAATAATTTAGTTAAAAAAAAATGATGACTTTGATTAGGAAAATAATCATTTAAACTTTAATGCTTCAAATTATTTTTATAAATGGATTTTTTCAATAATAAAAAATATAGTAGTTCTAAATTTAAGTTAGCATTAACCAAAGAAACAAACCCGATCATAGTTAGTTTTGAACTTGAAAATTAAAGAATTGAAAGGTGGGAAAAAACAAATCAAGTAGGAAAATAACAAGACAAACAATAGAGAAAATATACAAATTATTATGAAGGAATGAAGTAAACATAAACCGGATATTATTAAAAACAAAAGAACCAAGTACACTGTAAAAATACATGATACAAAGAAATAATAACTGACTTAAAAGAGGGAAATAAATATAATTCAGAAAATCATTTGAGATTGTAAATAGAGAAAAGTATGAGGGTAATATGGTGATAATATGTCATTTCATAAGGATAAAATTGGGGTTTCAATTTATTACTTAAACTATACAATTTGACTTTGCGAGAAGCTGCTTCCGGCATGCTTCTTTGTAATCAACTTCTTGGACCGGAAGCCACTCTGACATGCTTCTTTGGAACTGACTTCTTGGACGTTCGTCTTCTAATAGAAGCTCATTGAAATGGATCCACCAAACGCTCAAGAGTCATATGAAAGGACTTCCAGAGCTAGGAAGTGCAAAAAGGGCTTTGGAGAAGCCCAACCAGACGCTACCAAATTTTTTATAAAAATAAATTATCAATTGTATACACTATTAATATGATTATACTAAATCATAATAGTCAATACAGTCTCAAAATAAAGTATTAAAAGTTGATTATAATAAAATAAAATAAAACCTTAACTGCCATTAAAAAACTGAGTTTTAGTGTGAATATTTTAATTTTTTTACCTTAAAATCTTGCTAAGAGACGACATTAATCAAGTATATAAGTTACATATTGTAGATGATTTATTTAATTAAGTATGTTTAATAGTGCATATATAACTACTTAAAATTAATAATTTACCTGAAAAAGAATTTGAATTTTTTAGTGAGGAATATTTAATTTCCCATATTACTTGAGTATCAGTAAATATTTTAATAATTATGAATAGAAGGCAAAACTTTCTATATTTCATGGTTAGAATAAGACATGCAATATTATTATTTAATAATTCAAAAAATTCAGTTAGTAACCAATTGTTTAATATATAGTATACATAGATTTATCCTTCTAAAAAAAATAAAAAATAAAAGGGATTTGAATAGAAAGTTTCACAATTTTCAATTAAATGACGAATATTCTAAAATTATAATGGGAGAACTTAAGAAAATCTAAAATAAGAATTCTAGTAGTTTGGATTTTATATAAAACTTTTCAAAATAACATGAGATTTTAGTAAAGGTTTATCAATCATTAAAAAAAAAAGTTTCTTTATATTATGGTTAAACCTATACTATTATGATACATGTAATATTAGTAATTTAAAATTCTAAAAAACAAAAAAAAAATAGATTGGGTCTTTCAACATCATAGACCCAATAAAGTATTGTTATAACATAGATAGATAGCTATAAATGCACATTATGTTAGTCTGAATAATGTAAAAAATACGTCAACACTTATTATTAAAATGATAAGTGTTATTTTAATGTTACCAAAATTTTAATTTTCAGTAATTTTAAGGAAGTGAGTTTAGTAAATATTAAATTTTGAATTTTAAAAAAGATTTTAGAAAAGTATGATAAAATTATGTTTTTTAACCAATCAAACTGTAATAATGTTATTTTAATATAGATAAAAATTTAATTTTGGAAAATTTTAAGGGAGTGACTTTTAGAAATATATAATAGAAATTAAAGCTCCATCTACATACTATATATAATTCTATTGGTTAGAGTTTTTAGGCTAATTAAATTTCTATTATATACTTCCTAATTAAGTCACTCTCTTAAAAATTCTAGAATTAAATTTTTGGTAATATTAGAATAACATTATTATAATTTGGTTGGTTAACAAAAATAACTCTATTACTTTCCTAAAATCTTACATTTATTTCAAAATTCAAACTTATTAGATATTTTCTAAAATTAATCCCTTAAATTTATAAGAATTCAAATATTTGGCAATATTAACACGACACTTACTACTTTAATAATAAGTTTTGATATATTATAACTATCTATTTATAACAATACGTTGTTGGGTCTTTAATGTTGAAAAACTTAAAATAATTTTCTTAGTTTTTAAAATTTTAAATTACTAATACTACATTTGTTATTATAGTGTAGATTTAACCATAAAATATAGAAAATTTTAATTTTTTCATGATTAACAAATCTTTAATAAAATATCATCTTATTTTGGAAAGTTTTTATAAAATTCAAAATTTTAGTATTCTTGTTTTTAAATTGGTTGTTGGGTGAACTTTTTAAAATTTTTGAATAATCATGTTATATATGTCATAATAGTATTGATTTAACCACAAAATACCACATGTTACAATTTGATTGGTTAGTTAAAACCTCTCACTAATAGAATTATATATAATATATAGATGGACCTTTAATTTTCCTATTATATATTTCCTAGAGTTATTCTCTTAAAATTTCTAGAAATTAAATTTTTGATAATATGAGAATAACATTGTTATAATTTGAATGGTTAACAAATATAATTAGTTTCCTAAAATGTTACATTTATTTCAAAATTCAAACTACTAGATATTTTCTAAAGTCACTCCCTTAAATTTATGAAAATTCAAATATTTGGTAATATTGACATGACATATATTACTTTAATAATAACTGTTGACATATTATTATGTTATGCAGACTGACATAATGTGCATTTATAACTATACATTTATAGCAATACGTTATTGGGCATTTAATGTCAAAAGACCTAAAATGATTATTTTATTTTTCTAAAATTTTAAATTACTAATACTAAATCTTTTATGATGGTGTAGGTTTAACCATGAAATATAGAAAATTTTATTTTTTTTGTGATTAATAAATCTTCACTGAAATCACATCTTATTTTGGAAAGTTTTACATAAAATTCAAAATATTGGTATTTTTATTTTTAGATTTTCGTAGGTTCTTCCTTTATAATTTAGGAAGTTCTTCATTTAATTCAAAACTATGAAATTTTCTATTCAAATCCCTTTACTTTTTTTTAGAATCTATATATTATAGCAATTAGTTATTGGATGAACCTTTTAAAATTTTTAAATAATCATATTATATATCTCATAATAGTATTGATCTAAGCATAAAATATAAAAAAAATTACCATCTATTTATAAATAGAAAATATTTAATGAAATTGAAGTAATCTAGGTAAATTAAGTCTCTCTAACTTAAAATTTTAAATTCTTTTTTAGGTAATTTTCATTTTTAATATGTGCATTATAAATGTACTAATTAAATAAAATTATCTAACATGTATAACATATACATTTGGTTACCATAGGCCCTTAGCAAGATTTAAAGGTAAAAAAATAATAATTTAAAATGTTCACAATAAGTACAATCAACTTTCAGGCTTCTTATTTATTTAAAGTTTAGGTTTTTTTATTTATTACGATCAACTTTTGATTTCTTATTTTAAGTTTATATTATATTATTATAATTTAGTTTAATCATATTATTATTGTATAAATTGATAATTTATTTTCACAAAATTTTTACATTTAGTTTATATTATTTTTACTTTGTGCATAACATGAGTTCAATACTAGTATTTTAATATGATAGAAAATAAAAAATCTGTAAAAATTGAATTGGCAGTTTAAAGCTCGAAGATCTCCCAACTTATTGCTATAATGTATAGTATAGATATCGCAACTACAGTCATTACTCGTAAAATGGTCAAATATGTTCATAGCTCAACTTTTTTGGGGTAAGCAATTATTTTATCTCTCCAACTTTGCCTCAGATTTCAATGTCACTTCTCAATTTTGATTTATTCTATTTAAGCCACCCAACTTTTAAATGGAAGTCGATGTGATCCAACTTTTCAAAATATGTAAATAAATTAAAGATAAATAATACTTTAGCCCTTTAAACTATAACTTAATATCACTTTATCGTCATTAATTTAAAAATAGTTACTGTGGGGGAACATTCCCGGTCCAACCCAATAAGTAAGGCTCAATCTACACAAATTAAATTTGGGGCTGCTTGGCGGCCCAGAATTAGAGGACGGGGCGGCCTTGACCGCCGACCTCCTTCCCGCCATGGCTCAAACCGCTAAAGACAAGCCCAAAGTGTTAGCGGTCTTCGAGCATTAAATACAGAGTTGACTCACATTTAATGCAGGAGCGGCCGCCCACGCGACATCGACGTACACGTCCAGTCAGCCGAATTCCCCCACGGCGGTGCACCAGACCCTGTAAGTAGTCAGGTGGCGTCAATGATGATGCCTATCCAGCAGGCCATGAGAGTCTGCTGATAGGCCAAGGCCAAACACACTCCATTGATCATACTATAAATATCCAAGACATCGAGAGCCAGGTATGGACAGTTGACTTCAAGTATTGACCACTCTCATTCGTTTCTATCTTAGTTAAGCTTGCTAACTTAATCATCGGAGTGTGATCGGCCCACCCAGGGTCGACCCATTCTAACCTTCTTTTCTTGTAGAGAGAGTTTGGGCTCATCCATTTGGGGCTTGAGAGTTCGGCCCAACCTTCCCGAAAAATCCCACTTACAATTGGCGCCGTCTGTGGGAAGGCTTAGAAAAATCATGAGTCTAAACAACCGAAGAGGCGAAAGAGAGAACCATGATGGGAGAGGTAGCAGAGCCTCCTCCAGCAAAGATCAGACCAACTTGGTGCACTGCCAATCTACACCAGTAAATCGGCAACCGAGAAGAACAGTGAGGTCGGAGATACAGACACCCGCTGAGAGCTATCACGAAGCACCAAATGAAATACTAAGGAATACAAACTACGTCAGGGGCAAACACCTCCACAGAAACCACCGTCGAAACCTTGCCCCGCCACCCTCCAGTGGGCGAGTTCCAAGTGAAGAGACATTTCGTGTGGCGAAAAGGGAAATTCGGCAGCGCGGCGAAGAGATAGCCTACCTCAACGCCCAAGTTCAGGTCATGAGGGAGGCATTCTCTGGAAGAAATGGGTATGGGAAAGAAAGGTCCCCTGACCAGGAATGGATTACTGGTGGCAGGAACGGCCCGGCGCCACGAGTAAGAGGGAGCTACACCTCTAGCACCGATCGTTGCGATGACTGGCGAACAGATCGGCGGAGAAGAAGGAGTGAAATCCCACCGAATAATGATCGAGCCGAAGGGGATCGGCGGAGAAAAGACTGGGATAAATGGTATAACGAAAAGCAGGAAGATTGGAAACAGCAGACTAAGGACCGCACGGCCCGCGACTTGGTGAAAAAGGCCCTAGACCAAATCGCATCCTCGCCTTTCACAGAGGAGATTGAGTCCCACCCAATTCCTTGAAAGTTCACCCCACCAAAGTTCACTCTGTATGATGGGAAGTCCGACCCGATTAACCATGTTCAGCATTACAAACAACTAATGGTAGTGTGGTGTGGTGACCAAATTCTGATGTACCGAATTTTTTCCTCCAATCTAGGAAGTGTGGCCTTACGATGGTTTGACAAGTTGCCATTTCAGTCCGTTTCTAGCTGGAGGCAACTCGCCGAGATGTTTACTGCTTGTTTTATAGCAAATAGCCTGCAGCCGAAGGAGGTTGATTTCTTGCTGATCCTATGGAAGGAAAAGGGGGAAGGATTGAGAGCCTACGCACGACGCTACTGGGAGGCTTATAACGAGATTGACAAGTGCAACAAGCAATTGGCTGTAACCCAGTTCAAGATCGGCCTTCCTAGAGAGCATCGCTTGTGACAGTCCTTGATGAAGAAACTAGCCCTCACAATACAGGAACTGATGCTTTGAATCGAGCGCTATGCGCGGTTGGATGAAGACACGCCCCAGCCAACATCTGCCAAGGTCGGCGTGGCTACCGAGAAGACAAATAAGAAGGATGCTAAGAAACCCAGATCAAAAGATAGCAATTAGGGAAAAAGGGTAACTGAGGGGGTCTATACAGTCTTTAAGGACCCCATCTATAAGATATTGCCCTAAATCTGCGACAAGCCATTTTTTAAATGGCCACCAAAATTGGGAGGAAACCAAGTAACCTGAGACCAGAAGAGGTTCTGTTCATACCACCGCGAGAAGGGGCATAAGACAAAGCAATGTCGGCATCTCAAGACCCATTTGGAAGATTTGGCCAAGGCTGGCCATCTCGACCAGTTTATTGACCCGAGCAGTTCATCTGACAGGTGCTGACCGTTCTTCCAGCTCCTCAAGAAACAAGAATGATTCAGATGGACCACAGAATGTGAGTCAGCCCTTAGCGATCTGAAGAAGTACTTGACCCAACCACCTTTGCTCTCCACCCCACTCTAGCACGAGGAACTTTTCCTCTACCTTGCAGTATCGGACCATACAGTCAGTGCCGTGCTGCTCAGGTAAGAAGATCGGTAACAATTGTTTATCTACTATGTCAGCAAAACCCTTCTCGGAGCAGAAAGTAGGTATCTACCCCTTGAGAAGTTGGCCTTGGCACTGGTCATAGCATCATGTAAGTTGGTGCATTACTTCAGAGCTCACACCATCAATGTCCTCACGAACCACCAACTCAAACCTCTTTTAAGAAGGGCCGATTTCTCTGGAAGATTGGCAAAATGGGCCGTAGAATTATGGGAGTTTGATATAAAGTTTCAACCCAGATCGGCCGTAAAAAGGCAGGTTCTTACAGATTTTATTGCCGAATTCTTTATTGAGCTACCGACAGAGGTGGAGCAAACCCCAGCAAATGCCCAACCACACAACGAACTCCCCTTAGATCTTTGGGAAACAACTGATCATTGGCAATTCTACGTTGACGGAGCTTCCAATGACCGGGGGGCAGGATCGGGTATAGTACTCATTACACCAGACGGTCTGACCATTGAATAAGCCATCAAGCTCGAGTTCACTGCCTCAAACAATGAATCTGAATACGAGGCCTTGCTCGCTGGAATACGCCGAGTCATCGAACTTTGAATTCCTGAGATCGTCATTTATTCGGACTCTCTGCTCATTGTCAACCAAATTACAGGAGAGTACGTAGTGAAGAACGACAGAATGACACAGTACCTAGCTAAAGCCAAGGAACTGCTTCGCCAATTCAAAAGCTACAAGCTTCGACAGATCAACCGAGACAACAACGCACATGCGGATGCTTTGGCAACCTTGGCCACAGCTTTGAAGGCTGGGTCAAAAAGGACGATAAATGTGGAAACCCTCGCTAGGCCCAACATCTTTCAGGAGGAAGAGGAAGCCCTAACTACAGAACGGCTGGGACCATCATGGATGGACCCAATTATCGCCTACCTTGACAAAGATGAGATACCAGAAGACAAGATTGAAGCTTGGCGAATCAAACATGCATCTCTCAGATATTGGCTATCACCAAGTAAGGAGCTTTACAAATGTTCCTTTACGGGTCCATACTTGCATTGCGTCCATTCGGACCAAGTACAGGGCGTCTTGTTCGAAATCCATGAGGGGATATGTGGAAGCCATGTCGGCGGAAGATCTGTAGCACACCGAGCCATCTCACAGGGATATTGGTGGCCTTACATACAGAAAGATGCAGCCCAGTACGTCCTAAAATGCGACAAGTGTTAGAGGTATTCCCCCATCATCCACTAGCCAGCCGAAGATCTCGCAACCATCACCAATCTGTGGCCTTTCGCTCAGTGGGGACTGGACATAGTCGGGCCTTTGCCTCGAGCACTGGGCAACAAAAGGTTCCTCATCGTGGTGACTGACTACTTTACCAAATGGGTAGAGGTAGAACCATTGTCAATTATCAGGGAAGTCGACACTAAAAGGTTCGTTTGGAAGAGCATAGTCACGAGATTCGGGGTACCCCGTGCTGTTGTTTCAAATAACGGCACCCAGTTCGATGGTAACATGTTTAGATCGTTTTGCGAAGGATTGGGGATCAGAAACTATTACTTCATGCCAGCCTATCCCCAATGCAATGGGCAGACTGAGATTTCAAACAAAACCATGCTTAATGGAGTCAAAAAATGACTGGAAAAGGCCAAAAGGAAGTGGACGGAGCAGCTGCCCAACGTTCTGTGGTCTTATAGAACGACCCCAAGGAGGTCCACAAGCCAGACCCCGTTCTCCCTGGCATACGGGGTGGAAGCAGTCATTCCTTTGGAAGTTGGACTACCAACTATCAGAACGGCAGCCTTCAACACGGGCCTTAACGACTAGACACTTGCAAAGGACCTGGATCTAGTTGAAGAAGGAAGGGAAGCTGCCATGATCAGACTTACGGAGTATCAGCGACAGTTAAGACACTCCTACAATAAACGTGTCCGCCCGAGAAATTTTGCTCCAGGAGACCTAGTCTTACGAAAAGTGCTGGGAGCAACTAAGAACGCGGTAGATGGCAAGCTGGGCCCAAACTGGGAGGACCCTTACAGAGTGACGACCGAGGTCGGCGTTGGCGCATACTGATTGGAGACTGTTGAAGAAGGAAGACAGCTGCCTCTGCCTTGGAATGCGAGCAATTTGAAGAAATTCTACCAGTAGCAAGGAGTCTCGTATGATGTAACAAATGTATGGAGCTTTTATGAGATTAATGAAAAACGAAGTTGTCCAAAACAAATCTGCTCAAGGCAGTTTGCGAATCCACAAAAAACTAAGTCTAAAAACTTGGTCCTATCCAAGTTGGGCAGGTCGGCCAAAGAAGGCCACAAAAAACCAAGTCTAAAAACTTGATCATGTCCAAGTTGGGCAGGTCGGCCAAAGAAGGCCACAAAAAACTAAGTCTAAAAACTTGGTTCTATCCAAGTTGGGTAGGTCAGCCAAAGAAGGCCACAAAAAAACAAGTTGGGCAGGTCGGCCAAGTGTAAATATTTGGTCCTGTCCAAGTTGGGCAGGTCGGCCAAAGAAGGCCACAAAAAAACAAGTTGGGCAGGTCGGCCAAGTGTAAATATTTGGTCCTGTCCAAGTTGGGCAGGTCGGCCAAAGAAGGCCACAAAAAAACAAGTTGGGCAGGTCGGCCAAGTGTAAATACTTGGTCTTGTTCAAGTTGGACTATCCATTCACAAAATCAAACAAGGCAGATTCAATGATAGCATCAAGATAAGAGACAAAACGAACTTTTCATTAAAAACATTGGTGGTTACAAAAACATCCCAGAAAGAAAAGGAAGTAGTTATGTCGACTTCTCTCTCGGCTGTGAAGTTGCCTCCGCCAAACTATCAACAATCTCTTCCACATCCTTGGGACGATTCGATAGCAGCCTTAGCTGTTTTGGCCCCTTCCTTCTCAGCTGCAGCCTTTAAGTTGAGCTCTCGCTTGTACTGGGCATTAGCAAGCACCTTCTTCGGGTATACGACACTGCCTTCAGTGGTGTCGAAGAAGTCCAGACAAAAACCCCAAACATCAGAGGCCTTATCCACCTCTACAACAACAAGAGCATCGTTCCAACCCTGGCGGAAAATGGAGCGATTGAGGTCCATCATCTCTTGGGCCAGTCGATTGGCCCCCCTTTTCTTCACCCCTCTTTAGTGTGGCCTCTTCTTCCACTTTCAGCTTGGCCACCTCTGTTTGCAGCTCCTAGACCTCTGCCTTGGCCTTGTACAGATCCATGGACTGCACGTCGAATTTGTTTTCGAGGTCGGTCACTTCCCTATCCCTCCTTTCAAAGTTCGCCTTCATCAGCAGAAGTTCGGCAGATGCCTGTTCGGCCTATTTTTTAAAAGTGATCCGATCCTTATTGGCATCGATCCACTTCTCCTTTAGACGGCCGTGCTCCTCGATGAGTTCCTGATGAACCTCGGCAAGCTTCTGGAAGCGCATCATCGCCTTCAAGGAGTTCAGACAGCCCTACAACAAAAAGAGAAGATCATGATAAAAACGAGTGTCCAAAAGAATCTTTAATCAGTTAAAAGTCAATGCCGACTTACCAGCAGTGAGTCATGGAAGACACCCATAAAGACGGTTGAATCGCTTGCCTCACCCAGCTTGGCCACATCCTTTTTCTGAAGGACGCTCTTGATGACGCCGAAGGCTATCTGGGTCTGGTCAATCATCGAATCTGCCGTCGTCCTAGGTCGGCCTAAAATGTCTGGCGTGATGGTCACAGTCTCGCCGACCTCGTCCACTACGCCCTTGCCTTTCTGCTTTTTAGGCGCTGGGGTCTGTGCGGCAACCTCAGGCCCTATTTTCTTTTGTTAACGAGTCTTGGGTCTCTGTTGCATGGGAGGGGCTTCCTCTATAGGAGTTACCACCAGCTCGGCAGGTCGAGTATCTGTGGAAGTGGTGGCGGCCGGCTTCAGTGGCTTACCGGTAGCAGCAAACATCCTCTCCCTGAGACTCATACTGCTTTCCTCGTTACGAGATGGTGTGGAGTCTTGTGTTATGGCCGGAACTTTAACTCGGCGGTCCAGCACAGTGAACGGCGACGAACTTGAAGCCGAACTGTGGGACTTTGATCGCTCCCCGCGTTGTTCTTTGCCCACGGGCTTTGACGGAGGAGCAACTGCAACTGTCACCTCGGTAGGGTTGTGGGCCCTTTCGATTGCAATGCTGGTGGGAATCACCTTGAAGTCTCCCTCGGCACCTTCCTTTGCCAATCTTGTGAGGGTACTCTGGGGAACACCCGTGTTGGCAGTGAAGGTTGAATATCGCAGCGGGTACGCAATCAAGATATGTGCAGCCCGACCAACGTGCCTTAATCTGCCCTTGCCGATGTAGTTCAAAACCTTGTTGAGATCGTCAAAGTTGACCAACCAGTCACGCGCTTTAGACCGCTTATCCTTTTTTTCTGCAAAAATGCAAGGGTCAGGTGTGGTGCATATTACAATTTAAAAGACTCACAGTATAAGAGATTGGCATCGAACCTATTTCAACGGGCTCTCTAGAGCATCGAATCGCCGGTCAATCCTTCTCAGGAACGTCGCCGAACTCCTAGGGACCGGTTACCCAAACCCTAATGTCGTCGACTCCCTTCCCGGAGGAAAGCAGACATTTCACTAACTCTAACGACTTCTCTATGGCCCGCAGGTAAACTTTGTAACTACCTCCGACCTTACAAAGCGTGTAGCAGTAATCCAGTTCGACGAGGCCCAGGTTCACACCCAGGAGCTGATTTATTTCAAGCATGCCGAAAAAGATCCTATAGACGTTCAATGATAACTGGGAGGGCGACACCTTATTTTTTACTATGAACTTATGAAGAAGAGGATTGAGGGGAAACCTAAGTCCCCCTTCTACGATGGCAATGAATGGGAACGGCACCCCATTTTCGATCTCACCCATACGGTAGTCCTCGGGATCGACCAGCTCTAAGCCGATCTCATCCGGAACGTCAAACCTAGCCCTAAACGCGGTAAGGGCCGACGGATCATCTAGCATTTTTCGAAGACGAGATGCCATCAGGGGGCAACCGTCAAAACATAGAAATTACAATGAAGAATAAAAGAGGAGTGGGCTCGAAAAACACTTACAGTGGTGAGTGCCGAAACAGCTGACGCACACGCTACTCAAAAGGCAAGGAAAAACCGAGTGTTTTTCAACTGAATAGGGTGTCACTCTTTTATACGCATCAATGCCGTCGGTTCGTGTGCGGGAAAACGACAATAATCATGACGCTTTGCCGAAATGTCACATTGCTCGTCGGTTCAATGACACCCCAATAGTTAATCTTTTAAAATCCCCGCTATTTATGTGGCCGGGCGACCGTTACAGCCCTTGGCCGTTTTAGAAGCCAAAACGACGCAATGGCTGGGGGGCAATTGTGGGGGAAGATTCCCCGGCCCAACCCAATGGGTAAGGCCCAATCTACACAAATTAAATTTGGGGCTGCTTGGCGGCCCAGATTAGAATTAGAGGACGGGCCGGCCTTGACCGCCGACCTCCTCCCCACCATGGCCCAAACCGCGGGAGACAAGCCCAAACCGTTAGTGGTCTTCGAGCATTAAATACAGAGTTAACTCGCATTTAATGCAGGAGCGGCCGCCCACGCGACGTAGATGTTCACGTCCGGTCAGCCGGAATCCCCCACGGCAGTGCACCAGACCCTGTAAGTGGTCAGGCATCGTCAATGATGATGCCTATCCAGCAGGCCATGAGAGCCTGCTGATAGGCCAAGGCCAAACACACTCCATTGATCATACTATAAATATCCAAGACATCGACAGCCAGGTATGGACAGTTAACTTCAAGTATTGACCACTCTCATTCGTTTCTATCTTGGTTAAGCTTGCTAACTTAATCATCGGAGTGTGATCGGTCCACCCAGGGTCGACCCATTCTAACCTTCTTTTCTTGTAGAGAGAGTTTGGGCTCATCCATTTGGGGCTTGAGAGTTCGGCCCAGCCTTCCCAGAAAATCCCACTTACAGTTACATTTAACCATCATAGACTTATTTTCACACTTTGACTTCTTTTCACAAATTGAAGGGCTTAAATAGAAAAAATCAAAGTTGAGAAGTAATATTAAAATCTGATACAAAATTGGAAAGGACAAAATGATAGTTTACATCCACAATTTTATTCTGGTTACGCGGTCATGGATGTTCGGGCCAACTTACGCTCATCTTGATTAATTTGGTCAAAGGCATGTCATCTATGCTAGAACTAAGGAATTCTAAATAAATAAATCTCACATCCAGATTTCTACTCTCACATAGAGGTGTTCAAAAATCCGACCGACCTGCTAACCCGGCTCCAACTTCAACTCTAACTGAGTCAAAATCGATTCCAAGGTTTATGTATCCGACTTTGATGGTTTGATTGGTGGGTAGAAATGTGAATGTGAACTCGGCCAAGCCAGCAAACCCAAACAAAATGACCGCCCCAACCCGATGCTTATACTGAATCCAAACAAAACCGATCGACCCAACTCTCATCGGGTCAAACCCAAGCACGACCAATCCGAACCCAACCCCAAACCGAAATCGAATCCAACTTGAGTCCAACCCGAACCCAAACCGAGTCAAAATCGGTTTCATTGTTTCTGAACCTGAGCTTAGGGGTTTGATTAGTGGGTCACTACCTAACCTGTTCTGACCCGACCTGTGAATATTCATACTCTCACATGATAGTGACAATTTGGAGAAAAATGAGAATTATACTAGACAGCTAGATTGTCAGGACAACCTTGATCATAATTTTTGGAATTGACAAAAAATATAAACTTAGAAAGGCATAATTTGTTTTTCAAAGATTCATATTATTTATCTTCTTCTTCTTTTTACTTAAGTTCTAATTAAGTATTTATTATACTTTATTAAATTATTAATTTAATTATTCATATGGTGTCCAACATATTTTCTTTAAAGGTTTGTTTTTGGTTTTGCAAAAATTTATTATTAAATTTTATATTGGGTTTCTCATTTAAATTATTGATTATATCTTTACTTCTCATTTCCCATATTGTTTACCACTTTCATTTCTCTCATTGTACTTAGAGTCCATTTGGTACAATTTTTTTTATAGTAAAAAAATTGCTTAAAATAAACATAGCAAAAAGACAATTTAAAAAAAGTTAAAATGGAGTGTTTGATAACCTATAAAAAAAAGCTAGCTTTTTGACATAAGGTTGTTTGGTATGGGCTTTAGATCTTTGGACTGTTTCGTTCAAAATGTCTATAGTACCCTCGAATTGATGGTGTTTGGTAACGTAAAGACTAAAACCATATCTACTAAAACAAATCTCATGATTTTCTTCATGAATCAAAGCCCTAGATGTTCAAGATCAAATTCATCACATTGTGTTTAGATTCGTAGATTGAGAACATAGGGCTTTTAGAGTCTATGTTAAACCAAATCCAATAATATGAAAAGCCCCATAGATAGTGTTGTAGAACAAAAAATAGATGAAATGTCCTTGAATAGAGATATATATGTATATGTATGTCTGACTGAGAGAGAGAGAGAGAGAGAGAGAGAGAGAGAGAGAGAGAGAGAGAGAGAGAGATGGTCGACGGGGGTGGGAGGAGACAATGAAGGTGGCAGTCTTGCGTAGTTGGTGGTCATTGGATGGCACAGATGGTGGTTGTAAGGTGGTCTGCAACAATGAACACATAGGTGGGGTTCTCTCGTGCTGGGTTCTCTAGTAATGGACAGACACAGAAGTTTCGTGTGTTTATGTAATGTTACATGGAGATATTGTGGATGATTTGTAAGGGCAAAAGAGTAAATTAGCGTGGCTCGTTACAAAAACAAAAAAGTAAAAAAGCATGGAGATTCTAACTTTTTGCTTTCAAGCTTTTTTGGATCAAAAAAGCAGAAAAACTAGGTGGAACAAGCTTGATACCAAACGGGGCTAAGCTTTTCTGAAATTTTTAAGCAAAAAGCTGGGTAAAATAAGCCCAATCAAATGGGGCCTTACTCTTATTTCCTATTCTAGTAATTAACTATGCTTCCAACAGCAATTGTTGGTGGATTGAAAATTTTATTTGGATGTCATTAGATTCAGATGTGATTATATTTACAACCCTTTGTTTCACATTATGAGGTTTAACTAAGTGAAAGAGAGAGTCCTCCATACAATTAATCTAAAATGGATATAACCAATCTCTATGGTTCTTATTTGATCTTTTCACAAACCTCCTTACACGGTTGTTATGGAGGGTTGAAAAGAGTACAAATGAGTTAGGGAAATAATAGTTCTCATTTCTTTTACCCAAGTGAACCTTATTCTTAGATAAGAAATTAATTTTATTAAAAAATATTATAGTAAAAAATTGATATCTCGTTTGGATACCAAAGTTATGAAGTGCCCAAATATTTTCCCATAGTTGTATCTCATTTGGACACTAACCCCACAATCCAAGCAAATACATAGGCCTAAAAAACACCCACGAGGGAATTTTGATGGCACCTAACAAGATCTCTCTTCGAATCCGTATGCAATCCTACTTTGAATATGATAAAGTTTGAATAAACATAAAAAACAACAATAATTCGCTTTACAAAATGGGCCATACATTTGTAAATCACTATAAGTAAAAGACATTTAAATTTTAATATTTAGATTAGTTTTATTTTTATAACATTTGAGAGAACTGTTTGTTTTTGTAGTCGTGGGATTTGAAGCTCGGCATTTGTTTCGCAATAATTATACGTATTGAAAAATAGTATTATATAATGCTTATGGAGATATACTCGACGTATAAAAAATAATAACTAGCACCGTCTTTGGTTATATTTGATATGTAGAAATTGAATAGAACATGAATTGAATGACTGTGTTTATTTTATTATTTAATTGACATCATAGAGTGAAATGATAATTTCGATCCCCATTCTCATATTTGTTTACACTTGTTAGGCTACTGAAATTAAATAAACATTTTAGGAGGCGTTTGCCAACTTTATAAGTTTTTGTTTTTATTGTTGTTTGTTGTGTTATATTTCTATTTTTTTTTTTGCAAAAAATAAAAATAAAAAGCATGTTTGTTAACCCAAATTTGTTATTTATTTTTGTATTAATTTTATATTCAAAATTTTCATTTAATATTGATGGGTAGTGATCGTGGGTGATCGTGGAGACCACATCATCGGCGGGTAGTGTTAGTAGTAGTGAGTGGTCATGGTGATGGTGGCGGTGGGTGGCGATTGGCAACGTACTGATAACATCAGTAGTACATGACGATGTTTTATGTTATCATTTTATGAAAAAATTGAATGGCAATTTCTACTCTTGAAAAGGAGATATGGACATTCCAATAAAATGCGAAATTAATCATTCCTAGAAAATAAACATATTAATTCTAAATAGTAGTACCAAATAATGAGAATGAAAATAGAAATAGTTCTTCTATTTTCTTGAACAAATTAAACATGATCTTAAGCTTTTGAATCATATATTTTAGTCTTTTCAACTTTGCCTCAAATTTTAATGTCATCACTAAACTTTGATTTCTTTTATTTTAACCTTCTAACTTTTAAAAGGAAGTCAATGTGGTTAATCATTTCAAAATAAATAAAGAAATTAAGTATTACTTATACTTTGACTTTCTAAACTATAATTTAATACTAGGTGTCAACCGGTGCATTGTACGGGAGTAAGAGTTTTACAAATCATAAATATTTAATTTAAAATTCACAATAATTAATTATACAATCATATCGTATCTTTAAAATATAAATAGATATTGATATATATAGTATTTTATTTATTTATAATCACATTTTTAGATATTAAGTTCATAAAAAGTCCTGATAATCTGATATTATATATTTATCTTATCTATCTTATAAAACTAATCTTATATATATATATTACAAAACTAATATATTGTATCGTATCTTTAAAATGTAAATAGATATTGATATATATATGATATTTTATTTAATTATAATAACTTTTAATATAAATATTAAGTTTAGAAAGAGTCTAACAATCTAATATATGATATTATATCTATGTATTTTATCTATATTATAAAACTAATCTTATCTTATATATATATATATATACTTACAAAACTAATCCAGTGAGTTTAATAAAAGAATAAATTTAATAGTTATCTAATCAATTGCCTCTGTGACGTGGTATTTTAAAAGTATTTAAACATTTAGAACACTACGTAGGAGAGATACAAAATACAAGGGCAAACACAACTTTTATATAAATATATATGATTACTTTACCCCTATTTAACTAAAAATAGTTACGTTTTCACTATCATAAAATTTAAAACTAGGGATTTGTTTTGTCAAAATTTTATACTAATCTCTAAAGTAAAGAGAAAAAAATAATTTCATGATTATAAAATGTCATAAATCATCTCAAAATACTTGTGGACTATCAATTGTTAGCCCTAACAATATTAAAGAGATTTTTGAAACTATATATTTGTTAACCGAGAACAAATTTTTTTATTTTATATTGTATTTGATCAGAAATGTTACAAGTGTTCAACCTATTTATTTATTTATTTATTTTATCGATAGTGTTATTGCGAAATTAAAATCTCAGGCCTAGTTTGGTAACGTTTAATATTTTTGTTTTTTTGTTTTTTTTTTCAGAAAAAACAAAAAACGGCTTTTGTTAAAATTTTTTTTTTAGTTTTTTACAAAATTCGAAAAAAGAAAACTAAAAACACTAAAATGAGTGTATTTTCTCTTATTAAAACATTGGTCTAGTATTTTTGGCACAACGATAGCTTATAAATGCCCATCACCAAACCACAAAAAATATACAGTAAAAACACATAACAAAAACACACAGCAAAAAATAAAAATTGACAGCGTTACCAAACGAACCCTCATAGTTTAGGGGTAAAATGTAACGACGTTTAGTTTAGCGAATAAAATATAACTTAATTATAGTTGAGAGGGTCAAAGTATAATTAATTTTTAATTTTTTTACCTTATTTCAAAATGTTGCACCACATTAATTTTTTTTTTTTAAAGTTAGAGAATCAAAATAAGAAAAATTAAAGTTAATGAATGACAGGGAAATATGAGATAGATTCAAAATAATTGTTTACAGGTCCATATCTGGAAGTTTCGTGCTACCAGAATTTCAAGTGTCCAATTGCCACCACACCAACCATTAAGCGGATTTGGAGCAGCAACCTGATTTGGTTGCTTTCGGAAAAAAGGAAAAGCCATATCATATTTATTTCGTTACTTAGATAGCTGTGGGTCCTCCATTGATCAAATACTTATACCAGGTGGAGAATCCACCTTATTTGAATGAAGAGTAAGGACGGCTCGATTAAACGGGTCGGATCCAACTATCGACCGGTTCAATTGACAGCCCGACTTACAACTTCATTGTTACTTACAGTAAAAGTCAGAATCCAACGGTGCGCAGCATATTCTCTCTGCTGGAGTCTCTCAAACGTCTCAAGTGGTGGAAAGAGAGAGAGAGAGAGATACAGAGAAGAACCGCGGTGAAGAAGCAGAGAAAGGTACGACTTATGACCCATCTTGGAACTTCTATGGACGTTTATCAGAATTTCTTCGTAAGAGGAAATCTCAAATAGATTGTTTTTTTGAAAATTTTCAAGGCATTTCAATTGGAAACGGATGAAACTTCGATGTGTTTTCCCGAATTGGAGATTTATGTAATGGGTTTTGATGGTTTGATTCGATTGTTGATATACTTATGCTTTGATGAACCTCACGTTAACTATCAATTGAAATATGAAATGCACGAAAATAGCTAGTTCTGGTGAGAACCTTGACTTTGAAGCTTGTAGACTCTGTTTGATCTTGTGTTTTGTGGGACTCATATCGGTGTCGGTTATATTTGTGATTGAGCTTGCAAGTTGTAACATGACTTCTTGAATGTGTCAAAATATGGTGTTATATGATGACTACGTAAAACAATGGTCCAGTCTATTTCAAATTTGAGTTGGGTAGTGTTAGTTTAGCATTTTGAAAGTGCTTTTCTTGCTAATGGAAGGTAAGCAGGAGAGACAAGGAGCAATGCCTGGGAAAATGCTAAAACTGCTTTGATTTTGGATTGGAAAACCTTCAGGCTTTGTGTGATAGATGTAAAATGATTTTTACTATTTTAATTGCGTGAGCTGTTGAGTACGCAGTGGAAGCTCCGATATTATTTGTTGACTCTTAAATGTTAGCAATTAAATATACAACACAATAGAAGATTAGCGAATGAACTTGTTAATGCAGTTCAAGAAGAGAGAGTCAGCCTTTAGGGGGAGTGTCGACAACATTACACTGTCCCTCTCTCTCTCTCTCTCTCTCTCTCTCTATACAAACTTCTCTCTCCAGATAATTATCTCTAGATCTCTCCTTTTCTAGCTAGATTTTTTCTGTAAATCTTTTCACCTACTAGAAGGTTCTGTAACCACTGGCAGACATAGGGAGGTGGCCTGCCCCCCAATGTGTTCAAAATTCTCTTTATACCCTATAGGTTTTCGATATTTAGGATAAAATAGTGTTTGGCCCCCCGAAAAAGAAGAAATTTTATCTTGGCCCTGCCAACTAAAATCTTGGGTAAGCCACTGTGAGTCACCAACTTAATTGTGTGGATTGGATTATTTTTTTGTGTTGGTTCCACAGAGCTAAGGTGACTATAAACAGAAGCCTATGCTTCCGTGTGTGGGTCAGTTAATTAAAGGTTTGTGAGTAAAGTCTAATGCTGTGTGAGAAAGAGAAGTCAGCTATAGTGTGTTGTGAGAAGTGAGCAAAGTGTGCTGGTAATCTGAGTGACGTGAAGCCGTAGGTGTGTAGGGCAAGTCAATAGAGTGAGTTGTGAGAAAACAGTGTCCTAAACTTGTGTGTGCTCCACTTGTGAAGTATTTGTTGAATGTAGTGGTCCTTGTGTGGTAGTGAGATATTACTGTGTGCTCGAGTGAAACAGATTGTATACAAGCTCTTGTATTAATAAATTGCTCCTTCGCATATTTGAATGCTCTTGTGTTTTGTGGGTTCACTATGTGTTAACTCAATATGAACACGAGGCACGGGTATTTTTCTCATAACCAGATTTTTCAAGCTTCTACTTTAAATTCTAGGTCCTTTTTCGTTTGTTGGACTCAAGTGAAACAAAGGAAAATTGGAAAATACTAGAGGAATTGGTTTTGTTAAATGAGAACATGTTTTCCAAAGGGCTATATTATACGTTTTCAAAATTGTTTTGATCGGTGTAAAGGCCTTTCTTATGTTTTAAGAGACAAAAAGAAAAGAAAAGAAAAGAAAAGAAAAGAAAAGAAAAGAAAACTATTGTTGGAAAGTTTTTGTTGCCAATTGGAGTGAATGCTTTGCCAGACTTCAGGTTCCATATTTGTTTCCAACCATTTCTGATTTCATTTATAACACAATGCATCACACCGACCTGACATGTTGATTGCATCTGTAGTCCGCAGGCTGATCCATCTTGCCTTTAAATAGGATCTTTTGTTCTTTCTAAAAGGGCTCAACTCTATTTCTGTTATGTATGTTCCTAGGATGTTGTGTATTGTTCTTTTGGCGTTTGGGATGTATGGGATAATTCTGCTGGACACTGGTGTAGGGAGAATCTCCCAATGGAGATCAGGTCATCCTTTCTAAGTACTTTGTAGTTTCTCTTTGTTGAATGTATCAGTCAGAAAAAAGGATGCCATTGGCCTTACCCTTGTAATAACAAGCTCCTTCCTTTTGGCCGTTCATCTTGCTTGTGCATGGCTGTGTGTTTTATGACTGGAATATGGGATATGTATGCCAAAAGATCATGTTTTTAAATTTCTTTTATTGCAGATGCAACTCACTTAACTTCCTTTTATCATTTCAGGGATTCTAAGTGCTGACGGCCACTAAATTAAACTTGGAATGAGCATGCCAGACAATATGACGCCCATTTAATTCAGCCATGAAGCGTTATGTTTACATCAATGGTGATGAGCTATCACTAGATCCTTACTGTGACAACTGTATATCAAACAGAAAATATACCTTATTGAACTTCCTATCAAAGAATTTATGGGAACAGTTCAGGTAATTACCAAATTCGTTACTCTGGAATTTCAGATGTATATTGACAACTGCTGTTGTAAACTGTTGAGAACCTTAAAATTTGATAGACTCTGCACTGTTTGAAGTCCCTTCAAGCAAACTGTACTTAATATGTTATGATTTGTCAATTGCATTTGATTTCTCTACTCCTTTACAGAGTGTAGAAAGATTCTAGATATCTTCATGTAAATTATGGAAATTGGGACGTTCAAACTTATCAATTAACCTGTGTTTTTTTTTTTCATAAGGGAGTCCAGTAGGGTGGTTCCTATCCTCTATTTATCTCAACTGGGTCGGATGGAGTTGTTTCCAGAAAATATGGAACATACCTAATTTAAGAGGAGCCAAATCCATATTTCCATATTTATAAAGTCAACATCCTTCACTATTGGGTGGACCCTAAGAGGCACGGACACGGACACAACACGGACTCACGCTGACATAGCAATTATTAAAAAATTTAAGACACGGCACAACAAGGACACGACAAAATAGTATATTTAACATATTTTTCACAGGTCATATATGAGAATATTTTACTTAAAGATAATGAAAAAAGTGCAATATAATGAAAAAAATTGTAAGATAACACTAATTGTGATGTATTTAATATGTGTCTAAGCAATGGACATAGGTCTCCAAGTGACGGACATGTGTCCGAAGTGTGTCCAACTCTAAAAAGATAAAAAAATAATTGGACCCCGTTTGGAATGTGTCTGACATGTTTTGAGAAGTGTCCAATGAGTGTTGTGTTCGACACGGACATGGTACTTTCTTAGAAGTGTCTGTGCTTCTTAGGGTGGACCGATATGTTTGCTAGTGCAATTTATTTGATTTAGAATATTTAAATTGCTCTTATGCGCCCATCAATTGCAAATTAGTGAACATAAATTTGTATTTTAGTATGGGGATGCTAATGGAAGAAAATTTTGAGCCTGCTTCTTGTAAGATAGTTTGTGAATGAATATTCATCTATGTGTGATCTATCTATTCATGCTAATGTACATAAATAACTTTGGTTTTCTGTGCTGCATTTGTAGTTCGCTTGATATTCATCCCTTTGCTGATGCATGTAGGGGCTTTGTCCATTCAATGTGATAGTTCATCTCTTGTGGTTGAACTGCATGTTTCAGTTTTCCTTGCATTTTTTTTTCATGGCAGTTATTTTGATAAAGCTACAAACATTAAGTTTGTTAGTGTCTGTTTGACTCTAGGTACCAATGCTTTGGAGAATGGTCTTATTACTTTGTGAGATTTGTATTAGGCACTATTTGATTACAATTTCCCATCGTATGGCATCATTGTGGGGTAGCCCAATGACGCTGATTATTGTAATTGTGCATCATTTATCTATCTTTATCTCCCACTTCTTATGGTGTCAAAGTTTGATCCTTATTCCCATAGCAAACTTCATGGACTTGTGTTTTGAGTATATATGTTATAAGATAAATTAAATTCTCTCCCTCCCCTCCTCCCTCCTTTTTTTCATTGTTCCTAACAATTTTTTCTCTCGTTTCCAGACGGTTCATGAATCAGTACTTTTTGTTGATTGCTTGCCTTCAACTATGGCCACTGATTACTCCAGTAAATCCTGCAACTACATGGGGCCAACTTATTTTAATATTTGCGGTAACAGCAACTAAAGAGGCATGGGATGACTATAATAGATGTCTCTTAGACAAGAAAGCAAATGAGAAAGAAGTTTGGGTTGTCAAGCAGGGCTTAAAAAAACAGGTATGGGAAATATAATTCAACTGTCTTTTGTGGTCTGTATTGGTTATTGTAATTATTGTTTGTTGTCCGTATTGTTTTATACTTTTATGTGGTATGGTTGCCTATTGACTTAGATTCTTTCATTAGTATATGCTAGCTTTTTGATAAATATTATTGGCAAGTTCTAATTCTTATTAATTTGTGATGTAATTTTGTTGTTTGTGTGATCTGAAATCTAAAAGTATATTTAATGTCAGATTCACTTAACTCATACCTCTAAGAGATATAGAAATAAATTTTAGCAGCCGAAGGACCAATATTTTGAGACACCTTGTGAATAGAAATGATAGGATACAAACTTTATGTTCACTAGTTGTCAACCCCGTGCAATGCACGGAACAATAATAGTTTTTCAAATCCATAATAGAAATATGATAAGTAATTAATTCAAAAGGCTACAATAATTAAGATTACTATCCAAAATTGACAATTTTAATTTGTCCTAACATTATGGACAATTTTTTCCTTTCATACAAAGTACTGAAAATTCCAAATAAATAATAGAACTTGTAGTACCTCTGGTGAGTTAATCGCTCTAGATTTTGCACATCTACCATCTTCAATACTTTGCATGAAAGAAAAAAAATCAAAACATAAATATGGTTATAGCAAATCATTAGATAATATTATGATATAGTTTTTATGTAATAATAATAACATAAAATATCATACCTGATGTATGGGATCAAGGCGTTGCTTCTTAGTTGGAGTAGATTGTGTGATATCTGTATTTGAATGTTTTCCGTTGAAATTTTTGACTTCAAACTCTAGTGCATCTTCGTTATTTAGTAAGAGAGTCTATAACAAAATAAAGGTTATTGTGAAAATAGATTTAATTTGCCCTAGTAAGTTAAAGATTGAAGTTGATAGAAGTATTACCTTGTGAATTAGATGGAGATAATATTTACTCTCAAGCTCATAATTCAATGAGAATATTTTTGCTACAATCAATTCAGAATTTAGGTTTTTGATATTGAAAATCATACAAAATTTGAAAATAAATAAATTTGATTATTTAGCTAATACACATTAAAATCAATCCAAATTTCAAGGCGTATAATCAAGGTTCGATGAACTTGACCGTTACCTACAATACCAGAGGACAAACCATACACAGTCAAATCATACAAAGAAAATAAAAAAATTTGATTATTTAGCTAATACACCTTAAAACCGATCCAAAATTCAAGGTGTACAATCAAGATTCATGCTTTAATATCAAAATCAATAAATCAACCAGTAAAACACTATACACCCTCATGTATGAGTGCGCATATGTATAGATATATGTGGTATTTATAAATTTGGATGTAGCCATTCTTAGATTTTTAATGGATTTGGTCATCAAAATCGACATATAAACATGTAGAGCACACTAAAAAAAATTAAAAAAATTAAAGTTTACCTGAATTGGAGATGATTTTTTCAATGAAAAGAGGCAATAGACTAACTTCTGACCACAAAAAAAAAAAAAAATCAATCAAGAGAATAGGATTACAAATAATGAAAATTATCAATAATGAAGATTAGCAATAATAGAGATTGATTCTTAAACCTTACCAATAATGGAGATAACTTTTGTTAGTGAAGGAAGTTACTCTGTGAATAATATATTACTATATACTGTACTATGAAGTAGTTTAATAAAACTAAAAAATTTATAGAATTCTATCATATCTCTAAAAAGGTTAACACTTGTAGAATCCTGTCATATCACTCTTAGTCTTTGGGAGCTGTTATCATAAAGGAAATCCCATTGCATGTATCTGCCCATTGAATTACATAGGACACTTCAATTCACGTGTTTGCAAATTTATATTTCAATTCTTTTGGGAACAAAGAATTCCGGTGGATTCACTTGACCAAGAGGGAATCATAATAAGCCCTCATACGTCTATAAAGAGTCCTTTAATGTTACTTAGCTTTCACTGATAATCTAATATATTTGGATTAACACATATTATACGGAATTAAGTAATTTTTTTTTATCTTTGAATGATAGTATAATATCATTGGATTTATAATATATTTAATAGTTGTCTAACCAATTGCCCTGTGATATGGCATTATAAAAGTATCTGAGCATTTAGAGTGCCACATAGGAGAGAGGCAAAATAGAGGGGCAAACACAACTTTTATATATATATATGATTTGTTGGGACATTATTCAACTACTTTATAAATTTTATTTCTTAAATGAGTTTCATACTGTTCTTTTCTCCTAAGCTTTGTGACAGTAACTCTTTGTTCTATATCTATCTTGGTTGGTGTACTTGCTTGTAGATTCAAGCCCAAGACATTCATGTTGGTAATATTGTATGGCTTCACGAGAATGATGAAGTGCCATGTGATCTTGCTCTAATTGGTACCTCTGACCCACAAGGTCTTTGCTACGTAGAGGTAAATAGATGACTTAAGTTAGTCTCTTTTATACTTTTGTTAAGTAGAAGTTGTAACCGTAAGAATTTGTTTAACCATTTTATCTTCTTTATAGGTTAATGGTGAAATAATATTTTATACGGGTAGGCCACTGTTTCCATGTCAGATAACTTAGTTACTTATTAAGTTATTATGTTGTGAATGATTCTAACATTTTCTTAGGAACATGCCTTTTGTTCTTTTGCAATATTTCAGGGATTCTAATATGTCAACATATTTTGCAGACGGCTGCGTTAGATGGTGAAACTGATCTTAAGATAAGGGTGATACCCTCTGCTTGCATGGGAATAGATGTTGAGCTATTACACAAAATCAAGGCAAGATTTTCTATACCTTATCATGGCTAAAATTTGTTATTTGTTTTCCCTTTCATACTATTGCAGTGCTGATGATTTTGCATCGTATATTTGTTTGGCAGGGCATAATTGAGTGTCCCAATCCAGATAAAGACATTAGAAGAGTTGATGCAACTTTTCGGTTGTTTCCTCCATTCATTGACAATGATGTATGTCCCCTTACAATAAAGAACACAATGCTTCAATCATGCTACTTGCGGAATACCCAGTGGGCTTGCGGAGTTGCTATCTACACAGGCAAGTCAAATTTATAGTATGTTGAAGTTATAGCTAAATGTATTAGATTTTACCCTAGCTATGCCCGTTATAATATTCATTTGTTTTGTTATTACTTTGAATACCTTTGCGTGTATATAAAATTTCTGTTTCATTTATTTTCTTTCCTCATTGGAGTTTTGCAATTTATCTAGAGGAGCTATAGGTGATGTGGAGCAACAAAGAATGAGAGAGGGAGTGAACAATGCTTATTTGGGGATTGCTGAGGCCTGAGAGTATCAATTTAAAACCTGTTTAGATGTCCTGAAAGTATGAATTAGGAAATTTTAGAATTAACTCGTTCATGAACTAGATGATTAGATGTGTTTGGTTGAAAGATGAAACAACCAAACAAAAAAAAAACATGATTTACTATTTTCATGAAAATCTAAATTTGGTTGTTTCTTTTAAAACGTAGGATTAAGTAAGTTGAGAGATTCATAATACGTTATGTTCACTCTATAAAAAAAAAGCTAAATTGGGTCAATCATAAATTGACAAATTTTTAATTAGTGTATTCCAAGGATATGATTTCATTTGTGCAACCCAACAGGCCCTTATCTATTAGATGGAGCCAAAAATGTTGAGCTGAAAGTAAAGGAACAGCAGGAAATTGGTTTATGTTACATGTATAGTGTCTAGGAGTGAAGGTGTGTTTAATTCCCACTTCTTGAAACGAGATATGGAGCAACCAAGAACGAGAGAGGGAGGGACTGAAGGAGCGAGGGAGAAGGCTTATGCTGGGATTGTTGGGAGTAGGGATTTATTTATTTAAAGGAGCCAAAAGGTGATGAGTTACAACAGTTAAGGGAGACAGGGAAATTGGTTTATGTTACCTGAACTACCTAAACTCAGATCATTTTGTTAGATCTGTTTAATTGCCAATTCTTAGATGTGGGGGCTCTGTATTTTGATGAAAGTGGATAAATATGTTGGCTGCAGGATTTTCTAACTGCTACTTTTGTCTAATCCCCGAACCTTTAGACCTTGGGACATGGTTGAATCGTTGAGTGCCATTTTCCCATTAAACTTCATGGTAAGTAGATTCTCATTGTAAGCTAAAGTGTCTTAAGATGAATACTTGCAGTTATATTGGAATATTAATCTATCTAAGGACTTCACTAAGTGAATACCCTGGATACATTTTAGCGAAGTAGGAATATTGCTTCATTTTGTCCAACACGCTTTTCATTGACATGTTTAGCAATTTACAAGTTCGAGACATTGTTTTTACACCCTTGCCCTCCTATTGTGTCTGTTATATGTACTATGCATTTTGAAGTGTGAAATGTTCCAGTTTCATAGAAAATGGTTGGTATGAATTTCACATTTGGCTGAGGTTTGGGCTATGCACTCTCTTTTTTGTTTTATTTTATTTTTGCTCCCTCCTCTCGTGATTAGTTGTAATCATTTAGTATGTATATCCTGACATGCAATACACATACTTATCAAGTTTGCCGACCTGCTTGGCGACAATTGGTACAGAGTTCAGACATGTATAAACAAGTTATGTATCTTTTGGGTAGGTTTTTCTACTTGAGTCTAGCCTGTCTTTGGCAGAGCAAGGTGCATGAAGGCAATTTTTTTAGATGGTGGGAACCATTTAGCTACCATAGAAACCCTTGGAGTTCTGTTAGGGGCTGGAAGACGTCTTAAAATGCTTCCCGGTTGCGACCTGGGAGTTAGATGATTTAAATGGAAGTCTTTGAGATGACAATTGAAGGGATGTAGTGAAAATGTGTTTGATATGATTGGTGACCAAAAAAGTAAAAATAGACTTTATAAGTCTTGAGCCTCTTGACTTGAATAGGATGCTCTTGAAAAGAAGTCTTATAAGATCATGTCTAAGAATTCTAGAAAGAACCAATACTCTTGAGATTTTGTAACTAGAGTAGAAATTCTTTTTTATTTCTCTTCTTTATCTGCCCCCTTCCTTGTGTGTGCGAGCACGTGTGTATTTGTGTGTTTATAGATTTATTTATTTTCTTAGAACCCTCATAACCAGGATTGTTATATGCTGAAGGTAACTGGGAATGCAGTATGTTTCTTACTCTGCATATAGTTGGACCGGAGTTAGCATTGCCAATTTACTTTGATTTAGCCCTCCTGGCAGGTTTGCTAGTTGAAATGAATGTTAATTTGGTTTGCTTAATAATAGTATGTACTTGGGTGCTATACCAATTCTTGGAACTCCAAAGCATGGATTTAGAATTGGTATCCTTTTAAGAGCAATTGGAATTTTAGTGGCAAGATATAATTACCCTAAGTTCGGTGCTGGTCCTTTTTGATGCATGTTCTTACCTATATATTTTCTAGTAGAATTTGTTCTATAATTTAGGTGGGAATCTCTTTTAATTGCTTGGAACCACATGAAGCCTGTTAAAATGAATATTTGATCTGTTAGCTTTTGTTTATATAGAATGAGCAAGATCTAATTGTCCGCTGGATTTGGAGGGGAATCTGTATTAATGGATAAATATAAAAACATTGTTTGCTTTTGAAAGGATTGCGAAATTGTAAATAGACTCACATACCTCAAGCCACAGGGAAGTTATCAATTAAAATTACTTGTTTGGCCTCTGAGATTGCTGAATCATCTGGTTTTGGGTTAAATTTTGTGAGGACAATGTGGTTTTCCATATCAGGAGGTTGTATGAAGGATTGGTTTGAGAGATGTGATTCATTTTGTGGTGATAAGTAGGCTACATTCAGCTAGTTTTCAGAAGTTTCCTATGGATAAGTGACATGGCTTTGGTGTGCGATTGGTTGGTTCAGTCTTCTCTGCCAAAATTATTTTCCTGGACAGAGTTCCTAGTGGAGGACATTACCTAGGATTTCCTTTGTGATTGTTGTTGCTGTCCAAGCATGATATTGTCTTGGGTTCATCAGCATTCTGGCATATGGAGTATTTTCTTTCACACTTGTTCATAGTCATTAATTCCACCATGGATGCAAAGCCAACTTTACCTTCCTGGCTATATTTTGATCTTTCAAGTTGCTGACTCTGGGACCAGTTTTCTTTGTTCAGAAATGAAGGAACTAAAGGGAGAAACTCAATGAAACAAGCAACCCAAGCAACACACACTTCATTATGATAGATACATTGGGTATATATACAGAAATTCAGAACTAAAATGCCATGATTGTTGGGGGGATTGATACAAATCTTCAAAGTGTGGAATTGCAAAGCCCAAAATGGTTGCTGTCCAGCTGCATCTCTAACGCACCCCCTTAAGTTGGTGCGTGAATTTCACGAACGCCCAACTAACTGCTCAAAGGGAAAAGCTGATCCAAAAGTGGAGATTGAGTTAACAACAATATAAAATGCTGTTTGATTACCAATTTACCACCAAAGAGTAACGAAGGTTCAGAAGGTGGAACACCAAGATCGTGTAATAAACATGTAAGCCAAGCAAGCTTAAAAGTGGTCAATGCCACAATGCAATATTTGGTCTCAAGCAGAGGACTGGAAAACAGTGAATTGGTTCTTTGTCTTCCACAAAATATGACTTGAACCGAGAAAAATTGCAAACACCTGTAGTGAAGTGGCGGGTCTTGAAACAAAATGTCACCATGGGAAAAGTAGAACTTAAGATAATGCTCCATAATAGTAAAAAATGATCTGGCAACCTCAAGTTTAAGAAAATATTTGAGGGGACTTGGAACCCGTTACATGAAATCACTGGTGTTGTTAACATAATTAAGATGAAAATAGAAGAGGCAGCACCGCAGCATAACTGCCTTAGATGGTTTGAAATCAATATAAAAGAAGACACCAGAAAAATTGGGCAAAGCAGTTCATGGAGGTTTGCTCGAGATCATAGACAATTTTTAAGGCGACATTAATCTTTTGCCCCCTGCTTGGAATAACCCATTGGAAAGGGCATCAACATCCAAGAAAAATTATGCTATTGCAACAAATCCACTGTTGTAACGAGGAGAGCATGGGAAATGAACCACCAAGAGCTATATGCACGGCTTGCTTCCTTGTGCCCTTCAAGGGTTTAGAAACAAAATAATTAGACCCAGATTGTTCGAGTGGTGAAGATAAAAAAGTGATGTCATAATCAATTGAACCAGCAACAATAGGAGATGAAGCTGGTGATGTTAGCCATGTTGATGCCAATAGAAAACTAACAAAAAGATGCAAGAATATGCAAGGGTAAATAGAACAGAGTTTAAAGGGTCACAGTCCAATGTCTTGTTCAAGCAATGATAGGACAAGGATCCAGAGATAAGTCACACTAGAACTGAAAAAGCATGATTTGAACATTGAAGTGGAGGCAGAAGGAAATGAGGCCGAATGTGGCAAACTGCCACCCACCAGAAACGACGGATGAAGTGTAGAGGTTAACCCATGTCAAGTAAGAAATGAATGAACTAAAGGGAGAAACTCAACGAAGGAAGCAACCCGAGCAACATGCACTTCATTATGATAGATGCATTGAGTATATATACACAAACTCAGAACTAGAATTGCATGCTTGTAGGGAGGATTGATATAGATCTTCTAAGTATGGAATTGCATTATCAAAAATGGCTGCTGTCCAGCTGCAATGTGTGTGGAAATTGTGGCTGTCCAGCTGCATCTCTAACATACTTTACAGCTAAGAAACACGAACATGGACATCAGTGTCGGACACGATATATGTTGGACGCGCCGACATAGCAATTTTCAAAAAATGTAGGACACTATACGGCTAGGACACGGCAAAAGAATATATTTTTTATATTTTATATATGTCATATACATAAATATAAATATTTTACAAAGAAAATGAAAAATATACAAGATAACACTAATTAAAATAAATAAAATAACATATTTCATTGCTTAATCGACAACAAATCATTCACAATTAGTTAATTGTATTCCATTAAAAATGATAAAGTAAACAAACACATTAACAATAAAAAAGTTGTTCCATCAATACATAATACTATAAAGTCATAAACTACCTCAAACATTAAAATGTCATTACACTTCATCAACTATCCATCATCATCTAATATAAAAACTATAAGGAGCACTCAAAACAAATTAACCACCAATATAAGTAGCATACTTGTTTTTCTTCTTCTTCTACTTCGATCCAATAATTAGTTTTAAAATTTATAGTTGAGTCCCCCACTGTGTTGCTAAAGTGTCCAAAATGGGACACGTATGTCCAAGCTTTGTCTGTAGAATGTCCAATGTAAAAATAAATAACTAAATAATTGGACACTTAAAATGGAGTGTCCGACGCATGTCCGACACATGTCTGCGAGTGTCTGATGAGTGTCGGTGTCTGACACGTGTCTAAGACAGGTACGACTTCTCCAACAGAGTGTCCGTGCTTCCTAGTTTTATAGTGGTGAGTCTGGGGACTCTGATTTTGTGGACCAACTAGAGTTATGGAGTGTGTAGGGAAATGTTACTAGAATTTGCTTATGATTATATATATTCATAAATAATTTGGTCATGATTATATTAGGTATAATTGTTTTCTGGTAAATTTTCCATAATTTTCCACTATCATGTAATTAGTTGGATCACCATCAGGCTCAGAGCAACCAGACTAATGAATTGTAATATCAACTAACTGTACGATGAATGATGACGCACAATCAATGACAAAGTACACCAATTAACATAACACAATTATGACACAATTCCGATAAATTCGCATGCATGCTCCATATGGTCCACAAATACAGAGTTACCAGACTCACTACTGCAAAACGATGAAATTAGGTCATGATAACATTAGGTCTCTTGTTGCTGTTAGCCTATTGATGCATTAAAAGCTTTTAAATTTTTGCAATTCATTTTTGTTTGTATCCTTGTGTTCAAAGATTTTGTTAAAATTTCTTCTGAATGAATGTAAGAATGAGCGTGTTCTTGAGAATTATATTAAGAAAGACTCCCAACTTTTGAAGAAGGCCTTAACTGCTTCACTAGATGTATGAATTTCCACATAAGGTGGTAATTATCCATGGATGACATTAGTGTGGAGAAAAGTTGTGAAGTATTTGCAAAATTAAGTTCACTGATCTCCTTTCTCTTACTTTTGGGATACTTGCAAAATTGTAATGAGCAAAGCTATGTTACACGGACTCTTCTAATTGTAAGTATGCCTGTAAGACACAAGGCACCTGGGTATAGGCATGGCATTTATGTCTGACATGTCCATATGATTCTTTGTTCTGTTGCTTTCATTGCATGGTTGCTTCTAAATGAGTGAAGTGCCCATGCTGAACACTGTATGTCACATAAAAAGCTTTGCCTAACCCTAAGAAATAGAAGAAGAATATTAAAATATGTGGACAATTTTGCGTGTCTTCATATTTTTTGATGTGGAGATTAGATAAATCAATGCATAACCTTACACAACACACGTATCCTAGTCTATGTATCACAAGTGCGAAGTTCTTTGGGATTGTTCTTTACTGCTTTATTACTGAATTTGTTGCTGAATCTTATTCTTACCACTGGCTTCCTGGCTTTTTTACATGGTAATTTTTTGATTTTATTCTTGGTCTAGAGTACAGTATTCTTGCTGATTCATATAGGCCAATATAATTCTTGATTCTAATCATTCTATCTTTAGGCAATGAAACCAAGCTGGGTATGAGCAGGGGTATACCTGAACCAAAGCTAACTGCTGTGGATGAGATGATTGACAAGCTGATTGGAGCAATATTTATTTTCCAGATAGTGGTTGTAACTGTTCTAGGTATAGCTGGGAATGTTTGGAAGGATACGGAAGTAGGAAAGGTTTGTCTCAATTTGTGAGTTTGTTTTTCTTGTTTAGTTAGTTACCTTAAACTGATTCATATTTTCTTTTACAAAGACTATACTGCTATAGCATGCGTGGAATTCTATTGTTGAACCATTTATCTTTTCACTTTACAAGAATCACTTTTAACCCACTTACCTGTTAATAACTGTGTGCATTTTATAGTCACTCCTTGTCTGAAGCCACTGTCTTGCTCACATTTTCAATGATTTGCTGCTGATTGTGATTCTGGCCCAAAACTCTGTTATCATTATTCTTGATCAGAGTTATTTTAGATTTGCTCTTGACATGTAACCAGTATGAGTTCCAGCTTCCTCATTCATATTCTCCTTAATTTTGAGGAAAATGGTTCAGCTCAAATTTCTCTTTGCACCATTCAGGAATTCTCCATTTTAATATCAACCCATTTTTTATGGAAGGGAACTTACTTTTTTATATAACGCTCTGCCATATTAAGAGGAGATCTGGAAAAGAAGTGTTGTTTTTTGTTTTTATATTTCAGCATTTGCATCAATTGTCTACAGCTCCACCGTCCAGTGATGGCAGGGAAACTTAATTGTTACAAATTAGATTTGTCATTCCCATATTTGAGATGTTATGATTTTGCATATTCAGCTTTCTGGTAGCTATTTTTTTTATTATTTGCTAATCCTATCTTTTCTTACTGTGGAACATATTTAAATTGTTACATACTTGAGAGACATGCATAAAATGTCTTTGGAACTTCTGGGAAACTCAGACTTAGAAACTTTTGGAAATTCAGGAGATGCATGTTTGAAATTCAGGAGATGCGTATTTCGTGTGAGTTTGATTTATTTATTAATATATTTTTTTTCCTGTTTAACAAGTCTGTCTTTTCTTGGTTTTCCACTGAAGTTTGCATTTTTTTTTGTTTCTGATATAACATTCTTTTTCAAATTTTCAATGTTTGTTTTTTAATTTTTTGTTTTTGTCTTAATAAATTTTCTTTTGGAGTTTCCATTTGAGCTTCTTATTCATGTTCACATTGTTTGTTGTGTTATGTTTTGTTTGTATTATTTTTGGACCACATTTCAGGCTACTGTTTTCACTCCTATTCCCTCCACTTTTTATTCTGGTAACTTTGCTTACTGCTTTGGAATTGTGTGAAGGGTCACATGTATTTAAGGTATACTCCACATTTGATTTTTTACACATCCTTTTGAGGGTACGAAGATACCTAAAGGTACAGTCCCTAAACCTTGATGAGCGTCATGAGTTTATGTAGTGGGATCAATGAAATCTGGGTCATTTTTAATTTCAGTACCTTTTTTATTATTAGGTCTTTTTCAATGCTTGAAGGATATCGGGATGGTTGGCCTTGACTGATTAGAAATGGTAGACAGTTCGCTGTAAACTGAAATTGTCTATATCCCTCTTACTTTCTTATTCTGCCTTTTGAAAATAGCATACTGTCGATTTGTTGTGCTTTTGTTGTTAAAGTTTGGATATATTTGGACAGTCCGCTTTCTTATTACCAGGATTGCAGCATCGATAAATTTTCATAGCTATATTTGTTCATTCAAACTTTTTTCCTTCTGATAATTTTTCGTTCTCTGACTTGTGTCTGTCTCTTTTCATTTCTAACTGCTCTTTCCATTTTGACTGCATTTACTTGCTAATTACTGATGATTTTTTCGTATTATTGAAAGAATTGTGTTGCCTTCATTTTTGGTGAACAATTAAACTCAGAAATTATTCTAACGGTTTTATATTCTCTGTTGCTATCTTTTCCAAATTTATACCAACCTTCTTGGTATTTTCATTTTGTAGCAATGGTATGTTCAATATCCAAATGAAGGTCCATGGTATGAACTGTTGGTCATCCCTCTACGGTTTGAGCTTCTTTGTTCCATCATGATACCCATTTCTATAAAGGTATGTGCGTTCGTTCCTACTTACTATGTCTCCTTCATTGGCATTGTTACAGTTGACGTTTTACTTATGACTGAACTTCCGACATGATAATCTGTTCTAAAAGTTTACAGCTAGTAGCAACTGATCCTTGTAAGAGAGAGAGAGACCTTATACTAGCTTGTGTTGTGTATTACCCATCGATGAACATTAGAGAGGAAAAAATCCCCTATTCACTGAGGAGGTTGTATAATTATAACTAACATAACCACACATATAGTACAAGTGAGACATGTATGCCATACTATTTTCCAAATTTTATGGTGAAATGTATTTTTGTCTTAAAGATTATTTCTACTACTTAAAAGTATATCTAAAGAATGCCTTCGGTTGCTTTTGCCTCAATCTTTTCCATAAGATGATTGGAAGTCGATGCCATATTCTCTCTCCTTCACATTAGTGTAATGTAATACATGTATTCCTTAAAAGGATATTGAACGCCAGTGGATGATTTGCCATTGATGATAATATTTTGCAAGCTAGGCCTTCATAAGTTAAAACTTAAATATGCACTAACTAATCGAGCCTTAGAGTGTAATCAATCCAAAATTTTGTAATACAATAAGGTATTGAACTTGTACATTTACATGTTTTCTGCATTTTTCCCTTTGAAAATGAAACATTGAAGTTCAAAGGTTTATTAGATTATACTTTCATCTACACTGAATTAAGAAATGGAATGGAATTCAATGAAATTCCATATCTCTAAAAATATATGTGGATCCTCATTATAATGCTATATTTGAGAGAATGTAGATTTGACACGTATTGGGTATTATATATTTTAATTGCTTTCTCTTTTGTTGTGTTAATGTATATATGTGTTTTGTTTAGTTTGTTCTAAATAGTTAAGTATAGGTATCAGAAATCCAATTTCTCGGCAATAATAAGGCACACTATAAGAAAAAACAAAAACTTGATGCAATACATTATTAAGAACTATGCTTAGGTGCATCCATTCAATTCTCAAATCTCTGTAGCCTGGAGAGCAATGCTGAATGGTCAACTGATTCTCTGAAAAGCAAGGAATGTAAGTGTTAGATAATTAGAACTACCACTTCTAGAACTTCAAGTATTTTGCTGCTATGTGGCAGGTGTCTCTGGATCTTGTGAAGAGCTTGTATGCAAAGTTTATTGATTGGGACAATGAGATGATTGACCAAGAAACTGGCACTCCAGCCTATGCAGCAAAGTAAGAAAATTGAAATCCATGCATGAGTTTATCCACACATGTTTTTATTTATTAAAGTTGTGGTAATGCTGGTGAGTTTATTTACACATAAACATTTTTAATTATCTAAGTTGTGGTGATTGCAATGACAGCACAGCAATTAGTGAGGACTTGGGACAAGTTGAGTACATATTGACCGATAAAACAGGAACCCTTACTGAGAATAGAATGATCTTTAAGAGATGTTGTATCAGTGGCATTTTCTATGGGAATGAGAGTGGGAATGCTCTGAAAGGTTTGGTACTAATTTTGCTCATGTATTCCATTACACTTTTTTTTTTTCCTCTTACAAGCTTCTTATTTTGAGTCAGTTTTGTCATGGGTTATCAGATATATATGGCCTATTTGGCTTGTACATCGTCTATAGCTAAGTCTGTTGCGGCCCAAATTTTAGGGTTGATCTAAGGTAATTTACGTGAAACCTCTAAGGTAATTTATGCGAGACCTAAGCATTTAGGCATATAATCTAACTGGAGAAAAGTAAGTCCACAATTGAGAACAATATATAATGCGTCCAAAGGTCCCTTCTTGGACCATCTCAAATCAAGCCACAAAATGCCACTTTGTTACTGTCACTTTCCATAATACTATAATTAAAGTGCTAAATACATTTCCAAAATTTAGAGGTAATCAGAGCTACTAATTGATGTCCCAAAACCCAAAATACAACCATCTTACTTAAAGTTTAGAACACCAAAATAAAGAAATGCTAAGTACGTGCAGAGTCCAAATCACAGATACATAATAGTAGTTTCATGCTCATGAGTCATAGCAAGGCAATAAAGAAAGCTCGAGGAATTATACATGCCTGTAGATATATAGTCTATGAGGTCTATAGGTTTTAAGGCTTTTGTAGATGCTTTTTGTACAGGCTTTTCCCCCTTTATGGCGGTCTCTCTTGGTACAATTATTTACTTATCATAAAAAAAGAAAGCTCAAGGAGTGGATTTCCTTCCTCCCTTTGTCTATGGCCTACATGAATAAGTAGGAGTGAGCTTTTCTGCTAGTAGTCAGGAATTATCCCAATTCTAGTCCAATACCCCGGTAGCATGAAATAATGGCAAAATATAACTAAAGCAAGCAATAAGTCAATAATATAGATAAGCAATAATTTTCCAAAATAAATATATCAATCTTAAGAACAACATTTAATTGCATAAGTGAACATATTAGTTGCATTCCGAAAATGCAATACCACATGTTCATTCACTTCCCATTGATATTATATGATAATTAATTACACTATACTCGAAGAACATTCCCGGTTATTTTGGCCCACCTTAGGCGGTAGTTATTCAGCTGCCTAAGTTGTCACCCGTTTCCATTTGGTGAAGATTTCATTTAGGGCTTTTCATTCAATGGAGGAACAATCCCTCTTGCTAGAGTTCCCATGGTCTTATATTTATCACTCTGAAGTCTTAATTTCATTTATTTCAAGCCATCATGCCAAGACTTCACCAAATAACATACTAATAGCAACATGCAATGCATACGATGCATCTACCATCTGAGTATATATTGTATTGTTCAAGTCTTTCAATGTCATTGATGAAAATAGAACAATAGCTCAAGTATTTTCCGTCAAGTTAAGGGATAGTATTCATATCATGCACCCACAATATTTACTGTTTAAGTTGGACATGGTAATGATTGTATTAACTATAACATACGTGTTAGGATAGTAGTTTCATCATGCACCCACAATATTTTTGTTTATACTGGACATTACAATGACGGTATTTATAATAAAATTCACCAAAAATAGAAATTGGGGTCAAATTTAATGAAATCAATTTCATTATAGAGTAGACACATGCATTAATGTTTCCTTATAATTTCAAAAAATTTGAACGCAACAACCAGGTGAAATGCATTTTTAAAGTAAAGGTGGTAATAAAAATTAAATTTCCAGCTATGATTCATGCCCTCATGGAGAGAGTTGCTGTTGTAGAATATAATTGTACATGGATTATTTTCTAAGGCCAGCCATGTTAATGACTCACAAAGCGAGATGGATTATGTTTACATTCCCTAGCATATAGCTATAATTTCGGTCCATATTTCCATCAGATTTCATGATTTTATGCCTCAGTCTGCAGCTATGCGTGATCATTTTGGCATTGTTTCATCGCTCTTAATTCAAAGTAACGCTTGACTCTGAAGTTGAAGAAGATTAATTGTCTAAATTTTGGAACTTATATTTGGGCAGGATGAGGGAACTTTTTACTTACTCTTGGCTAGGCCCGGCTGCCGGGGGAGGGGGGGGCGGGGGGGGATTGATTGTGACAACCCGAATTCTCGTTTCCTGGACAATCCAGATCGTCATGCTGACATGAACTACAAACTAAAGCTCCAATCATCACTAAAATGAAGGAAACACTTCATTGATAGCTTTCACCTCCCAAAGTCTGATATAGTCTCAACTCCCAAAGTTTAGAACACTAAGTTAGAAAGAAAAATTACAATGATAAACTAAAGTAATTCCATCTTTGTGGTAAACTCCATCGTAGTCATTCCATATCATCAGCTATACATTTCCATTTGAAAATATCCCATCAAACGTGGGTGAGTTATAAAGCCCAGTAGTTAAATATCTACCCACATCATACTAAATTTGCAGTTCAAGTAAAAACAGTTATAAAATTGGGACAGCAGTTCATAAAGCATGTTCCAATAAAATCCCATTTTCCTTTCCCATTGTCCAGGAAAATATAATAATAATATTTTGAAATCATCACCCCTTTCGAGCCAATAAAATTTCAGTGGCAGCATCACCCCTTTCGAGCCCAGCCACTATATTAAACAATGGCATCACCCTTTTTGAGTCCGTAACAATTCAATGACGGCATCATCCCTTTCAAGCTCAGTCACTGTATCCAATACAGAAGTGATGGCATCACCCCTCTTGAGCCCAATCACTTTCACAACAGTGGCATCACCCCTTCGAGCCAATAATTTTCCATTGATGGCACCACACCTTTTGAGCCGGTAATAATACTTCCAATCTCAACAGTTAGCTGTCTCATTGAATTTACAAAGCAATGTCATAAAATAGAGTATATCATGCTTTTGAAATAAAACAGTATATAACTTGTTCAATAGTTGAAAATAATAATTGTACTTAATTCTAGAAGTAGGTTAGGTATCCCCCACCTGATTGTATTCCAACCGATTAAACTACGTGTTCCAAATTTTGTATCAATTCTGCCAAATAGAATAATAATCACCAAGCAACAATTTCAATCTAACCAACTCATGCATGAAATTCTAATAATGCTCTCATGATGGTAAAAAAATGAATTTATTTTGAAATTTAGTATTCTCGGTATAGGTTCATACATAAAATTGGAAATAATAGAGAATGATTTTATTTTTTCCCCAGTCTTCATTCAGAGTGTGTAAAAAGGGTAAAAATAAGTCACAATAACTTTTTTGGAATTTTTAAAATTCGGGCAATACACTTTTTAAGCAGTTTTTCAAAGAAATATTTTTGAAAAATATCTATGGTGGTTGAATTTGGTCAAAACATGACCAATGTTCTTGTGCATGTGAGAGGCATGTTGGAAGGCACCGGACCACCCATTTCCTTCCCACGCGCCTGCCCGCACCACTAAAAATGCACTGGTCATCACCCCTGGTTGTAGTCAGCAAGTCCCTGATTTGCGAACCAAACTTTGGTCTCATATTTCTCCCTCAATTCTTGGTTAAATCAAGTGAAATTTGTGTCTAACTCGAGTAATTTATCGATAGCTATCCACCTATGGTATCGGAATTGAAATCAGAGGTCGTTTGACCTTCCAACACTGTCTAAACATAATTGCTCATAACAGGTTCACACCTGAATTTTACCTTTGGTTTCAGTCCCACTTTTCTCCTTTAATACTTCATCAAAAGTCATGAAATTTGAGTCTGTTGTGTGTATTTTTTCATGCTCTTTCTAGCCATAACCTCAGATTCAAGATCAGAGTTTATTTGATCCCTAAAAGTGGGCTCTGAATTTTGCGGAGTAGAGATGAAGTTTACACAGTAATCTGATTTTCAAAAGGCCATTCATTTCTGGTGTTACCACTGCAATCTAAGCTAATATTCTCTAAAGAAATCATATAAACTATTAGTTTACAGCTACAATTCAATTTTTGAATGCATACAAGACAGTCACATTTCATGTAACCCGATTATTCCACAATTCTTAGAAAAATGCTTCGGCGACCAATGAGTAATGCTCTGATTCTTTTAAGCCTTATCAGCATCTACATAAACCCTCTGAAACTCATCCTTTCTCTACAAATTCGAACAAGTAGACTTCTATTTTTTCCAAGCTTTACTTGATTGCCAATGAATTGAAATCATGGTCTTTGGCCATTTTTTAGTTATTTTCAGCCTTAACTACTACATGCAATGCCTACATAAACACAGGGGTGACAGTTGTTTACCTTGATTCAGCTTTCCTTCTCTTGCTCTTGCCTTCCCGAAGCCTCTCCCTCTCTTGGTTCTTTGATCGACAACCCCTCTTCCTTGATTTCTCTCTTTCTCTCTCTGCATAACTCTCACCTTATAATATTGCAGCAGCATTCAACTATCTTAGGTTGCTGAAGGATTCAACTGATGGGAAGAGAATGCAAGGCTTAGCCTTGTTTATGTAGACAAAACTTGAGTGGGTTCGGGTGACAAGTGTGTGCCCCACTTGTCACCATGTGGTTTTATGTATTTTCATCCCCAACTCCTAGTTATTTATTTCTTAATCATCCCTCCCTTCTAGAGTTGGGGATGAAAGTGATAAGAATGTGAAGCTTTGTCTATATAAACAAGGCTAAGCCTTGCATTCTCTTCCCATCAGTTGAATACTTTAGGAACTTGAGATAGTTGAATGCTGCCCGCAACATTATAGGATAAGAGTTATACAGAGAGAGAAAGAGAGAAATCAAGGAGGAGGGGCTGTCAATCAAAGGAACAAGAGAGGGAGAGGCTTCGGGAAGGCAAGAGTAAGAGAAGGCAAGTTGAATCAAGGTAAACACCCCTCACCCCGTGTTTATATAAGTATTGCATGTAGTAGTTAATGTCACGACCCAAACCCCATCCTATATGGATTAAGGGCCATAACCGGCCAGTAGCGTAGCTACTAAAGTCCTAACACTTGAAATAGGTTGATCACCTGTGCATTCATTCATAATATAGATAATAGTGAAAGCATAATATAGTGTTGTGCATTCAAAACCGAGCTTCAGAGCAAGTGCCTACGTTTTCAACACATTTGAAGTCAAAACCATATACTTAGGATTATTACAAACCTTTAGACCTATCCTAAGGCCATACAAAAACAAATATATACAGGACAACGTCCTCCACTATTCACATAGGGTCAGTAGCTTGAAATGTGAAATGCTTTCTTCTTCACAAAAACAAAAACAAAAACGTTAATCTCCCAAAACACACTTTCAAGCAAGCTTTTACATACATCTCCGTGCATGGTCCTATTCCACATTCCCTGAAATGTTAATCAACAGTATGAGCAGAGCCCAGTGAATGATATAGATACAAGGAATCTATTTCAGTTAATCCTATGGACAATTCATAAAACGTTGCTATTCAAAAACATAATATAAGAGTAATAGCTTTTCCTTGAAATAGTGGAGAATCATTCACATTTCCATCATAATGAGATATTTATACTTCAAAATAAACTTCACATCTTATCATGTATTCACACCTTTTGAGAACAATGAATCGAAATCCATAATTGATTCTTACACTTGTAGAACTCACTAGGAATCGTATGGCCCCTAGGGTACATGTCCCCCAATTCATATAACAGTTTGTTTTAAGTCCCTCGAGTTAGAACCCCCGAGTGTGGCACACAATACATTTAAACACATTTTCAAAGCATTTCACAAATGTAATGTCCATGGAATTCAATTATCTTTGTAAAATATAGCATTGAGTCAACAATATACACATTTGCTATTTAAATGTAAAATAATAAGCATTTGGAGATAAATTAAGTTGAAAGAAATAGCTCTAAGCATCCACACCACTTACCTTGGTTTTTTAAAAAGGCTTGAATCCTCTTTAAGCTAATTATCCTACATAATTAAAGTATGAATTAATGTTACATACAAAATAAGGTCTCCAAATTTAGCTATAATTTAAGGTTGGACGGTAATTCTAATGCAAATAAAAAGAATTTTAGTGAGCCCCGCTAGTAAGTGCACTCACCCTGCACTGGCACTCTCATTCTAGTGAGCTCCGCCAGTAGGCGCACTCCACCTGGCACTGGCACGTTACACTGGTCTGAGAATAATGCATCCAAAAATAGGGTTTTGAGTTGCTCCTAATTAGTTCAACACATTTTTATATCTCCTAAGGTCTTGAATGTGGTTCTAAAGTCTCAAACAAGATTTCAAACATCATTACAAAGGATTCTAAGTCTCTAACTTGAAGTCTCTAATTCTAGAGTCCAATTTCACAATTC
>CM065381.1:33204835-33249835 GCA_033060915.1 Euryodendron excelsum | reverse complement strand
TTGTGCTTTGGTGTTATTTTGGATGAGTTCTTATCTGTTGGTTTTGGACGATCTTGATGTATCTTATGTAATTTTTCTGTAGCAAAAGTGGATTTATCTCGTATAAGGTACAATCTCAGGATGAGGAAGCTCTTGTTCGTGCTGCTGCCTCCTTGAATATGGTTTTTATCAATAAGAAGGGAAGTATTCTTGGTAAGCATTATGATTTTGGCTCTGCATACAGTGTGTTTCATTGACAGTAGTCATGATGTATAAATTCTTCTGTTTTGATTTATTGCAGAAATCAACTTTAATGGTGCAGTAGTACAGTATGATGTACTGGACACTCTGGAGTTCACTTCTGATCGGAAAAGAATGTCAGTAGTGGTGAAAGATTGCAAAAGCGAAAAAATCATCCTTCTGTGTAAGGGGGCAGATGAAGCAATTCTTCCTTATGCGTGTATTGGTAACTCTTTGTCATGCTTTTTGCACTTCTCGTAAATGATTGTGAGAAGACATTATAAACTGCATTCGTAGGGAAAATTTTCAAGCTTCAAGTCCTTTGTCAGTGGTACTTTCTTTTTCATCCCTACTACTACTAGAAATTGTCATTTCTTATGTTTTCTCTTATGGCAAACCCCCTTCCCAATTAACCCTTTAAACATTTTGTTTGTAAGCTTTCAATATTAATGGGACTCTATTGAACTGTCTTATTAGAAAAATTAGAAAAAATTTAACCTTATTTCCCCAAAGGACGTCCACAACTTGGAAATTTTTTGACCTTTCTTTATTATTAATATTGCTATTTTTTTTTGATAATTTTTTAAAACCTTACTTTATTGGAACCTTATGCACATTTAGAATCACGTTCATTTGTTCTTGATAATATTGGCTTGTTTGACATTCCACTAAGGAGGAACTTGCAAAATTGGGAAGTAGTGGAACCCTTAGAGCTTCTGCAGCAGGTGTATGGGGTTGGGGGTGTGGGAGAGTAGCAGGATGGCATTAATTGGATAGCTGCTTGTGATGGGAAATTTGGTGTAAAATCTTTCTACTTGATTCTCATGGGGGACTGGGTGAAAGATTTTCCTTGGAAGTAGATTCGGGCTTGTGGAGCACCATCAAAAGTGGCTTTTTTGTGTGACGTGCATGCAAGAAAAGTTCCTCACTATCAACAATGTGATTAAAGGGCATACAATGTTTGTAAATTGCATATGCAAGCAGGGCAGGAATCAGTATCAGTATCCCATTTATTGCTTCATTGTGCTGCAATTAGAGAGTTCTGGGCTTTAGTCTTGACTATCGTTGGCATGTCCTGGGTGTGCCTGCAAGACGTGTCAGTGGCTTTGAAGAGATGGTGGGAAGTCCAGGTCAGCAATAGGAAAAGAAAGGCTTGGAGACTGGGGCCTTTTTGTCTGTTGTGGTTAATTTTGGTGGAGCAGAACAGAAGCTATTTCCAAGGGACCAAGACTGCTATGTATAGACTGAAAAAGTAACTTTTTGACTATTTTGTATAGTTGTCCATTGGGAAGGGTGAATCCTGACCTAGGCCAATTCTCGAATTTTGTAGAGAACATGGAGGTATGGTGTGTAAAGCTGTTGGTGGGGATCTTTTTGTCTGAGATCCTGTTGTATACGGGTTGCATCCCCTTGATTCTTTTGATAGAAAAAAAATTATTAATTAGCAAAAAATAAATAATAATTCTTAGTTTGCATTGAGTTTTCTTTTAGATTGTACACTTGTGCCTTTTATGTAAAAAGATGTGTAGACCTCAATATATTTTATTATTTAATTATGAGAATGTAGAAATGTATGTTGGCTTTAATTTTTGTTTTCAAATATGTTCATATGTTTCCAAATTCTTTTCTTGTTTCCCTTGTGTGTCCAAAACAGTTGTATTTGCAAGCTGATCGAAACAACACACTGAAACAATATTTTAATCCTTGACCGTGGTTGTCAGTATGGTGTGTTGGTGAAAGGAAGGCAGTGGGGAAAGCAAATTCTAATTGGGAGTTAGAATGTGTTCCAATGGAAAATAGTCACACAAGAACTGCTGAGTGCTTTTGTCTAAAATTGTTAAAAAATGTATCAAATAGAAATTGATTTAGTTAACACATTCACAAGAGGAAAAGTGGTCCAAGTTGCTTTGCTGGGATCTATCAATTCATTAAAAGTTTGATAGTCCACACAATCATAAGGAACACCTTCTATTTTTAAGAAATTAATCTTAGTTAAATTTCAGTAAGAGAAGAAGAAAAAAAGAAATGAAGAGAGAAGAAGAAGAAAGTAATAAAGAAAGAAGAAGAAGAAGAAGAGAGTAAAAGAAGAAAAACAGTTAATGAGAGAAAAGAAAAAATTAGGGTTCTCTTCTGTAGTCGCTTGTATTGATAGTTAATACCAGGCTAACTAAGCAATAAAATAACGCATATACCATATCACATACAATCTTCTTTGCAATGAATTCATTTTTCCTTTTCTTTTTTTCTCTGGCAGCTATTTACTACCAGATGTAACAGTAATATACTGTCATGCTAGGACTTAGGTGTCTTTTGAGTGTTTTTGGAGGAGCTTAGCTTTTGTGTAGATCCTGTATACTCTGATTTTGATTAGTTGTGCCCCAATCTGGCACCTTTTTGGGAAATTTTTACTTGTCCAGAAAAGAAAAAAAAAAAATCTGACACAGGGATAAGCGTGAACAAGTGTAATGTCAATCCGAACAAAATACAAGAACACGAGAGAAAAAAATTCTCTGAAAATAACTATTCTTTATTTAATCAAAAGCTCAAACTCCCTTTAGCCAGAGCCCTTACATTATATTTATAAGAGAAACAAAACCCTAAAGCTAATAGGACTCAAATTAAGTAAATATTATGAAAATATAAAAACTTACCAAAAATAGCAAATTCGAGTTAAGTGCAAATTGAATACTAGAGACCTAAAGAAAGAGTCTAAACAAACGGCAATGAAAAAAGAAATTTCTAGACAAAATTATTACTGAAACAAAAGTTTCTTAAAACAGCAAAATAGCAAATTCTAAGACCTAAGCGACGGAATTCATTCAAAAATTGATAGGGTCCATAGTTTACTATGGTTCTTGATCTCTAGCACGTTTCCAAAGAGACTACGAAGTTTCATAGAATTCTAAGCTCGAGCATGACCGATTTGCATCATTCTTTTCAAATTGGCAACACTTGATATTTTTCAACCTTTGTTAAAACGTCTATCCAGTCAGTCCATTGAGTTAAAGTAAAATACTCCATAATCATCTTCGTAATCAATAATGAAGAAGAGCAGTTGGAGCCCATGAAATAGAATAGATCTTTGAAGTAGTGGGGGTCTTGAAAGCATTAAAAAAATCTGGAAGCATATCTGTACATTGTTCCCTCGGATTTAAATCCAACTTGTTAGAAAAATTATTTCAAGCTCGAAGTTCCTTCAATAATGAATTGTTTTTCATTAGTGGAGCACTCTTCATAAAAAATTGGTGATTTACTCCAATTCACTACTGGATCTGGAATAATGGTTGAAGTGAACATGTAATCATCCTTACACACATCATCATCATTAAATATTGGTGGTGAATCCCAATCACCTGAACCACCTTCCAAAAAATCAAGAATATCACTATTCTCTATTATTTTTTCTTGAACAATCGCCTTTTCTGCAAAATGCAGATTTGGAAAACGATCTCTACGTTGAGTCAATGTTTGATTAGTGGGTGGGTGGTTGCGAAACCCTAAACCTAATAGGACTCAAATTAAGCAAATATTTTGAACATATAAAACTTACCAAAAATAGGAAATTCGAGTTAAGTACAAATTTGAATACTAGCGACCTAAAGAAGCATTCTAAAATAGACGGCAATGAAAATGAAAATTTTTCGACAAAATTATTACTGTGTGTAGAGTCGTGTGAGGGATGAGCGGTCAAACCTGTAGAGGGTGACTCTTTGGAAAGTTAACGGCAGACGTTATCTAGGCGGAGAATCACTAGAGGTTCAGGAGATAGAGTTGAGGAGGTCCTAGGAAGAGAGAGAGAGAGTGACAGTGTCCCAAAGAATTAGAGAGACTGAGAGATATTCTCAAGAGTTGATGGTGAACATTTAATGTGGAATGAATGTCTTGTTGATGGAGAAAGGGTTTCCTTCTTTATATAGGTGAGGGACGTCCCCCAAGATTGGTCCTTTAACCATCGATGTATTTGGTGATTGGCTCCTCAGACCTATGACGGAGGCTCATTGGTGATTGGCTCCTCAGTCTGAGGGCTTCTCGAAGACCGATATTCTGAATGTTAACTCTGCACCTCTGTGGGTGGCAATAATGATAGTGATGGTAGTGATTCAGGTTGCTTAGGCATTAAATGCGCTTGTCGTCTGCTTAGAGATCCCTTTCTCTCTAAGACTGGTCGAAAGGGCGAGGTCTCTCGGCAAACCCTTAACTCTAGCTTCCAATCCACTTGTTCTTCTTGTGGTCCCACTCAAAGGTCTCTAGGTCTTACTCTCAACCTAGGTCATGGCGACATGCTTGTGTGGAGAATTATGCTAAGTATGGAGATGCCCTTGGCAGAGAAATTCTATGGTCGTGCTAGGAGGTGTCGAGGGCGAAGCAATGGGCGAACGCCGCGGAGGAGATGTCCTAAGGTTACCTATAGGTGAGGACCTTTGATGTCTTAACTCTAAGAAGGTGCTCTTTGTGCTATCCTTGGTGAGTGAATCGATTTGGAGTATATGTCGCCTCAGTAGCTATCACGCGAAGCCAAGCGTGTGAAGAGGAGGAACGGTACGGAGGTGCGATGAGTCATCTAAGTGTTCCTGTACAGAGAAGAGTTGGACACTTATATCTACAATATGCCCCTTGTGCGTGTGCCCTCATTAATACTGAGGGTGTGCGTACACAGTAACTATATTTTTGCTGAAGATGGCTTTAACCAATCTGTCAATTGGAGGTAGCAGCCTTTTGTTTGGAGATATTTCACATTTGCTGAAGTGATATGATTTATCAAAGTAATTTGAAAAGGATGCAGTGTACTTTGTTGGGTTGTTTGTAATACCTACTGGGTGTAATGGTGAGTGACCCATATTTCAAGGTCATTTGGGCTAGTATAAATAAGATGGTTGGTCATTTTGCCCCTTCACTAATATCCTTGGCTCCTTTCAAGCGTTCCAGATAGTCTCTTGTCCAAAAAACAAAAAAGGTTCTTTGGCTTTATTTTTTCTTGATTTTCCTCAAGTTTTGGGTGGTGTTGTGGGTGTTCGTCTCAACACGAGGCAAGGCAAGGTATTGTGATCGAAGCCTGAGATTGAGAGTGGCAGGGGTGCCACAGAGGTCTCGGGCTCACCGAGGTTGGGTCGTGATAAATTTCTGGTCACCGAGGTTGTCAAGAGGGTTTTCGGGTTTTCGCCAAGGATGCCACTTTGCCGAGGCACTGCGAAGGCTGGGCTAAAGCTTCTACGGAGGTCGCGTGTTGTGGCAGAGGTGACTCGGCCAAAGTCCCAGCCGAGGTAACCCAACGGAGATCTGCACCGAGGTGACCTAGCCGGGGTTTGTCGAAGGTGGGTTATTGAGAGCTTGGGTTTGGTTCAATTGAGGAGGGAAAGTGTCGAGGGAAGGGAAATCGCCGAGCTTGGGGTTCTTTGCGCTGAGAGAGGCGAGACGAGGAGTGGTGTTGAGGTTCGTCGAGGAAGTAATTGATCTTTGTGGTAAGCTTAGTCAATTGCTTAAGAGCTTCATTGAGGTTCACCGAAGTGGACAAAAGGGCACCAAGGTTGTGGGTGTTGGGTTTTAACGAGGAGGTAGTGCCACCGTATTCCAGGGAGGAGGGAGGGCTTGCACTGAGGTGACTTATCTGGCTGTGTCAGGAATTGGGTTTTCATGGAGGCCTGCCACTGCACCGAGGTGAGGGGTCACCAGGGTTGGGTTATTGCTTGGCTTTGTGGGTTTGGTCATATTACGAGACTTCTCTGAGGTAGGGGGGTTATCATGCCTTGGGTTTGTTGCAGTGGGATTGCTTCACGGATGGCACCATTGCTTGTGTTGACCGAGGTAGCTTCACCAAGGACTTGGTTGCGGTTTAACCTCGTTGCTGTGGTAAGTTCTTGTTTTTTTGATGTTTACTGAGATCGGATCATTGTGGGTCTTTATTGAAGTTGCCCCTTGGTGTGAGTCATCGAAGTAGAGCATGCCGGAGGTGCTTTGCTAGGTGGTATCGAAGTTTGGTCGTTCTCGTGGCTTTGCGAGAGGGTGGGCCATAGTGATTTGTGTTTTGTTGAGGGCATCTTAGTTTGCTGGAGCATTGGTTTTTTGGGGTTTCATCAAGCCACCAACGTGCCCCCTATTGTCGAGGTTAAGGAGGGAGTTTGCTGAGCTTGGGCTTGTTGCAAGGGAGACTGAGGGGTTTAAGTTTGTGGGTGCCTTGTTTGTCGAGGAAAGGGATCAATACCAATTCGATTCGAGCTCTCTTATTGAATATTATGCCTTGAAGAGGACTTGAACCTCCACGCTCTTGACCAATTGTGACTTCTTGATTTGAATATTTGAATTCTTTAGGAAAGACTCAAAATAAGTAAGAGCGTCATTGTTCGCTGGAATCAAAATATCTCCAAGATCGGGGTCACAATTTGTATTTTGCAGAGGTTTGGTTCTCTGCTGAGGTAGTTGATATTGATCCAACTACACCATATCAGACTTAAATAGGGTTATGGGTTGACCGAGGTCACTAGCGAGTTTAATTGGTTGGGGCCAAGGCTTGTGCACCGAGGTGGATCTTGGGCTTTGAAATTCACCGAGACCGCCAATTTGCTGAAGTTCCTAGTTTGCCGAAGTCTAGCCCTTTCCGGAGTTGTTCTTGCGTACGGGGTGTTCGGCGAAATAAATGTTTCAATGGGGGCTAGGTGTCCAAGAGTTTCGCCAAAACTAGGTGACCGTGAACTGGGTTTCTTACTAGGGGGTTTTGTGGGCTAGCTCCGAGGTGGGATTTGGCGAGACTTGTTGCCGAGGTGGGCAGCTCCACCGAGGTGGGTTGGGCTGATGTTAGACACTGAGGAGGGGGTGATTTCTGCAAAAGGAGGGCACCATCGAGTGAAGATTAGGTTTCGACCGAGGGAGCTGGGCGCCGAGATCATTGTTAGAGTTTAGCTGAGGTCACCAGGAGAGGAGGGAACTTGGTGGAGAGTGTGAGGCGTTGCGTGGACGAGGTGTTTTTAGTTTTCACAGAGGTTCTTCGAGGCATCCACTTGGTTTGGGATTGTGCCGAGGGTTTGAGTCTTCAAGAGGATTTGGTTAGGTTGGGACCTTTAGCGAAGCATTGCACCGAGGTCACGGGCCTTGCCTAGGATGTTGGTGTTGCCGAAGCAAGGGCGGTGGAGGTCGGTACTTCACGCCGAGAGTGGGCTTCATCGAGGAAGGTCTCTTTGCTGAGACAACTGTGTGTTTTGAGCTTTGGGCTTTGCTAGGAGTTGGTTGGCGAGGTTTTGCTGCTAATTTCTTTGCCGAGGTCTTTGCCGAAGTCGGGTTTGGATTTTCTGGTGTTGTTTGTCGAGATCATACCAGGGTTGGGCTTATTGATTTGGGACTTCAATTGTGGAGCTTTGCAGAGAGTGTTGCACCTTTACCGAGGTAGGATCCCACCGAGGAAAGGATGCAATGGAGGCGGATTGAGGCCAAAGGTCAACCCTGATTTGTTGCTAGGTGTCTAGTCGTGATGGTTGGGGGAGCCAACCCTGGCATGCTGCTGCTGCCCCTCGCGTTGGGAAGGGTCATAGTCTGAAACAGAGTAAAGGAGAAACCCCACCGTCTGTGCCTAGAGTTGATCATTGGTATAGAGCGCCATATTTAGAGGATGATAAGTTTTGGGACTTGTATTCTAGATTCAATGAGCATGCTCCTCCGTGTACTGACCCAGTTTTGCTTCTCCTTTCTACCAAAGAGGGTTCTGAGGATTCCATTACCCCGAGTTCGATAATTAGTTTTGTCTTAAGCGAGGTGACTTTCCTTGTAGTTTTTCAAAGTACGATGGCAACGTCAGTTCAGCTAAGGGTATGGATGTGTGGACTCGCGAGGTGCTTGAAAATGTGGAGTTTGTGGAGGTGCTAAAAAAAGCTAACATTTTGGTTGCTATTCAGAAGTTCTTGGGCCTTTCAATTCTGAGGGACAGAAGTTGGCTTGCAACCATCATATCTCGGTGGAGCACGAACGCCCATACCTTTGTGACATAGTAGGGTGAGGTAAGTCCCACTTTGGAGGATGTTTGTGCTTTGATGCAGCTCGGTGTTTTTGGGAGGTTTCTTTCCATAGCTTTGAGATGACGGATGTGGAGCGAAAGGCCTACGATGCTTTGAAGGTGGCCGAACAAGAAGGTAGGAGCATGTCTTGCTATGATAGTCATGGAAATGAGATCGATACTAAGGTGCAGAGGTTGAGAAGTTCTCATTCGACGAAGGGTTCTTTTGGTGGTTGGATTAGATATTGGCACCCGAATTTGTAGGGAGGTGATTCTAGTGATTCTCGTGTCAGGGTCAAGGGTCCATTTTTGAAGAGCCGCCCTCATCTTGCTGGTTTTATTGCTTGTTGGTTAGTGAGGCACATATTCGAGAGACCACTGTAGGATGGTATGAATAGCAGGGTGTTTTCTCTTGCTGTTGTTCTTACGTCGGGGAGATCTTTACCACTTGCTTCTTTGTTTTTTGGGATGTCGTTCCATCGTCTTGATTTAGTGAAGTCCTGCTTTGCAAGGTCTTTAGGGTGGTTTGACATCCTTACCTACATATCTATCCCGTTCTTGTTGATGTTTTTCTATGAGAGATTCCCGTTTGCTGCCCCTAAGCCTGAGCTATACAAACACGTGATTGGAGATGGGGTGGGGGTGCCTCATTCGTGGAGGTGGGCCAACCCGTTCAATGAGGAGGCCTTTAGTTGAGGTGATAGATGATGAAGCTAAGTTTGTATGGAGGCCTTATATGGATGCTTTGAATGGAGTGAATAATATGTCAATATATTTTGAGAAGGATCACGTGGTGGATGCGGATCGACTCGGGGGTTATTTGAGCAGTGAGCTTTTATTACTGGGCATTATGTCTCTGTCCTACCCAAGGATCAAAATTTCGTTTTGAGAGGTCGTTTCGGTTGGCTCGGAAACGGAAACATTTCGGAAACAATTCGGAAATGTTTCGGATGTTTCGGAAACATTTGAAAAGTGACAAATATTAAAATACAATATTTTTTATTTTTCTCAATGAAAATTGTACAACATCTATAAAAAGTTTTAAATTCGGGTTGACACAACTTATTGTTTTAGCATATAGCATTGCATTTTGATGCATTTTTCTATATTCTAGTTGTTTTGATAGATATAGTAGTGTTTCGTTATTCTACTAGTGCTTCGTTTCGGTCTCTCAGGAAACGGAAACATTTCGGCCGTTTCGATGGAAATAAATGAAAATTTTATTCCTTGGTCCTACCTCCCAGCTCTTATTGATACCGAGGTGTATGATGTGAAGGTGTGTAACTCTCACCAGGTGGCGAGGCAGTTTGGCTTTGACTTGGTTAGTCCGTGGTGGATAATGCAGCTTAGTGTTCCTGCAGCCTCAGAGTGCTTTGTGGTGGCCAAGGCTGCGTGGGCGTTTCGGGGAGCTTCGGGTATGACTATTCCTCGACGGAGTTGGAAAGGGAGGATTAGTTCCGGATGGAAGAGGTACTAGAAGAAATATCTAAGTTCTTTTGGTGAGTATGTTTTGAAGATTTCTTGAGACGTACATGTTCTGGATGTATATTCGAAGGACTTCTCACTGTGCCTGCCAAGTTTGAAGAATCCAACTCCTGGAGATCGAGGAGTGAAGTCTCGCTACGTGAAGACAGTAATTCCCCAGCTAACAAAAGGGGATGTTGGAGGTTCTGGTGCTTCGATGACTAGTGCCGGTGCTTTGAGGTCGGGCCGAGAATCGGTCCCAAGGGCGGGAGCGTCGAGTCAGAAACGAGCAAAGGCGCTTGAAATTTCGAGGGAGGCAGCCATAAAAAGGAAGAAGGTAGCCGTAATGCTTTGTGATTTGTACTTAGTCGCATTTCTTCTCTTTTTATAGATAATACTTATAGCTAACACTCGGTGGTGTTTTAGGGAGCTGGAGGATCTGAGGGACCGAGTTTGCGTACTAAGTCCAAGGGAGCTGCTGCTAGAGTTGTTCTTGGGTTACCACATAGCGTTGATATTGGGGGTTTACCCACACCTCTTGATCCTTTGGAGCGATTGGGTGACGTCCTAAGTGACGGAGCCAGAGCCGAACAGGAGGCTTTGAATAGTGGTTTGGTGGAGACTAGGAATTTGGTTTTGCCTCTTGCTTCTCACGGTTGGGGTAAGGGAAAGGTTATGGGGGGAGCTTTGGGAGTGTCGGGGACGGAGTTGTCTGGCTCGTTTGTTGGGGGTTGTTTTGGCATGCCTTTTGATGTGCCTGATGCCACGGGTGGAAGTTCGGATTCAAAGGGTTCAGGGGCTTCGGGTCGGAGTGGTTCTGGTGAGTTTAAGGAGGTGTCTAGTGGGGAGGAAGATGGTGAGCACGAGACACTTGACAGAGGTAGGGAGGTGATTGAGGCAAAACGTAGGCATGTGTTGGCTGCCATGGGTTTCAAGGAGGTATTGACTTCTGTGTTTGCTAGATCTGTGGTATCTGTTACCGGGGTAAAACCTTCTGATAGAGGTGTTTGTTCTCCTCTTGCTTTGCTTGTAGCGTCTTTGGCTGGGTTAACTAGTTTTGTGGTGACTGATTCTATTGTTGTGACTCGGACGGTAGGTAGTAGGGTGATACCTACACCTCATCCGTTGATGGTGCCCTTATCTGAGCCTTGGGGGACAATTAGATCTGGTGGTGCGAGGTCGAGTGTCGCCGTGGAGGTAGCAACTATTGTTGGGGTCCCTGATGATGTTGAGATTATCCGAGATGACGGAGGAGTGGTTACATTGCGGCAGGGTGGGGAGGAGGTCGTTCTTGTGCCCAAGACTTTATTTGCTGGGGTAGGCCCTGATGCGCGGGGGCGCCTGGTTCAGGTACTTGAGATGAGGTCAGATACTTTCATTGAGGTGGCGCAGATGAGTCCATGGTTCTTGAGATGGGCACTGGAAGGGTTGGGGGACTATCTTGGTGTCCTTGAGTAGACGAAATTAAGCAAGGCTTCCAAGTCTTGTTTCGGAGAATTGCTTCACATGGTGAGGGAGTTGAAATTGACCTAGCTAAGGCTCTATTGATTGGAGGAGCATATTCAGGCGATGACGAGACAATTGAGGAGGATTTTTCTTGATTCAGAACAGGAGGTCATTGAAGGAAGATTGATTGAGGCGAAGCTTGCTGTGGGGCAACTTGAGGCCCAAAAGAAAGAGAAAGAAGCGAGGCGAGCTAGGTTGGGTGAGGGGCCTAAGGGGGTTTTTGATACAAATGGTCATATGGTCCAAGGGATTCTTTAGGCTTAGGATTGTGCTACTTTTGTGGTGTTGGTTATATGGCTAGTGGACTTATGCTTCTTTTATAGTTATTGGGCTCGATGTAATGTTGTTGTAATGGACTTTGTTTTATTGTACTTCTTTCTTTATTTTGTTTTGTTTTGGCTAAGATATTGACTTTATGTATTGGGAAGAAGTACTTAGCATGCTTGCTAGAGGTGGGGTGATCTTGATTGAAGGAGTCTATCTAGCTCTGCTCAAGTCAGGGTTGTATGAGTTGTTCTGTTGAAGCTTGGCAGACTGGGTGAATGGTCTTGTCAAAGCTTTTTAGTGTTGAGTCTTCACAAGTGAGCTTTTCATCGATGAGTCTTGAGTTAAAGCCTAGCAGACTGGGCGAATGATCTTGTCAAAGTTTTTTAGTGATGAGTCTTCTCAAGGTGAGCTTTTCATCGATGAGTTTTGTCAAGTCAGGAGCTTTTTATTGATGGGTCTCTTCAAAGCCTTTTATTTGTTGCCTTGTAGCAAGAATCGTGAATACTTTCACGTGAAGTGGTTGTGTATAAATAAGAGGGGGTAGTGTAGTGGTTGAAGTATTGTGGGAGTTTATTTGACCAAACCTTCTAATAGTTTGGGGATTATTCTTCTTTGAATCTGGGGGTATAAGCTTGGAGACTGGTCCTTATGGGATGGGCGGGCGTTAGAAATAATTATGCCCTGGGGTCTTCCTTTTTTTCGCGGGAGGAGAATGTTCACAGGGTTGAAACTTTCTCTTTTACAGTCATCTCCTTTCTCCCTCCTTGGAATGAGAGGCGTCGAGGACTTGAAGAGGGATATGGAGGTGAGCCGAGGGATAACTATGTCTTGGATCTCCTCAATACTCTCTACATGGGCTGTTCTAGAGAGGCCCCTGGCGACTTCTCTCCGTCTCTTGCCTTTCTTGTGGTGAGAGGGAAGAGAGAGAGAGGTGGGTCAAGGGAGTGATTGGGTCGGCCCTTGTTGTAGTTTTTTGGCTCTTTGATTTGGTGCTCCAAAGAGCTATCTTAGATTGAGAGGTGTCGGGGATGTGTTGAGGCCGTTCTGAGGTGGTGATTTGTGGAAAGGCGCATTTGTGGGCAAGGTAGCAGAACTCTTGTCACTTGCTTTGCCCTCGTAATCTTCAGAGAGCACTTCGAGTTAGCCTGGGGTTGAGGTTGCATTTGGTCAGGTTATCTACTCGTTGTTCGTTGTTGGAGCAGCGAACAACTGAAGGAGCATCCTCATCCTAAGGGGATAACAGGAGCCTCCTAGTTTTTCTAGAGTGGACCTTCAACGAGATGGAAGACTCTGCCTTCCTTTGACAAAGGTGTCTTTGGGGAAGAGTCGCCTTGAGTTTGTTGTAATAGTTGAGTCAGTTGGTCCTCGAGCCTTCACTAGCAGTCGTGTTTAGGCGAATTTGTTGTAATACTTGATTCTTGTAATGATTGGATCATCAGAATGCCGAGGTATATATTTGTAATTGAGAACTTTAATAAAATGTTTGAATTGCTGCTTTCTGTGACAATGAATGTATTGGCGAGAGTATAGGGGAGCCTTTTGTGGAGGAAATATATTTGGAGATTATAATTGGACAGTCCTTTGTGGAGAAAATATGTTTAGAGATTATAACTGTTGGAGAAATTCATTTGGAAATAATAAAGAAAGACTCTCATAATAAATCTCTGGAGATATATGAAAACTTTGCAGATACATTTGAGATTTCTTAAAACACAATGTCCATCGAGGTTACGGGTAGTACTTAAGTCACTTGGTGTTGATGGGAGACAGGAGCTCGTTGGATCCTGGTTTTGAAATTCTGTAGTACTTATTTTCGTTTGTCATTTTGACCTTGAAGGGATCTCATTTTGAGGAGAATTTAGGAGTCGAGGTACCGCTTATGACGTGTTGGGTGACTTGCAAGACTAAGTTCTCTTCTTGGAATTGTTGAGGGCGCATAAGGGCATCATAGGCTTTGGATATGCGAGTCTGATATGTTTAGAGGTTGGCTCGAGTTTGGTCTCGCCGCTCATCTAAAGCCTCTAGTTCTGTTGGTCTGAGATCGCTAAGAACCTCGCTTCTGAGGGCCATTCGAGCCTAGGGCACCGCTATCTCAACTGGCAAGATTACCTTGGTGCCATAGACCAACGAGAACGGAGTCATTTGGGTGGGTCTTCTGTTGGAGGTCTGATATGCCCAAAGTGTCATGGGGAGGGCGTGGACCCAATATCTCTGGAAATCTTCCAGTGTTTGACTCATAATTTTAATGAGGGTTTTATTGGTGGTCTCAGTCTGGCCATTTTCTTAGGGGTAAGAAGGTGTCGACTTGTGGTGGTTAACCTCGTAAGGGGCTTGGAGTTATCCTGTCACTTGACGAAGGGCGTGCCATTGTCAGAGAGGATAACCTTAGGAATGCCAAATCGGTAAATAATACTTTCTCGAATGAAGTTTGAAACTGCTGCTCCAGTAGTCATTTTGAGAGGAATAGCTTCCACCCACTTGATGTAGAGTTCAATGGCTGTGATTATTCATAAGTATCCCTGAGACGGTGGGGCAATGGGCCCTATGAGATCTATAACTCAATTGTAGAATGGTCATAGTTTGCCGAGGGCGCGGAGGTCAACTGTTGGAGCGTGGATGAGATCGCCTTGTACTTGGCAAGCTCGGCATCGCTTTGCGTGGGCGAGGGCGTCAGCCTCCATTGTTGGCTAGTAGTAACCAAGGTGAACGAGTTGTTGGTACAACTTGGTTTCTCGTTGGTGTTCAGTTTCATGAGTTCGTTTCAAAACTTTTTGAATTTCTTTTTCGTTTAAGCAGTAGAGAGGTTTTCCATTGAAACCTCGGCGATAAAGGGACTCCTCGTGGATGAAGAAACGAGGGGCTCTCTTTTTAACTTGGGCCTAGTCGGCTCGGTTGACGGGGAGGGATCCTTCTTGGAGGTAATCCATGTAGGGTTGGCGCCAATCGGTGAAAGCTTTAATGAAATTTCATTCTCCTTTGGAGGGTTGTTGCTGTTGGCACGCTAGGCATTAGCTTTGGGCCTCAGTGGCATCTTTTGACATGGAGGACCAATAGTAGCCTTGGTGTTGCAAGCGGCAGTAGAGACTCACTTCGTCAGTGCCGCAATAGGGCCAATAGTAGCCTTGATTTTTTATACACAAGATGAAGCTTGATTTTTGCTTCCTCAAGGTCTACACACCGGGCTAGGAGTTTTCCTAGTTCGCAGTAGTAGAGTACCTCTTGATATATGGTGAAGTATTTGAGCTCGTTGAGGGCAATTTTTCCTTAAAGGCTCTAAAGTTCCGCTGTAATTGGTGCACGCTAATTTTAGGGATTAGGTTCAGGAAGTATCATAGCCATCAAACATAGTAGAGTTCGTTTGAGCACTTCAATTTTTGTGGGTTCCTCGCCCACATCTACTTTTAATGTGAGGGTGGCAAAGGCGTTGAGATGATGATTGTTGGACCATGGTGCATGTTCACTATGGATGACATCAAACTTGTTCATTAACCTTTGGGTTATAGTTCTGTACGATGCGAGAGCAGGCTCCTTAATGGCGTAATCTCTGTTGGTCTGTTTGACCACCAGCTTAGAGTCGCCTTTGATACATAGATGTGTGGCTCCGATGTTGAGTGCTTTATATTCGGCCTCATTGTTGGAGCATGTGAACTTGAGCTTGTAGGAGAGGTTGACTTCAGTCCCTTGTGGAGAAGTTAAGACGATTCCTACACCTCCTCCCTTGGAGGTGGAGGATCCATTGAAACTTAGAGACCATTTTCCTTCGAATGAGGCCATTGCCGCTTTAAAGCCATCTCCTAGGAGTTCTTCAGATGGTGACTCATATTCTCCGCTCGGGAAGTGGGCTAGGAGGTCGGCTAGAGGTTAACTTTTTACTGCCTTAGGTGCTTTGCAAGCGATGTTGTATGCGGCGAGGGAGAGTAGCCATCTTGTCGGCCTCCCTGCTAGTGTTGGGCAAGTAAGTAAGAAATGAATGGAATTACATCTAGTGATGAGGTGCACGGTGTAGGCAAGGAGGTAATATCGTAGTTTTTGAGCCGTAAAGACGAGAGCGAGGCAGTGACGTTCAACTGGGGAGTAGTGCACCTCGGCTCCCTGGATAACTCGGCTAATATAGTACACAGGACGCTCGATCCCATCTACTTCTTAAACCAAGAGTGCACCAATGAAACTAGGTGTGGAAGTGATGTAGAGGAACAAGGGTTTGCCTCCTTGGGGTAGAGTCATGGTGAGAGGGGAGATCAAGGCAACTTCACTCTTTCAAAAGCTCCTTGGTGCTCCTCCTTCCAATCAAACTTGACATCTTTCTTAAGGAGAGAGTTGAAAGGTTGAGTGATTTTTGCCATAGCTTGTATGAACCTTCGGAGGTAGGATGCCCAGCCGAGGAAAGTTTGGAGCTCAACGGGGTTTGTTGGCCGAGGCATTCCTTTGATGGTGGCCAGTTTTAATGGGTCTGGGTCGATGCCATGGTGCTGCACTATGCAAAGGAGAAATTTGCCCCTGATGACGCTGAAGGCACACTTGAGGGATTCATCCTTAGGTGGTAACGATGGCATTTTTCGAAGACTCGTTGAATGTCCTTGAGATGGTTGGTCTCATCTTTGGATTTAACCACGACATCATCAATATAGCATTCGAGGACCTTATGAAACATATCGTGAAAGATGGCTGTCATGGCTCGCTGGTAAGTTGTCCTGGCATTCTTGAGGCCAAATAGCATTACTGTGTAAAAGAAATTGCCCATAGGAGTTCGAAAAGCTGTTTTCAGAGAGTCTTCTGAGGCCATCTTGATTTGGTTGTATTTACTAAAGTCGTCCATGAATGAAAACATGTGGTGACCTGCGGTTGAGTTAATGAGTGTGTCGATGTTAGGTGGTGGGAACTCGTCCTTGGGACAAGACTTGTTCAAATTGGGAAAGTCGACGCATGCTCGGATATGGTTGTTCTTCTTTACGACTGGTACGATACTTGATAGTCTTAAGGGGTGTTGGACGGACTTGATAAATCCTGCGTCGAGGAGCTTGACCACCTTGTTTTTGATTTTAAGTTCGACCTCGGGCTTGTAAAAACGGATTGCTTGTTTTACGGGCCCCGTCGAAGGGAGGACGTTTAGGCGATGCACTGTGACCGAGGGGTCTAATCCTGACATTTCGTCGTAGTTTCATACGAACATGTCTAAGTATTGGCAGATCAACGCAATGAGGGAGGCTCTTTGTTCAGCGGGTAGATCTTTACAAATAAAGATTGACCGAGGAGCTTCATTTGCAAAGGCGAGGTTGAGCTTCTCATGTTTTTGAGGCCGAGGGCAGTCTTGGAGGTACTTGGGGGCTGGCTTTACTTCTTAGAGTTTAGGGGTCGCTTGTTTTGGTTGGAGTATGGGAGTCCTTTTCTTCTTCCTTGGAAACTTTCTATTTTGACCTCGATTTGGTTTCCTTGGGAAACCTTTTGGTTTGGGTGAGGGAGGTCTTCTTGATGTGGGCACTTTCTGGATGTGGAGGGTTGCAATTGCTCTCCCTTAGAGAAATTTTCATTTGGGGATGACGATTCCTTAAGGGGGTGAAGGCTGAGGTTCGTCTTCTAGGTGATCATAGAAGACGGCGTCAGTTATATGAGATTTTTTTGGAGCAGAATGACTTGTCCGATCCCTTGATAGTGACAATCTCGTTCTTCCAAATGGCCTTAACACATTGATGGTAGGTAGATGGGATGGCCCCATAGCAGTAGAGCAATGTGTTCCCAACGAGAGCGTGGTAAGTGGTGTCTGTGTCTATGACGTGGAATGTGGTGGCCAAGTGGATTGGTCTTACCATGAGGTCAATTCTGACATATCCTAGCATTTGATCCTGGTCGTTATCGAAGCTTGCAATGTTGATGGGTTCTCGCACCAGTTACTTCTCAAGTATCCGGACCTTTCAGAGTGTAGAGTATAGGATTATGTTGAGCGAGACTCCTCCATCCTTAAAACTGGGACATAGAGAGGTTGGTTGTGGGGGAATGACACTTGGCGGTCTGCTTCGGTAAAGGTGATGGGGATGACAAGGGCATTGTCTTTGTGGGTTCGGCGGACAGAACTACTAACGATCATATATTGTTCGCCGTTATCCTCGACTAGGCGGAGGATGGCTTTAGTAGCTTCGAACTGGGTGGCATTTGAGAGACCAAAGTTGTCAAAGAAATGCATGAACTTGGTGAAGTTTTGGAGGATGGTGGCTCTTTGAATCTTGAAATCCGAACAAGTTTGTTGAAAGGGCTTGGTGGTTCCAATGGCAGCGACTTTTTCGAGTTCTTCGTAATGAGATAACAACACGACAGCGTTGCCGTTGTCTTTGTGGCGCGGAAAAGGGTCCTTATGGACGTCCTTTTGGGGGAGGTTGATGGCGTTATTTTTTATCTAAGCCTGGATGAGGTCTCTGAAAGCCTAATGGTTTTTGGTGGGGTGGCGTACTGTTCTGTAAAAGGCGCAATAGTTGGTTGGGCTCGGTCCTATTGCGAGGGGGGGCATCTGACTTTTGGTAATCGAACTGCCCCATCGGCTACCCAAGCTTCTAGCAGTGCAATGACTTCTTCTATTGACATGGAAAAAGATGGTGGTACTTTACTGGCTTTTGGTTTTTTGTTGCACTCAGAGAGTCTTGATGATCCCTTGATAGCATAGGCAGAGTGGCTCCTCCTTGGAGGGGACCTACATGAAGAGGTTGTCGGTGAGTGGCCTTGTCTCGAAGGCAATCTCCACAAGGGGTTTGTTGCTCGCCGATGGGAGGTTTGAGGAGAATAGGACGCTTCGATTGTCTCGCTTAAATTTCGTGCTGCGAGGTTGAGGCTAGAGAAATCTTCAAACTTGTGGTTCACCACATGCATTTTGTATTAGGGGAACATTCCTTTAATGCAGATCTCAGCTATCTGCTTTTCTGTGACAGAGTCTTGTATTTCAATGGCCTTCTCTCTGAATCGTTTGACATAAATGAGGACGTTTTTTTCCAGAGTGTTGGACGACTTGCTTGAGGTGGAGGGAGGTAAGGCGCTCCTTAACGTAGAAAAATTTTTCATAGAACTTTTGTACCATGTCCTCCCATGATGAAATGACGTCGAGGATGAGGTTGGCATATCACGAGTACGTCCTGTCTATGAGGGACTTTGAGAATTCTTTGAGACAGAGATTTTTGTTGGCTCGATAGGGTTCCAAAGTTTTAGTGAAGCGGATCACGTGCTCCCCTGCATTGCCCTTTCATTCGTCAAAATAGGTGAATTTGGGAGCAACATACCCGACGGGGTAGGGTGATTCAGCGACTTCAGTAGGGTCTGGTGATTGGAAGTTGAGGTCCGGCATAACGGTGGACTTAGAGCACGCTTGTTCGAAGAGAGTTTGGAACTGCGCCTTAACTTGTTCCATGGTGACAAGTTGTTTAGGGAGAAGTATTTGAGTTGGCGCAACGGTCACCGTGGAGGCAATTCCCGTGGTTGGGGCCTTGGTGGAGGCCGCGCCGAGGGTTGTTGCTGAGATGGGAGGAACTGTGGGGTTCCTATTGGTAAGGTCCAGGTGAATCTCAAATTCTTCCCGTTGGCTTGGGAGGTTGCCCGAGTCGGCTGGCGCTAAAGGAACTGCGAGCTGGGCTGGAGGGGGAGGAGTTCCCTTTTGTATTGACAACAAGGTATCGAGCATGAGCTGCTGAGCTCGTTGCATCGAGGTTATGCTTTTGGTGAGGGCTCTAAGTTGGCTGGCACCCATGGGGATGACAATGTGGGTCAAGTCATCAAGCTGCTCTTCAGGGGGAGGAGGGTCGAGGTCGTGCTGAGACAAATCCTCAACTCCTGGGCCGTTTTGGGAGGACACTTGCGTATTCTTATTTGGTGCTATAGATAGTGAGTACCGCTCTTCCCTAGTAGAGTATTGCTTGTAGAGTCGTGTGGGGGGTGAATGGTCAAACTTGCGTATTCTTAATGGCAGGCACTGTCTAGGTGGAGGACTACTGAAGGTGAAGGCGAGAGAGTTGAGGAGGTCCTAGGAAGAGAGAGAGTGGCAGTGTCCCAAAGAATTGGAGAGACTGAAGGAGATTTTCAAAGGTTGGTGGTGAGTATTATATTTGGAATGAATGTCTTGACAATGGAGAAGATATTCTCTTCTTTATATAGGTGAGGGAGGTCCCCCAAGATTGGTTCTTCAACTATTGAGGTGTTTGGTGATTGACTCCTCAGACCTCTGACGGAGGCTCCTTAGTGATTGGCTCCTCAGTTTGAGGGCTTCTCGAAAATTGACATTTTGAACGTTAATTCTGCACCTCTATGGGTGGCAGTAATGGCAGTGATGGCAATGATTCAGGCAGCTCAGGCAGCTTGTCGTTTGCTTGGAAATCTCTTTTTTTTTAAGACTGGCAGGAGGGGTGAGTCCTCTCGGTAAACTCTCAACTTTAACCTTCAATCCACTTGTTCTCCTTGTAGTCTAGCATGGAGGTCCCTAGATTCTGCTCCCAACTTAGGTTATAGAGACATACTTGTGTGGAGAATTATGCTAAGTGTGGAGATGCGCTCGGTGGAGAAGTTTCATGGGCTGTGCCAGGAGCTGCTGAGTGTGAAGCCATGGGCAAATGCCACGAGGGAGATGTTCTGAGATTACCTGTAGGCGAGGACCTCTCGATATCTTAACTCGGAGAAGGCGTTCTTTGCGTTATCCTCGGTGAGTGAGTCGATTTGGTGCACGCGTCGCCTAGGTAGCTGTCATGCGGAGCCAAGCATCTGAGGAGGAGGAACGGTACGGAGGAGTGATGGGTCATCTAAGTGTCCCTGTACAGGGGAGAGTTGGACACTTATACTTACAATTACCAAAACACAAGTTTCGTAAAATGAAAAAATTGCGAATTTCAAGACTTAAATGACATAATTCGGCCAAAAACTGATAGGGTCCATAGTCTGCTATGGATCTTAGTCTCTAGCATGTTTCCAATGAGACTACTGAGTTTCATAGAATTCTGAGATCGAACATAACCGGTTTGCATCAAAATTATTTACGTTTAGAACAACTACATTATGCATCACTTTGATTGTCATTATTGGAGGCAGATATTTTTTCGTAAGTTGCCTTCAATTGTTTTTCTAGCATATCTGTTCTTGTTTTTGTAACAGTGCTTGAAATTTCCTTCAAAAAGATGATTTCATTGAGCAGGAATGAACTCACATGCATCATTCACCAACATCTCTCGTCTCTCTTAATCAAGTTTCTGGATACATGCTTCGATGGTGTGTTAGGCGAAGAACTTGATAAACTACCTACTTTGAGCGCATACTCTTTCCATGCTTTAGGGTCTCTTGGTTAGGTCCTTGCTTTTTTGTCATTGGTATTTAATACAAGACCTAAGACAGCGTAAGGGTACCTTACAGTTTTTGATCTATTCTTGTTGTAATGCTTATGATTGCATCTACTCTTCATCTTGCGGACTTGTCTATGTGAGATGCACTTTTTAGTGTGAAGTAAGGAATAAAATTTTCATTTGTTTCCATCGAAACGGTCGAAACGTTTCCGTTTCTTAAGAGACCGAAACGAAACACTACTATTTCTATCAAAATAGCTAGAATATAGAAAAATGTATCAAAATGCAATGCTATATGCTAAAACAATAAGTTGTGTCAACCCGAATTTAAAACTTTTCATAGATGTTGTACAATTTTCATTGAGAAAAACACAAAATATTGTATTTTAATATTTGTCACTTTACAAATGTTTCCGAAACAATCGAAACATTTCCAAAACGTTTTCGTTTCTGAGCCAACCGAAACAATCTCTCGAAATGAAATTTTGATCCTTAGTGTGAAGAGTTTAAAGTTGGGTTGTCAGCATTAATTTGCTAATTGTTGTACCTGCACTCAGTTTTACGTTTCAGTTGCTTTCGTATTCTCTAACAGCATGTTATTCAGGACAAAAAACAAGGACTTTCACTGAAGCTGTAGACCAATATGCTCAATTGGGACTGCGGACATTATGCCTGGCTTCACGTGAATTAGAGGAAGATGAATATCAAGAATGGTCTTTAATTTTTAAAGAGGCTAATAGCACATTGGTGGATAGGGAGGTGAGGTGTACATTGTTGTATTATTTGTACCTTCTTGTGCTTCTTCTTCTTTGAGAGGGTGAGTGTATAGGTTTGTAATTGACATACTTTGTTTCCTCAATCTACCATTTGCAGTGGAGAGTAGCTGAGGTCTGCCAAAGATTAGAGCATGACTTTGAAATCCTTGGGGTTGCTGCCATAAAGGATCGTCTACAGGTAAGCATTTTTGTTGGGACACTGATTAACATTAATTAGCTCGATCTTCTGTATATAGTCAGCTATCCTTAATGTATCTATTATAGCTTTTACCTTCTTGGGCTTAATTTGTCTCTTTCAATATAACTTGCCAGGATGAAGTACCGGAAACAATTGAGACACTTAGAAAAGCTGGAATAAAACTTTGGATGCTAACTGGAGACAAGCAGAATACTGCTGTACAAATTGCTCTTTCATGCAATTTTGTATCCCCAGGTTGATTGATCATGTTTTTACTCTGCTCCTTGTCCTATATTGATTACAAATGCTGGAAATAGATATAATTCTTATTTAACTTTAGACACAATGTTTCCATGCCAATGAGAGAAGCCGATCAGATTTGGTCCAAAGTTTCTTTTAGTTCATATCCTATATTGATTATGCATGTTGGAATCCTTCTGGCATGGCGGAATTGTGATTGGTAGATTCCTGAGTAACTCTCATAATCAAAAGTTTCTTTTAGTTCATAATTTTTCAAAATAAAAAATTATTGTTCGATTTTAAATTTGGTAAAAATGCATTGACTGATTGACTCACATGCACTCAAAAGTGGCAGACTGAATGGCATTTGCAAAGAGTGTACTTTTACATGTCAGCCATCCGGAGTCAAAACTCATCTGGGTTTCTCTTGTTTAACATATTTTTGCATAAAAATTCAACAGTAATATTACAGTAACAATGCGGCTTTTGATGACAATGGAATGTGACTTTTGATGACAATGAAATGGAATAGTGTGCTAAAGTTAAAAAATTCTTCTGGGTTTTTTCATATGTATTACACACCCTTAACATCTTTTATTTCTGACTTTTTGACAGAACCTAACGGCCAGCTTCTGTTAATTAATGGCAAAACTGAAGATGAAGTATATAGAAGTTTAGAGCGAGTTTGGCTTACAATGACAACAACAAATTCAGAACCCAAGGTATGGATTTGGCACCATCATAAGATTGCATCTATGAATTCCTTAACTAGTCCTTCACACCCTATTCCCCCTCCCTCCTGTTGGGTATGGAGGGCAGTGGGCACTTTCCGATGTTGATATTCACACTTAGGCAGTGGTGTTTAATTAAATCTTGAACTGGTTCATGAAGTAGAAATATCTCTGAATTAAAATCCACAATACTTCTAACATTATATTACTTAGATATAAGGCAAACAATGGGCATCTCTTCCACGCTTTTTTTTTTTTTGGGGGGGGGGGGGGGGAACAGAAGAAAAAAATCCCCATGACCAGAAAAAGGGAGGGGGATACTGTTTATCATGTTTAGTTTAATACTCTTTGTAGCAGCGCCATTAATTTATTCTGATCATAGTTTCAATTGATTTCTGCCTTCTAGTTCTTTTCCTTCATCTGGATCTATCGACTTCTGTTATACCAGCAAAATTGGCAATGGGAGAAGGCACAATATAATGTATTGCACGGGCTTTTTGCTTATAAAAATATATCAGATCTTCATGCGCAATAGTGCTTCCTCGATTATGGAAGTGGCTGTATGGAGGATTCTTTACTTTTTAATGCTTATGGCCTGTGAAGATCAGATTAAGTGTAGCCTAAACAAGAATTTTTATCTGTCATGAGAATCTTGCATTACACCAACAGAGTTAGATATAGATACTGACCATTGTATGTTTTTTTTCTTGTAAAAGGACATCTCAAGATCCGTTGAGTGTTTATCCTTTTAAATTAAATCATAGAAATTATACTCTTAGGTCATGCAAAGTCTTGAGGCACTAATGTTAGGACAGATTAGGAAACTTGGGCCCAATGGAATTGTCGCGGATTTTGGTATAAAAGCTTCTTGGGTAGGATTCGAAGAAGTAGAAAGAGGCTTATAATGGTTTAAGCAGTTGCAATCTCCTATGCCAGAGGGTCATCAGTTGCGCTATTCATATAATCTGGTTTGTGGTGGAGTTCCTTAATGGTGCTATTCTTCCAATACTTGGTGCTTTTCTGAATTTGTTTGCAATTGCGAGGGATAATGAAGCTTTGGTGATAGAGTATTTGAAGGTTTGTAATAATGTGGTGGTGTGGGAATCTCTTTTTATTAGGGTGATCCAAGATTAGGAATTTGAGGAGGTAGCAGATTTTTGAGTCTTTATATAAAGTGAAGATTAATCTCGGAGGTGTGGATCTTTTGATTTGAGCAGGTAATATAGGGAGGTTCTTTGTTTGGTTTTATTATGATGTTCTTATTAACGGGCAGAGGAGATCGTTTCCATGGAAGGCTATTTGGAAGTTGAGGGCTTCTACAAAGGTGGAGTTTTTTTGTGTGGACGACGGCTTTAGATGCTATTCTCACAATTGATAACTTAGGGAGAAAGGGTTATATGCTTCCTAGAGCTGAGGAGACTGTGAATCATTTGCTTATATATTGTGATGTGGTGTACCAATTTTGGAATATGATGTTTCTCTGCTTTGGGGATTAGTTGGGTTGTGCCAGAATATGTGGTATCTTTATATGATTTATGGTCAAGAGGTTGTAGAGATCGTGCTAAAAAGAAGGCGTGGAGGTTGGCCCCGTTGTGTGTAATGTGGTGCATTTGGAAGGTGCCCAATTGGAGGACTTTTGAGGATGTTATTTTACTAGTTTCTAGACTAAAGGCTATGTTATTGCATACTTCTCATTTTTGGGTTTCTGGGCCATTTTGTGATTCCTCTTTTGCTATGATAGATTTTATAGGAGATCTTTCTTTAGGGGGGAGGATTTAGGGGTTTTCTTGTTTTTGTATACATTTTGTGTACTGTAGGAAGCTCTGCTTTGCAATAAATGATCGTTATTTATCAAAAAAAAAAAAAAATTCAACGGTCAATGCTTACTCTTTGCTAAACTTAAATATGTCATCAATAAGCTATCAAAAACAGTATGCCCATGGTATCAAGCATGCAAAGCAATATGTTAGCATTTGGAGTTGCAGGCCCTTATGGTGGAGGGTCGTCACTTATGATATGTAGTAAGATCTCATGTTGAATGCGACAACCTCTGTGATTTTTAAGTGAAACAAGCATATGATTAGATCATGTGGGAATTGAAACAGTGGGTTATATATACTTTGGTTAAGTGGATACCAGTTATGGATATATTTGAAAAGATTTATTTTTAACCAAACATGCTGAATTGTAATGTCTTCTGTTGATGCAAGAGCAACTTTCTGAGATGTGTTTCTTTCTTTATTTTTTATTTTTGGTAACTAGGGGTATCCCACCTAGGGCGAGAGTAATCCCCTGGGACACTTGAGCTTGCACGCCACACCCAAGTGTCTGTTAATCAGGGAATAAGCCCGATGGGTTGGCCACCCATGGGGGGAATTGAACTCATGATCATTTGCACCTAAGTAAGAGTCCCAAGCCAACTGTTCTACTCATGGGGGTTTTGAGATGTGTTTCTTTGCAACAGGAATGTGCTTGTTTAGGATACGGGTCATATAATTCCAGGTTATTGTGAATAGATATTTATTTATCTTTTATATTTATCTTCTATGTTAGGGGTAGTTTAGTCTGTTTGCCATCTAGGGTAACACGCTTCTTTTGCCTATTTAACTCTTGTATTTGTCTTGCATAGTATTATTCAGAAATATAGATACACAGTACTTTATATTCTATCATGGTATCAGAGCGGGTTTAGCCTATAATCAGCATCAGTTAATTCCAATGAGGATCTCCGACTACCGGCGGTAAGTCAAATCAGAAACCCAGAACTGAGTCAAATCAGAAACCTAACGAAGAACTGAGTCAAATCAGTTCACCTAGCCTCAATCGGCAATCCAATCCCTCTGGCAGTGCGTCTCGACCACCGGTGACTCTCGTCGGCTAGCTCCCGACCACTGGCGAACCTCGTTGGCAAGTTCTTGACCATCGACGACTCCTGAGTTCGCTTCAGTACCCAGACCCGAAATCCTAGCAACCCAGATCTGCAAACCCCTACCACCAGAGACCACCGGCGACGTCTCCTGAGCCTCGCCGGACATTGACGACCCTCGCCGAATCTGTCTCTCACTCCGACGACCCTGGTTTGTTGCCTCTTCTCATATTCCGACCAGGGAGCCATCTGTTCTCTATTTGTTATCTCTGTTATCCTTGTTTTTTGTGAAACCAGTGTACTTTTTCTCTTTTATATCATGATGATGGATGATAAACCAAATGCTATCAGTATCCGGTTATCTGGCGATAACTACGCCTATTGGGCGAGTGTTATGGAGAATTTTATTATTGGGAAAGAACTGTGAGGACATGTTGATGGTCCAGTAGGTCAGCCCTTTGACCTTAAAGCTGAGGAATATGCTGTGGCCTTGGCTAAGTGGAGAAATGAGAATGCTCAGATTCTTACATAGTTTCACAATTCAGTTCAACCTAACATTGGTATGAACTTCTCTAAGTATCGGACTGCTAAAGATGTTTGGGATTATTTGAAGGGTATGTACCTGGAGTCCAATTTTGCAAAGCAATATGAGCTAGAGATGTCCATTCGTAGTGCTACTAATAAAGATAAGTCAATTTAGGAATTTTACAATGAGATGAAATACCTGTGGGATCAGTTAGCTCTTATGGAACCAGCTATTTTTCAGACAGATGACAGTTGTATCCAGTTTCGAGAGGAACAGTGACTTGTGTTGTTTCTCATTCCATGATCAGTTTGAACCTTTTAGGGGAGCTATTTTTCATCGCTCACCTTTGCCTACAGTGGATGGGCCTGTTCGGGAACTTATTGCAGAGGAGACTCAACTCAAAGTGAGTAGTATTGCTCCTCCTGGTCAATCTGTAATTGCTACACCATTTGTTCCATTCAGTCAGTCTACTCCAGCTCCTCATTTGATCCAGATTACAGGGAAACTGAGGCCTCCAATTGCTAAGGGTGAGTATAGTTATTGTCATGAGAAGGGGCATTGGAAGTTTGTATGCCCTAACCGTGGCAAGCCTAAGGGTCGGACTGTGTTTCAATCATCTTCCTCTCGAGCCTCACATCAGCAGTCTCGCCCCTCTACAGCCTTTGCAGCATCTACACCTAGTGATATTTCATCTAATTCCCTGTTTGAGCAATTTCAGGAGTATCGTGCATTTGTGGCATCTATTCAGGAGGATCAGTCTCAAGCTTTTGCTCTAACCACCACTCAATTAGGTTTGCCTGGAACTCAGCTCACGGGTATCTTACCCACTACCTGGATCTTTGATTCCGGTTCCTCCCATCATATGACTCTCAATATTTGTCCTCTCAGAAACTGTATTTCTCCTACATGTCCTATTCGTATTGCAACTGCTAACGGATCTTCTATGAATGTTGTATCAATTGATTCGGTTGCAACTTCTCCTTCCTTCTCTCTCCCTCATGTGTTTTATGTTCCCCAATTGTCTTTAAGTCTTCTTTCTGTAAGTCAATTATCTGACTCTGGTTTTGATGTCCTGTTTTCCTCTTTTGGTTGCATTGTGTAGAATTGATATTCAAGGAAGCAGATTGGGACCGGCCGTAGAGTTGGTGATATTTATGTTTTGGAGAGTTTGTATGTTCCGACAGAGTCTACTTCCACTGCTGCGTCCTTTTTCCGTTTAGATGAGAAGTCTTCTCCTTTCTATCTTTGGCATTCTAGGTTAGGTCATTTGTCGAGTGAGCGTCTTAAGTTTTTGGTCAACTCTGGTCATTTAGGAAATATTTCTGTTAGTAATCTCTCCGAATGCAGTGGTTGTAAACTTGCAAAAATGTCGGCTTTTCCCTTTAATAAAAGTACCTCTATTTCTACTTTCCCTTTTCAACTTGTTTATACTGATTTGTGGGGTCCTTCCCCGGTTGCCACGAAAGGTGATTTTGTTTATTATGTATCTTTTGTAGATGATTACAGTCACTATACATGGGTTTACTTAATGGCACGCAAATTTGATTTTTTTCACATCTATCGTACTTTTCATGCCGTGGTTCAGACTCAGTTTTCTGCCTCTATCAAGGTTCTTCTGTCGGATTTGGGTGGGGAATACTCTTTCTGAGTTTGTTAATACCTTATATACTTTTGGCACTATTCATCAGTCCTCATGCTCTGACACTCCTGCTCAAAATGGTAGGGCTGAAAGAAAGCATCGCCATCTTTTTGATATTGCTTGGTCACTTCTGTTGTCATCTTCTGTTTCCTCTGTTTTCTGGGGCGAAGCTGTGCATACTGCAGCTTATCTTCTGAATCGGATGCCCACTCCTGTTCTTTCCGGTAGTTCTCCTTATGAACGGCTTTATGGTGCGGTTCCGAACTACTCCTTGTTACGTGTGTTTGGTTCCAGTTGCTTTGTTCTTCTTCCTAAGAAGGACCGGACCAAACTTAGCGCTCGTAGTGTTCTGTGCGTATTCTTGGGGTATAGTATTCACCAAAAGGGCTATCGGTGTTATGATCTTGTGTTCAAAAAGTTATTTGTGTCTAGACATGTCATTTTTCTTGAGCGTCTTCCGTATTTCTCTCTTCCTCCCAAAGTGTTGCCTGTAACCAAAGAGGTTTTGACTCAGATTGACCCCTTTTTCATAGATGTCCCGGCTACTGAATACACCACTACCTTAAGATTTCTGATATTCCGGTTGTTTCATATGGTTCGTCTCTTGTCTCTCCATATCCTCTTGTCTATTCTCGTTGTACTGCAACTCTTCCACCTTCTCCTAACTCTACTGCCACTCCGTCTGCTTCTGAAGACTCTGATCTGCTTGCTTGCCGGTATCCTGCTCGTGACATTCGTCATCCTCCAGTAAGATATGACTTCACTAATACTTGTTTTTCTACTTCCTATCGTTCTTTTCTGTCCTGTATCCATACTTATTTTGAGCCCAGGTCCTATAAAGAAACTTGTCATGATTTGAACTGGGTGACTGCCATGACTGATGAGCTTGCTGCTCTTGCCAAAACTCAGACTTGGGAGTTAGTTCCACTGCCGGAGGGCCAGAATCTTGTTGGCTGCAAGTGAGTTTACAAGGTTAAAACTCACTCTGATGGTTCTTTGGAACGGTATAAAGCCCGTCTGGTGGCTCAAAGCTTTTCCTAGGAATATGGCATTGATTATGAGGAGAAGTTTGCTCTTGTGGCCAAGATGACTACTGTTCGCAGTCTGATCTCTGTTGCTGCTGTACGTCAGTGGCCTTTTTTTCAGTTGGATGTCAAGAATGTTTTTTTCAATGGATATCTCTCTGAGGAAGATTATATGCGTCCTCCTCCTGGCTTGTCTTGTCCTTCAGGTCTTGTTTGCCGCTTGCGTCGCGCCCTTTATGGTTTAAAACAGTCTCCACGTACTTGGTATGAGCAATTTCTGGATGTAGCTCTTCGGATTGGTTTTTAACCTACTATGTATGATTCTGCTCTCTTTGTTCGTGGCACCTCACACGGCCTTGTTCTTTTGTTACTGTATGTTGATGATATGATCATCACCGGTTTTGATTCTGATGCTATCAGTGAAGTCAAACTCCATTTTTTTCATGAGTTTGAGATGAAGGATGTCGGTCCCCTTCGATACTTTCTTGGTATTGAGGTTGCCTCCTCTCCTAAAGGCTATCTCCTGTCCCAGACCAAGTATGTTACTAATATTCTTCATTGTGCCCGGCTCACTATTGATAAGACTGTTGATATTCCTCTTGAGTTGCATGCCAAACTTTCTACTTCTGATGGTGTTCTTCTTGATGATCCAACGGAATGTCGCGAGTTGGTTGGTTGTCTTGTTTATCTTACTGTGACTCGGCCTAATATTGCCTATTCTGTTCATATTGTCAGTTAGTTCGTTTCTGCACCTCGCACCACGTATTGGGCTACTGTGTTACGCATTTTGCGTTATCTTCGTGGTACTCTCTATCGGTGTTTGGTGCTTTCTTCTACATCGAGCTTAACTCTTCAGGCTTTTGCTGATACCGATTGGGCTGGGGATGTCTCTGATCGTAAGTCTACCTCTGGCTTATGCGTTTTTCTGGGAGATTCTCTTATTTTCTGGAAAAGCAAGAAGCAAACTATTGTTGCTCGCTCTATCGCTGAGGCAGAATACCGTGCTATGGCTCATACGACAGCTGAAATTGTCTGGCTTCGTCGGTTGTTATCTGACATGGGAGTTTTTTTGCTTGCATCCACGACTCTTTATTGTGATAATAAGAGTGCGATCTAGATTGCTCACAACTCTGTTTTTCATGAGCGTACTAAGCACATTGAGATTGACTGTCACTTTGTACGCCAACATCTTCAGTCAGGCTCTATTGATTTGTCATTTGTTTCCTCTTCGCTGTAGTTGGCTGACTTCTTCACGAAGACTCACACTGCAGCTTGCTTTCGGTTTCTCCTTGACAAACTTTCGATACTCTCTCCTCTCGCATGCTGAGTTTGAGAGGGGGTGTGAATAGATATTTATTTATCTTTTATATTTATCTTCTATGTTAGGGGTAGTTTAGTTTGTTTGCTGTCTAGGGAAACACGTTTTTTTTTTGCCTATTTAACTCTTGTATTTGTCTTGCATAGTATTATTCAGAAATATAGATACACAATACTTTATATTCTATCAGTTATATCTATTGTAAATCTTGAACTAAAGAGAATTAGCAATGTGTATTCAATTAGAAAAGTTTATTTAGTGTTGGAATATAATTTGAAGCTGAAAAGAGATCAGTTTAGGCAAAATGCAGTCAATGGTTAGTTTCTGGTCTATAAGATTGAGAATAAGAGGGTACTGTGTGCAGTATTCTCGTTGGTTTTGGATGATGTAATATTTATTACAATCTCCAATAGAATTGTATAATTTGGCATATTAGGCCAGCAAAAATCATCCTTAACCCTTACTGTATTCTTTCTATAGCTCAACCATGATCCATGACGTGAAGTTTTTGAAAAGATCATCAATGTTTCCAGTTCAAGTCTACTGCAATACATATTGCCATGGAATGCAAAGTTACCACTTTTTGTGACTTCTACTTGTATAGATTCTTCTTCAATATGTTATTATTGAGAGATATAGTTTTGATGGAGTTGAACAATGACTCAAATTTTGGATTTGGATAGCTTGTATTACATAGTGTTGTGCTGATTATAATGGTTGCTATATTTGTTGTTCTTGTAAGTAATTGAATTGCTATTTATATTTTGCATATTATTCTTAAGGAAATGTGCTTATCCTGAGTTCATTATTGGTTATAGTCCATTGCTAATAGCTTCCTTGGAAGCCTTTTTGAATCTGTGCTATTATTTTGTAACAGGACGTGGCTTTTGTGATTGATGGCTGGGCTCTTGAAATTGCACTTAAGCATTGCAGGAAAGCATTTGGTGAATTAGCAATTTTGTCAAAGACAGCTATATGTTGTCGTGTTACGCCATCTCAAAAAGCACAGGTGCTCTTTATTAGTTCTTGAATGGTGTATTAGTTGCAAATGTTTGTAGGTTATTTTAGATACTGTACTTCAACTTTTATTTCGCTTCTTTTGGGGATTTGTTTTGTGAAAATTTTCCTCTATATGTATACCTTCTAGTTGTAATAATAGTAATATTATAAGGCACACTTTACTGAAAAGGAAAAAAAAAACAATGGTAACCTATGGGTAGTCGTCAGCAAGGTCTGGATGAAGGTTGGAAGCCTTTTGTCTCTGATAGCATGTGTATTTATGATCAATTGAACTAGAGCTGCAGTTAATATGCCAAAATTAGATTTAGGCATTAAAATAATAAAAGAAACACATGTAAAGGGAGAGATCAGAAATTTCCTTAGAAAAGGATGTGGTTCACCACCAATATTTAGATGGATTAACGTAGGAGTAAGGACCGGAGACACCAACTTCGTTTTTACAAAAGCAAGGAAAAGCAATATGAGATGGATATTTACACTGCATGACCTGAGACATTGTTGCAAATTTGAGTTAATTTAATGTTATCTCGAAGTTCTTATACCTTTAGATGTGATTCTCTATTTGATGCAATTAGTTGCTAACTTAATTTTTGCAGATCATAATATTCTTTTTATATAGATGAGTATTGCTCAATTTATGGTGCCAAAACTCCTTTAAGTTTGATTTCCTCAGGCTATACATCCTCTGGATTTAGCATTTTCCACTTATGACTTTTTTTTATGGTTCTGAGGTAACTTAATAGAGGGTTCACTTTATCTGAAAGGGAAACGTTACTTTGGGATACTAGTTGTTTGCCAACTTTAAAGCGAGCTTCTTATACTGCAGTTACTGTTGTCACAATGTGCTCTCCCCGAAAAACACCTTGGATTAGTATTCATGTTTTTTTCTTTCATTCAACATTATAACTACTTCTTTTTACCTTTGCAGCTTGTGGAGCTCTTAAAATCATGTGACTACAAGACATTAGCTATTGGGGATGGTGGGAATGATGTGAGGATGATACAAGAAGCTGACATCGGGGTTGGTATTAGTGGGAGAGAAGGACTACAGGCTGCAAGGGCGGCCGATTACAGTATTGGGAGTGAGTGCTTAAAGATGGTGCTTGTATAAATTTATGGACTTCTGGAAGTTGTTGCAGATCTCATTTCTGGCTAGAATTTCACTTGTTATTTAATGGACATTGCATGAAATTTAGCTTGCCTGTCATAGTAAAAGTAAGATCCTCCAACGGGATTTGAGGTGTCTCATATTCCATTGAAATATAAATACTAGAATGTGTATTTGTCACTACCATTTTTGGGTTTTCCCTCTTAAAGATAAGTGCTTTGCACTTCTTTATAGGGTGGGGGTTCTTTCTAGGGAGGATTAGATGAAGTGGAAGGATAATAGAAGGAGATTCCCTTATTAGAGGTGGAGTAGCAACGACATTCCCATGGAAGAGTATTCAGAAATATGGAGATCCTACGAAGGTGTCATTTTTGTTATGGACTACGGGGTTGAATTGAATTCTCCACTATAGACACTTTGGAAGGAGGGGCTTGGTGCTTTCCAATTGGTGTTGTAGGTGTAGGACATCGGAAGAGTCAATGTCATATGTAATAGTCTTGCGAGGTTGCTAGAGCTAGTATGTTTTCTTTCCGTTTTTGGAGTGACATAGCTTATGCTGGATTTAGTAGTGTAGTTATATGGAAGTTGGACTGGTGGGTGTTATTCGAAAGGCATGGATGGTGGCATCTGGGCTAGATATGTTATATATGGAGGCAGGGGAATCAATATACCTTTGAGGATGTAGAGTTGGCTATGCATAGGCAGTTTTGGATTAAATGGAAGTTTTGTGACTTCTTTTTCATTGATCAATTTCACAGATGAGCTTAGTTTTGTATGCCTTGTATACTAAGAAGCACAAACACTTCTATGAAGGTGTTGTATCCGAGTCAGACATGCATCCAAATGTGACCTATTATTTTTAAATTTTTTTAGAACTTGACATGCTTTGGATACTTGAGTCCAGCAACAGAGCCAGAAAATTTATGCTGGGGGACAACCATAAATAACAAGCTTTAAAAATTCTTTTCATAATCAAAGCTAGACTTCATAGGTATAATGTGTATAAGCTTTTATATTTCTATATATGTAGATAAAGGGATCTTTAAAGCAAAATAATTATGGGGCCATCGACAAATTTTAGGCGGGACAAATTGGTAAACATGTATGAAATTATACTTAAAAATGGAGTTTTTTAAAATTTGAGGGGGTAAACTTTAGGGGACAAATGGGGAATATTTCTAAAACTATAGGTGAAAATGGAGATTTTAAAATTTTGAGGGGGCAAAATTTAAAAAAATTTAAAAACATTTCCAAAACTATAGGGCAAGATGAAGAATTTGAAAGGGAAAAAGAGAAAAAGGGAGGAGAAGAGTAGACTCGCGGGGGGGGGGGGGGGGGGGGGGGGGGGGGGAGGAGGAGGGAGCAGCTACTTCTCTTGGGCCTATGGTGGCTTTGCCCCTGCTTGAAGGGGACACATATCCATCACTTAAAAATATAGAAAACACATTGCAAGTTTGAAGAAAAAACTTGAGATCCATTTTTAAGATAAATACAATGTGCATTTATACCTAATTTGATGTTTTACAATAGTTTATTATCTTTGAGTAAAAGATTCATATATATGACACACAAAAAAATATAAAATATATATTTTGTCCATGTCTATAGTCGTGTCCTTTATTTTTTGAAAATTGTTGTATTCAAGCCTGTGTCGCGTGTCCATGTTATACTTTTAGCTTGTATACATCCTGTGCACATAGGTTATGTCCCTCTTGGCATCTTTAATGGATAAACTTAGTTTACTTATAAAGAATGTATATGTGCATATAGTGATAGCTATATTAAGAACCCCTAAACTAAAGCCCCAAAACAGCTAATGTTGTTAAGCGAAAAACATGATGAGTTACCTATTCAGTTAGCTCAGTCGATAGCCTAACATTGTTAACAGAGGAAATACGATCACAATTTTACTTCCACTCAAAATTAAAACGTAGAAATCTTTTGGTTTTTCTCTCTCTAAGAAGTATGAACACGGACACGTGACATGAATCCAACACAACATGGATAAGCTGACATAACGATTTTCAAAATTTGCAAGACACTACATGGTGGGAACATGACAATAATATATATTTTTATATGTCATATATATGAGTATATTTTATTCAATATTATAAAAAAAATTGCAAGATAACAGTAATTAAGATTTAAAATCATTTGTTGAATCCGAAATATTTTTCTTCAAAGTTGCAACGTTTTTTTATGCACCTGTCGAAAATTTATATTAGTAATCTCAAAGAATGGCAACCCAAACCCCACAATCTCATCTACACCACCAACCACCACTGTTGGCCATCAACCTTTTAAATATCTCTCTCTCTCTCTCTCTCTCTCTTCTTTGTGATGTTTATTCACTTTCATTCTCTCAGACCTTTCTTAAGTTACATATTAACAAATTTGAGTGTTTTTTAATCCTCAGTATTCAATTAGGAAACGGTGGTGGCAAATTTATTATTTGAGGCTTTGAAACATCACAATCAACTTTGGTGAGATTGTTGCATTGATTGCAGTTGATGATGTGTTTGGCGACGATGGCTCTTGTTGGTAGTTGTTAAGAGTTAGATAGAGACAAATGGATTTGGTCTACTTTGAGAGAGAGAGAGAGAGAGATGTTTATTCGCTTTCATTCTCTCAGACCTTTCTTAAGTTACATATTAACAAATTTGAGAGTGTTTTTTAATCCTCAGTATTCAATTAGGAAACGGAGGGGGCGAATTTATTATTTGAGGCTTTGAAACATCACAATCAACTTTGGTGAGATTGTTGCATTGATTGCAATTGATGATGTGTTTGGCAACGATGGCTCTTGTTGGTAGTTGTTAAGAGTTAGATAGAGACAAATGGATTTGGTCTTCTTTGAGAGAGAGAGAGAGAGAGAGAGAGAGAGAGAGAGAGAGAGAGAGAAGAAGGTGATGGCAGTAGTTGACTCAGATGTTTCGGTAGACAGTTAACACAGAAACTGTGTATGGGGGGTTTTGTTTGCCATATATGTAAGTCTCTGTATCTATAGGTATGTACATATAGGCAATATAGTTAACACAGAGAGGGGGGGTGGAGAGAGAGAGAGAGAGAGAGAGAGAGAGAGAGAGAGAGAGAGAGAGAGAGAGAGAGCACTGGTGAAAATGGAGGTAGAGAGATCTTAGAGAGAACCGTTAGAGAGAAAGAACGTTGTAAGAGAAAAAGACCATCAGGTCGTTAAGAACATGAGCTAAGGGCATGTCTGCCCAATGATTTTTGATTGAGTTAACACAAGGGCAAAATAGTCATAATATAATTAATAATTTTGCTTGTGATTTCTAGGGGCTTGTTTTTGTAATTTCACGAACTTTTTTTTTTTTTGTGTTTTGGGGGGGAGGGGGGGTTATGTTTCACAGGTCATAAACCTGAGGGATGTACCCATCGGATAAAATATTGTAATATCTGTATGTATGTATAAATAGTTTTTGCCACAACAAAACATCTGTTGTATTCTGTCTCCTTTGAAGAGTGTTCCGTATACGGTTCGGATCCCAACTCCATAGGAAAATTGCTATATATGTAGTCAAAGTTAATTTTTAAAATTCTTTCTATATTTGATGAAAACAGTTTGAACTCGGGAAGAATTTGCAATTCTAGTGGAAATAATAGGAAACATTAGAAAACACATATGGGGTTGTGATGTAACACTGACAATAGGTTCATATAAAACATTCATGAAATTTTTGCAAGTTGAAAGCAAATATGGTGACACGTTCTTGTTTTTTCAGTACTTACAATTTTTTTTTCTGCATGACACATTCTCAAGTGCCAGGGGCCATTACTTGATGTTGTAGTAAATGGTTGTTCCTGCCATGAATGAGGACACAGCTTCAACTTTAAGGAACTTAAAGGACAGCCACTCTTTGCAAATAATGTCAAAAGTTTAGGTTTTTATACAGTCCACCCCTCCTGGCACCGCGAGCTTAATGGGGGCTGGCACCGAGGAATGCACTTTCTATACAAAATTTGAATTACCAACACCAGTAGTTCCAGTCACCTTTTCTTTATTCTTAAATAAGCAAGCATTGATAAACAAAAAGCAGTGAAGGGAGGTGCAACCCATATATACACAGGCTATAGAGGAGCAGAAACAAAAACTAAGCTCCACCTGCAACACTCCTAGTAGTGATTTTGGTTTCCTGATAGTGGTATTTTTTGCTTGGGTTGAATCTTGCAATCATAGTGTCGCCTTTGTGTAGCAGAAAAGCTTTGTGTGAGTATTGCTGATTATAGAGATTTAAAACCTATGCTTGGGATATATTGTAAATCTCACGTGTCCATTTTTTTGACTGCATGCTTCTAAACAGTGTAGGTTCCACCCGGATTGCCTAATCTTCCTTTTGAGAAATGTTCTCTGATTTTCTGCTGTTCATTTCCTCCTTAATCAGTTCATTTATATTACACACTTGAGCTGGTTTCTTATAAAATCTGTCACATTTTATAGGTGTCAGATTATGACATGCTTGGTCTTCGTGTGTGGTATTGCAACCTGTTTGTTTTCTAGTACTTTGTCCTGGACTTGAGGTTCGATTTGTTGAAATAAACTATATCTTGTCTCGCAGAGTTTAGGTTTCTGAAAAGGTTGATACTTGTCCACGGGTGGTATTCATGCAATCGTACAGCGTTTCTTTCCCAATATTCGTTGTATAAGTCCCTACTGATATGTTTCATCCAAATCTTGTGAGTAATAATGGATTATAATATGTCTCTTGTGCTTTCTCTTTGTTCTGGTTGTTTTCCTGAATGAGTTCAATAAGTTGCAACACTCAATATGCACCACAATTTTATTTATTAAAATTTTCTGATGTACTAACACTACAGCACATTCAGTTTCTCTTTTATTTCAGGTGTCTCTGGTACCAGTCTTTTCAATTCTGTCAGTTTGATGGCTTATAATACTTTCTACACTAGTATCCCTGTTTTAGTCAGTGTCCTGGACAAAGATCTTAGTGAAAGAACTGTGCTGCAGCACCCGCAAATTTTATTGCACTGCCAGGCGGGGAGGTTAGGATATTTCTGCTCTTTATCCACATTATTTCTTTGCTTTCATAATTATAAAAAGATAGAATTTGATTTCTCTTATAGGAAAAGTTGCATTTGTTGGAACTTGGGAACTGGGTCCTTTGCTGTTTCTTGCTCAGATTCTTCCTGCTAGTTGCTAAACTAAAACTGGATCATTCTTGAAACAGGCTTCTTAATCCTAGCACATTTGCTGGATGGTTTGGGCGGTCTCTGTTCCATGTAAGTGCTGTTTTTCATCATTCTATATCTATTGCTGGGCGAATTTTGAAGTTAAAGTTGAAACTCTTCACAAGCAATCATTTTCAGTCAGTTTTTAATTTGTTGAATAATAGCAGCCGGTTGAGATATTTCATTCCTTCTTGTAATACATAGTTTATACTCTTTAAGTTCTGATAAATCTCGAGTTCTATCATAGGGTTGGATTCCTGGAATAGATTAGATTATATTGAAATAGCCTCAAGTTGTCGTGTCTTGCGTGCAACTACTTAAGTGGATTTGGACACCCTCCCAACATAACAATTTGAGAATAACCACAAAAAAAGGGCACCCTGCTCAAATAAGACTAGAAAATGCCCAAAATGAAGCAAGAAAGTGAAAGATACCAGTGTTTTGAGTTGCATCCTTAACATGTACCTTGCACTATAAATTAATTTCTTCTCGGTGCATCCTAACTAATTCTACAATTGTCATTCTACCCCTTTTATATGTGTTTACTTGACTGCTCTATGTACTTATTTCCAGTTTCTCCCCAAACCCATTTCTCCCATACACTTATAGTTCCAATCAGGAATTGTTTGAGACAGGGAAATTTGAGAGGAGTCTTAACGCCTCATTTATTTGTTGGATTCCCAAAAGGGGGGAGCGGTTGATATCCGAGATTTTAGGCCCATTAGTTTGACTGGTAGCATTTACAAGATTTTTGCTAAAACTCTGGTGCTAAGGTTAAAAAAGGTGGTGGGGGGTTTAATTTTAGATTCTCAAAATGCCTTTGTGTGTGGAAGATAGATATTGGATACAGTCTTAATAGCCAATGAGTGTGTGGACTCAAGGTTACGGAGCAACCTAGCAGGAATCATGTGTAAGCTGGATCTTAAAAAGACTTATGATCATGTCAATTGGGACTTCCTGTTGTATATTATGGAGAGGATGGGTTTTGGGGAAAAATGGAAGAGGTGGATTCACTTTTGCATTTCCTTAGTTCTCTTCTTAGTTATTATCAATGGGGTGGCTAGAGGCTTTTTTGACAGCTCTAGAGGGTTGAGGCAGGGGGATCCGTTATCTCCTCTCCTTTTTCTTTTTGTCATGGAGGTGTTAAGCCAGATGATTGGAAAGGTGGCTCGGGATGGTTTATTGAATGGCTTTGAAATAAGAGATTTGAATGGTAGTGTGGTCTCCATTTCACATTTACTATTTGCAGACGACACTTTGATATTTTGTGGCTCTAGTAGGGATGACATGAGGACCTTACGATGTGTGTTGTTGTGTTTTGAGGCAGTATTTGGCCTTCGGGTAAACCTAGCTAAAAGCGAGATCATTCTGGCGGGCGAGGTTCATAATATGGAGATTGCTGCTTCTATTTTGGGGTGCAGGGTAAGTGCTCTTCCGGTAACCTATTTTGGGCTACCTCTTGGAGCGCTCTTTAAATCCAAGTCAGTTTGGGATCTAGTAATTGAAAGGTTTGAGAAGAGGTTGGTGACGTGGAAAAGGCAATACTTGTCAAAGGGAGGCTGTTTGACTCTTATTAAGAGCACTTTATCTAGCCTTCCAACCTATTACTTGTCGCTTTTTGTTATTTCCATGTCGGTGGAGAGGAGATTAGAGAAGCTTATGAGGGACTTTCTTTGGGGAGGGTTGGGGAAGGTGTTTAAGTATCATTTGGTTAAGTGGGACACTATCCAATTATCAAAGGTGGAGGGAGGGCTGGGGATAAAAAACTTAGAAGTATTCAACAAAGCTTTGTTGGGGAAGTGGTTGTGGAGATTCTCTTGTCAAAAGGAAAGCTTATGGAAAAAGGTAATTGGTGGTAAGTATGGGTGTTTGAGTGGGGGATGGTATACCAGGCCTATTTTTAGGACTTTTGGGGTGGGTGTATAGAAAGGGATCATGAGGGGATGGGATGACTTCCTAAAATACATATCCGTTAAGGTGGGAAATGGGCAGAGGATTAGTTTTTGGTTGGACTCTTGGTGTGGGCATCAACCATTGAGGAAGTCTTCTAGGGGCTGTTTAGCTTGGCTATCAGCAGAGAGGCATCAGTTGCAGAATATTGGTCTCCCTCTCAAGGGAATGGTACATGGATGCCGCTTCTTAGAAGGAATTGTCATGATTAGGAGTTAGAACTAGTGGTGAGACTTCTAGACATGCTCTAGAATCATGTGGTCCACGAGGGGCATGAGGATGTTGTCGTTTGGAAAGGAGCAAATAATGGCTTATTTTTAGTAGCATCCTTCTATAGTAAGCTTATGGGTTATGGTGATACTTCTTTTCCGTGGAAAGGGCTTTGGCGGACGAAAGCCCCTTCAAAGGTGGCATTTTTTGCTTGGACTGCCTGTTGGGAGGCCATTCTCACAGTGAACAACTTGAGGAAAAGAGGCAAAGTCATGATGAATTGGTGTTGCATATGCAAAGTAGATGGTGAATCTGTGAATCATCTTCTGTTGCATTGTAAAGTTGCAGCAGAGCTTTGGAGTTTGATTTTAAGTATTTTTGGGGTACAATGGGTGATTCCTGGGCCAGTTAGGGAGTTGTTTTTTTGTTGGCATAGAGGGTGTCTGAGAGGCGGCAACAAGAAGGCTTGGGTTTTGGCACCTTTGTGTCTGTTGTGGTGCGTGTGGTTGGAAAGAAATAGACGATCATTTGATGGCAAGGAGTGCAATATTTTTGTCCTGAGAGAAACTATGCTGGCAACCTTGTTCTTGTGGCTCCGAGAGGATGTTAGGTTTTCTATTTCGTCTTTTGTTTTATTTTTGGGGGAGTTGTACATCCTTGTAGATATATAATTTTTGGGTTTGCTTTTGTTTTTCGGCTATATACTTTGAGTGTGCAGGTGGCGCCCCTTTTGGCGCCCTTTCAATGAATTTTGCTAATAAAAAAAAAAAAATATATTACTGCCTTGCCTTCATATTCAATTTTTCTTACCTAAGTTATCCTTCTCCTATTTTATCATCCTGGTACCCCATCTCTTTATATCTTTTTTTTTATTATTGTTTTGTAATGTTTCTGCTGAAGCTTCGAGGAGGGGGAAAAAAAAAATCGGATTGAGGTCTTATAGCGGAAAATGTTTGGGGGATGTATTCTTAGTCATGTAATGGTGGGGGTTTCAATAAATTACTGCCATTAGTAGAAGTTTTAGATGTAAAGGTTTTGTGAGAAACAATACTATTGTATAATATACAGGATGTCTTTAGTGAAATTAGGAAAGGAAATAGATAAAATTGAGGGCTATTCTCAACAGTAACTGTTTTTGTTACCGTCAGAGGTGGAAAATTAGGTCACATTGTGTCGATAATGGATGTTTGTTCATCTAGGCCATCCTGAACATAGCCCCTTTATTAACAGGGTTGAAAGGCTTAAAAACAGACACAATGTGGTTATGATGCTGGTGTTATGACAATGACTCTGTAACTGCACCGAGCCTGTGGTAGGTTTTGTTAAGGTTGACATTACTCGCCTGCTATCCAACATGAAAGTGACCCAGTCAATTATTAAACACTAGCCATCTGGCAACAATGGAAACCAGAATAAGATGATAGAAGCACAAGCTCCTCAATATGAGAAAAACCTGAAGCACATGGTAAATTGTATAACAGAATGAAAACTATGATGGAACTTGGATATAAATCATGAAGGGAAACTGGAACATGAGGATAAAAACAGTTCCAAGTTTGAACATTCTTATGTGAAAAATGAGTTGAAGTAAGCTCAATTAAAAAGATCAAATGGGTAAAAAATTGGGAAAAACCAAATAAGCAGAGAGCTAGTTAAGTAAAAACAGCCGGTGAGCCAATAAAATGAATTTCATTGATTACTATAAGGCATACAAAGCCCAAGCAGGAAGATTAGAGAAAAAAGCGTATTCCAAATGAAACAAGAAAATTAAATCAACTATTATATAATTAATCATGACTAGAAGAAATAAAAAGGCAGATGGGAATGAGATAGCATCACCATTCTCAACTCAACTCAAATAAGCCTTTTCCTAACTACTTGGGATCGGCTATATGGATCATGTTTCGTCAGGTCTCTCTCTCAAGGGTCATAATCTCAGTTAAACCGTAATATAATCTTTCTTTATTATCTCCTCGTCTCCTAGCATTACACTCAATGTGGATAGTTTCACTCCTCTTTGCTAGGAGATTTATTATCTTCGTTGTACATGCCCTAACCATCTTGATTGATTTTTTCTCATTTTAACTTCTATAGGTGCTACTTCTATCATCTCACGAATTTGTTCGTTTCTAACTCTTATCTCTTCTATTTTTACCACACATCGACCTTAGTATTCCCATTTTAGCTACATTCAATTTGCTTACATGTTATTTCTTGATTGCCCAACACTTCGCACCCTAAAGCATGATTGGTCAGATAACCGTCTTTTAAAATTTTCCTTTTAATCTCATAGGCATCGTCGGTCACACAAGACCCTTGAAGCATTCCTCCACTTGCTTTATTTTGCCTTAATTCCATCACATCAACACCAATCTGTCCCTCTATACGTATGATTGAGCCTTGCTGCCTAGGTATCAAAAATCTTCACTCTTTGGTATTTCTTCGCCTTCAATAATAACTATTTGTTTATTCGTATTCCAGTTTTTACTAAATTTGCATTCCAAATATTGTGTTTTAGTCTTACTTAACTTAAACCCTTGTGATTCTAAAGCTTCTCCCCAAATTTCTAGCTTAGCATTTATCCCTATTTTGTATTCATTCACTAAAATAATATCATCAGCAAACAGCATACACTTTGGTAGCTCATCTTGTACAGGTCTAGTTAATCTCATCTTTTACATGTCTAGTTAGTACATCCATATCTAATGCAAAAAGATAGGGGCTTAATGTAGATCTCTGATGTAAACCTACGGGGTGAGAAAAATTATTGGTTTCTCCTCCGGCTGTCCTCACTATGGTCATAGCTCCCTTATACATGTCTTGTACCATTTTAATATGTCAATTGGTGACGTCTTTCTTTTCTTGTTCTTTTTTTTTTTGATAAGTTGGTGATATCTTTCTTTTCCAAAGCCTTCTACGTTAAATTTCTAGGGACCCTATCATAGGCTTTTCTCCAAGTCTATAAAAACCATATGAAGGTCTTTCTTCTCTTGTCTGTACCTTTGTAGACTTCCTTAATAGCTAAATCACTTTCATTGTTAAGCTCCCAGACATAATTCAAACTGGTAATTTGATATTGTCGTTCAAGTTTTAATCTAGGCTCGATCGTTCTTTCCCTATAATTTGAACCATTTCCAATAACTCTGTTACTTTTATATATTGTTTTTAAATTACTTTTCCTCCACTCATCTAGCTTCTTCTTTGTTATATAATTTTATTAAAAGTTATGTTATCCAACATACACCATTTCCTAGGCACTTCCAAATCTCAATAGGGATCCCATCTAATCATAAAGCTCTCCCTATTTTCATCGTCCTCAATGCAGATTTCACTTTAGACACTCTAAATCTATGAAAAATCTACACCCTTACATAAGTTGAAGAGTTGTTTAGCACATAGTTTCCATTTTGGTGTAAAGGATTTTTTTTGTGAATTTGCTTTTTCGCGTATGGACTTCATAGATGAGCTCAGTCTTCGTGCTGAGTTTTTTTTTTATTTTGTATAGCTTTTGTTCACTGGTTTGCCCCTTGGTGGCTTCTTTTTATATATTATGTTACATATAAAAAAAAGAAAAAATCTACACCCTCTAACCTCCCTACTATTACTGTGAATAGATATTTATTTATCTTCTATATTTATCTTCTATGTTAGGGGTAGTTTAGTCTGTTTGTCATGTAGGGCAACACGCTTGTTTTGCCTATTTAACTCTTGTATTTGTCTTGCATATTTTTATTCAGAAACATAGATACATAGTACTTTATATTCTATCATGGTATCAGATTGGGTTTAGCCTCTAATCAGCTTCAGTTAATTCCGACGAGGATCTCCGATCACCGGCAATAAGTCAAATTAGAAATCCAGAATTGAGTTAAATCAGAAACCCAACCCAGAACTGAGTCAAATCAGTTCACCCAGCCTTAATCGGCAATCCAATTACTCCGGTAGTGAGTCTCGACCACCGGCGACCCTCGTCGGCCATCTCCCAACCACTGGCAACCCTCGTCGGCCAGTTCCCGACCACCGGTAACCCCACAAACACTTTCGTCTCTGTCAATAACCCTGACTCGTGACCCTCAACAACCCGAATCTGCCAACCCGTACCACCGGCAACCCCCCTGAGCCTCGGCAACCCTCGTCGAATCTGTCCCGACCACCGGCGAACCTTGTCGGCAAGTTTCTGACCACCGGCGACTCCTGAGTTTGCTTCAGGACCCAGACCCAAAACCCTAGCAACCCAGATCTGCAAACCCTTACCACCAAAGACCATCGGCGACGTCCCCTGAGCCTTGCCGGACACCGACGACCCTCACTGGACACCGACGACCCTCGTCGGACCTGTCCCTCACTCCGGCGACCCTGGTTTGTTGCCTCTTCTCAGATTCCGACCAGGAAGCCATCTGTTCTCTCTCTGTTATCCTTGTTTTCTGTGAAACCAGTGTGCTTTTTCTCCTTTATATCATGATAATGGATGATAAACCAAATGCTATCAGTATCTGGTTATCCGGCGATAACTACACCTATTGGGCGAGTGGTATGGAGAATTTTATTGTTGGGAAAGAACTGTGGGGACATGTTGATGATTCAGTAGGTCATCCCTCTGACCCTAAAGCTGAGGGATATGCTATGGCCTTGGCTAAGTGGAGAAAGAAGAATGCTCAGATTCTTACATAGTTTCATAATTCAGCTCAGCCTAACATTGGTATGAACTTCTCTAAGTGTCAGACTGCTAAAGATGTTTGGGGTTATTTGAAGGGTATGTACCTGGAATCCAATTTTGCAAAGCAATATGAGCTAGAGATGTCCATTCATAGTGCTACTCAGAAAGATAAGTCAATTAAGAAATTTTACAATGAGATGACATACCTATGGGATCAGCTAGCTTTTATGGAACCAGCTATTTTCCAGACAGATGACAGTTATATCCAGTTTCGGGGGAAACAGCGACTTGTGCAGTTTCTTATGGCACTTCGTGATCAGTTTGAACTTCTTAGTGGAGCTATTCTTCGTCGCTCACCTTTACCTACAGTGGATGGGCCTGTTTGGGAACTTATTGCAGAGGAGACTCGATTCAAAGTGAGTAGTATTGCTCCCTTTGGTCAATCTGTATTTGCAACACCATTTGTTCCGCCCAGCTAGTCTACTCCAACTCCTCATCTGATCCAGATTACAGGGAAACTGAGGCCTCCAATTGCTAAGGATAAGTGTAGTTATTGTCATGAGAAGGGGCATTGCATGCCCTAATCGTGGCAAGCCTAAGGGTCGGACTGTGTCTCAATCATCTTCCTCTCGAGTCTCACATCAGTAGTCTCGCCTCTTTACAGCCCTTGCAGCATCTACATCCTGTGATATTTCACCTAATCCCTTGTTTGAGCAATTTCAGGAGTATCGTGCATTTGTGGCATCTATTTAGGGGGATCAGTCTCAAGCTTCTGCTCTAACCACCACTTAATCAGGTTTGTCTGGAACTCAGCT
>CM065381.1:32934835-33194835 GCA_033060915.1 Euryodendron excelsum | reverse complement strand
GTTCTTTATTTTTGAAATTTTAATATTGTGTTTGCAATGGTATATACTTTTCTTTTCCATACCCTGGGGAACAATATTGCTATTTTTTCTAGTTAATTTCCGATTACTTTCTTCCTTACAATTTCTGGGACAGTCTGCTTCCATTAAAGAGTTAATAACAAATCCAAAATGCTTCAAGAGGTTAATCATTTGACCTATTCTTCTGTCTGTTGGTTACACTATTTTGTACACTGATAGCAACCTCTAATTTAATCAGTTCACTTGCGTGGTTCTTAATTCCTTCTCTATTGCCGTGTTACCATTTTCCTTATTTCCATTTTGTTGATACTGGAGATGGTTTGCAGGCAATTGTCGTATTTGTGATCAGCAAACATGCTTATGCTTTTGAAAGAAGTGAAATGGAGGAGATGTCAATGGTAGCACTCTCTGGATGTATTTGGTTGCAGGCTTTTGTCGTTGCATTAGAGACAAAATAAGTTACTATCTGCTCAATCATTTCCTTGGAGTAATGGTCTTTTATGCTGGACATGGTCTTACCCCTACCTGCTTCATATTGACATTCTCTTGATTTCTTTTCCGTTCATAGCCCGGGGGGGGGGGGGGGGGGGGGGGGGGGGGGGGGGGGGGGGGGGGGGGTGTGGATTTTTGAAGGGCATGTTGGATGGTTGCAAATGCATTTATGGGGTAATCAGTGCATGTGTAAATGTCCATTTTCCCTGTTGAGCACTTCACCCACATGTTGCAGTGATAATTATTTTGCATGACTTCAGTCTTGTAGTAAGAAGATATGGTTGATTTATGATAGTGAAAAATGTCGACTGAAATTAGTCGAGTCTGTTTTAACAGTAATGCTTCTGTTTCTGTGTGTAGTTCCTTCACAATTTTGCAACATTTGGCCATATGGGGAAATCTGGCTGGTTTCTATATTATCAACTGGAGTGTTAGTGCCCTGCCATCATCAGGGATGCACACAATCATGTTCTGCCTTCTGTAGACAGCCATCTTATTAGACAACTATGATTGTGAGTTTTACTTCTCATTTTATGCACTCTTTCATTTTTTTGTTGTAGCTCTTCTCCACATTCCGTGTCTGGCTACTTAGGTGGCCAATTACAACTTTGCTACATCGTGGTACAAGGAGTGTTGTAATTTCTCCAGAACTCAAGAACCATTCCATTAATATGCTTTCTTTACAAGGAAGTGATGGTGGTGGTGTCCCTAGCCACCACAAGTTCATTCCCTTCAATAGGATTATGGAGACATGAATTTCATGTCCTTTTCACTATCATCTCGAAGTCCTAAGAGATATAGACACTTCTAAGAAGGTATTGTGTTTGTGTTAGATACAACATTTGTCGGACACTCTTCAACTAGGTATCCAAACGTGTTCTATTATTTTTAACTTTTTGTAGAAACCTACATGCTTCAAATACTTGGGAGACACACGTGTCCATTGCTTAAAACACACATGAAACACGTTACAAGTTTGAAGAAAAGACTTTGCAATCTAATTGTAATATAAAAACAATGTAAATTTATACCTAATTTGACGTTTAGGCTATGGAATAGATAGTTCTTATTTTTATTAAGTGTTATCTTGTAAATTTTTCATTATTTATGAGTGAAATATTGATATATCTGACATATAAAACATATATAAAATACATACTTTTGCCTTGCCCCCACCATGTCATGTCCTATATTTTTTGAAAATTGCCGTCTCTAAGCGCCCGTGTTGTCTCGTGTCTGTATCGTGTCATTTCCGTGCCCATGCTTCTTAGCTATAGTCCTATAGATTTGGTCCTTGTATGGTGACGGTTTATGGTAGTTGGTAGTATAACAAACCTGGAAACTTGGGCGGTGGAGAGGAGTAAAACCCTTATTGATTGGAGGTTATATGCTAACTGGAAATGCTATATGTGCTATTTCAGCTAATTGTTGCTGCAGGAATGGGTCCAGCGCTAGCTCTTAAGTACTTCAGGTACACTTACAGATCAAGCAAAATCAACATACTTCAACAGGCTGAACGTTTGGGCTTGCCCGTACTATCATTGGGAGATATTGAGGGACAGCCAAGATCACTAGCTAAAGATGCGAGGACTAAATTATCGATTACCCAACCCAAGAACAGAAACCCAGTGTACGAACCTCTACTATCAGATTCCCCAAATGCCACGAAGAAGATCTCTCGGATCAGGGACACCATTTGATTTCTTTCCATCCCAGTCCAGATCGTCTTCAACTTATTCTAGAAATAGTAAGGATAACTCAGTTTGACAATCACATTTGGCGGTATATAAATTGAACAGTACAAGGGCCAGCACTGCATGTATATAATTTGAATCACGAGAGCTGTCTACTGCACCGAAAGGACATTCGAATTTTTAGAGAATTACTGTAAGCAGTAAGATGACAGAAGTTACAATTTGTGGGTTGGATTGGAGTCTATTCCGGAGTGACAAGGTTGCTCAGTTACGACTTGAGCAAATATTCTCTCCACATGGATACGTACAGCTGACCTTACCCAGAGAGCCTCATGCACTGGTTTCCATGGTATGGTTGAGTTTCATTCAGCATTTAGCATTAAAAAAAAAAAAAGGGCCCGTTCAAAGGCAATCATATTGTTTTGCATTTCTAAGGTAGGGCTTTCGGACTATTTCTAGCAAGTAAATTTCTCCAGAATTGCAAACATTCTAATCTACCAATTTCAAGTAAGACACTTGCTAGGTAGGCTAGTAGGCGGCTAAGTCTCTAAGCGATCAATATAGCAGGCTCGTAGGCAGCTAAGCTTCAAAGCGACCAATGTAGTGCGAGCGATTTTTTCTCAAAAACTACTCAAAAAAAAGACTCGAACTTGGGAATGCATGAAGAGCTTTTTTTCAACTAACTTTTTTGAAGACTAACCAAAAAAAATAAAAAATAAAAAAATAAAAAGCCCATAAAATGTTACATTCAAAACCAATGTGCACAATCATGCCTTGTCGTGGTAAGAACTAGCTTTGGATCAGTTTTCTCCTGTCAAAAGGCTTGTCACATTTCTGAAGAAACCGTTATCAAAAAGTTAGAATGACTCGTTGGACCTCTCTGCAATCTGTCAAATGTAAGAAATCAGCACAATCATGTGAGGTACTATCTCAAGAAAGGAATCAAAATCCTTCGGTCATTCTTGAAATGTTCACAAAATCAAACACATTTTTATTTTGTACCAAGGGATTTCAATCATTGCCAAACTAATATTTAGTATCACCTTCTTAATCATGCCATCTTCTCCATTACCCGTCATGCCATATCTGCCACATTGTTGTAAAGACATGACACAAGACTGCTTTCATAACTCTCCCCACTCTCCATTTAGAATTAGATAATTTATACATTGTGGGCTTGTTTAGTATAGTTTTTTTTTTTTAAGTTTTTCTGCTTTTACAAGCTAAAGATTAGCAAAAAAAAAAACAAAAATAAAAAAATAAAAAAGTCAAAAAAATCTTTATTTTTTTGTTTATAAGCTAAAAAAAAAAGTTAGGCGAAAAAATTGTACCAAACGAGCCGTGTCCAATGAAGAGAGAGAGAGAGCTCACTAACAGATGTCAACAATGCCTTAGATGAGGCGAATCACAGGCATGAGGAGTATGGGCTTGTTGTCCCATAAATAGCATTCAAACTCTTCAAATGAATGGAAAATGTGAGGTGACTTGAGGAGGGAGGAGGGGTGGGGTTGGGGTTTAGGGTGAGTGAGTCATTGCAAAGGGCATGTGGGGGACCCTAGCAAAGGTCACTTTAGCATGGGCTCCTCCCCCACACCCACACCATTCCTTGTGAGCCTGAGACAATCATCCACCTAACCCAGCACATCAGCTAGCCCCTACCCTCTATAGGTCATTCCAAACAGCCTCGTATGGTCCCTTGCCCTACCATTCCAGCTGTCCAAACAGACAAGTACCCCTCCGAGGAAACACAAACAATGCATATGAAACCATAATTGTGATGGAAAAAGGTACATCATGCCATATTGCTGTCACCGTGAGCCTTTGAAAATTGCATATCCATAGTACTAAAGGTAGATGCATGCATTCATCACACCCCATCCCCCAAATCCTTTGTATTGCAAAAGAAGAGCTCTGATTGAGAACCGTGCTAGTCAATTATTTGTTTGGTTAATTTTACTGAGAATAGTGCTAATCAACCACAAAAATTAATTGTTTCTATTAGCTAATACTCTGTCTAAACTCGAAGTAGTCTCTGACGGCCTGGAGACTTTGTAGGGAAAAAAAAAAAACTTTATTAGTACTCTTTCAAATTGGGGGAAACTTAATTTGAAACAAAATTTCTACTCTCAAACAAAGAAGGCTCTTATAGGAAATTATTTGGGATTTGTAAAAGGTTGAGTTCTTTGTTTGGTGGATGTAATTTTTTTTACCTTAGCCCTCGTCTGAGAAATAAAACCGCGATTAGTCGTTGATCATTTCTATCGACAAAATTTCCTACTCTTCTAAAGGAAAAAAAAGAAAAGAAAATTATTTTACGAATCTATGAGGCAATTATTTGAAGTTTATGATACATTAATTACCATCATTTTTTAGGGGATGAGTTATTGATTACCAGCTAGAAGCTACATTGGCAAAGCCATTGTCAAGACATAGGAAAGAATGATTCTCAAATGATAGAGGAAGAGAAGATTTTTTTGATAGTTTCAAACACTTTGGATTTGATACCCAAAACTTGTAACAACCAAATAATAAGAGCTTAATTGATTTAAGACATTGTCTCCCACTAAATTGTCAAACGTGTTTATGACAACTTTAAGGCCTAACTAATTGAGGAGCATCATAAACCATAATTAAAGAAAAAAAAAACTCATAATAAAAATGTTAAAAGCTTGCGAATTCTTCACGTGTTTCTCAAAATGAGTAACGTTATACGTACAGAAGTTTGGTATAGAATTTTGAAGCACAACGATGTGACTTTTTATGGTCCTTTCATTTCAAACAGAAACCCCAATAGTTGTGGCTCATTATTTCAAAAACATAACTATCACATCATATTGGATGAAATTTCTCTATAATAATTCTACTTGTATACTCTATTTCTTGTCACTAATGCCAACTAACTATTAAAAAGAAACTTATTTGATTTTTAGAAAACTGAAGGCCACTTTTTTATTTTTTTTCCTCTTTCTGTCTTAGGGAAAAAGATATAATCTGTTCACAGGAAAACTTTACAAAGAGAACATGGCAAAGACCAGCATATACAATGATAGTGCAGCAAACTCGTGGGTCTTGCTCCCAGGTCTTCGACAAGCTCTCTCCCATAGGCGCGCGATCCCCTGCTCTAAACACATAGGTGTAGTTCCTGCCAAGGACCCTTCGATGGTAAAGTTAGATTCCAGAGAATGCGGTTATTTAGAATATAATTTGTTAGAGTTTTTCTTTGGCGTACCTGGTGAAGAAGGTTTTCGTTTTCCTTTTGTATGCATGTATGGGAGTGGTTGTCTGTCGACTAGTAGTGGGAAAGATGACCTTTTCACGGGGCGGTGTTTCATCGAGGGGTCAGATCTGTGCAGGGTACTTGAAAGGATTGTTGTCCCACTCCGTGTGTGGCTTGTGTCAGAATGGTGTTAGTAGTGAGGGTGGTTGTCCCTCATATACTCTACGTCCTTGCATCGAGAGTATGCTACTGTGTTCAGTGTTAGTTGTGGCCTCCACCGATGTGACGGGAAGGAGGAATGGCACGGGAAGCACGCCCGAGTGCCTGGTCTATTCGGGGGCCAAGGGGATCGGCTCTGTCGGAGCCTGATCAAAATATCGAGAAAACATCACTACCAGATGCCCCCAATTCCTCTGGCCATCTGCTCGGGGTCAAGGGAATTCCATAGGTTAGTCGACGCTCGAAATCCGGAGAGCCTTTATGGCAAGGCCAGCGCAATGATGACTATAGCTGTCACGTCTCTTCACGTATCGCCACATGGCAACTGGGGCTTGGTAGTTGGCTGTTGGCAGGACTTGTCGAATATCAATCGTTGATGTCCCATCACTGCAGTCCATTTGAGCCGTTGATTTCAAAGACAAAAGGGCAGTTTTGTTAGGCGGTTTCTCTCTTTGCCTCCTCACTTGCCTTAATTAAATTTTCTGCAAAATACTAAAAGAGAGAGAGAGAGATAGAGAGAGACAGAGACAGAGACAGAGAGACAGAGAGATAGAGAGACAAAAAAAAGAAACCTCTATCTTCGTCTTCTTCAACTAGTTGATCGAATATTTGCCTTCTACGATGCTTTGCCCATCATCTTTGCCCATCATCTTCTGAACTCGTCGCAGGAGTTTCGTGTCGCAATAAGGCTTATTTTTCTGTTGTATGTACTGGTTAGCCACATGTTATATTTGGATATTTGAAGGAAGGGACCAAATTTCCAACCTCTCGTGGTTTGTTGATAAGTCAGAGTTGTTAGAGTTTGTGCTTGGAGACTTATGTGTATTGTTTAAGCTGGCATTTGATAGGATTAGGCACGATAAGCTCCTGGGTACAATGGCAAACCCTGAGCATGTTAGTTTGGATTCTGAGAGGACCGATTTGAATGAATTTAGGGTTATGAGGTGTGAAACCAAGGAGGAGGCCTCTGTTGGTAATTATGGGGTGTCTTTGAAAGTTTTGGAGCCAGAAGAGGTTGGGGCGGCTCATTCCAGTGTCAAGGGAAAGATGGACTACCCTGTGGAGGTCGACACCCCGTTTGGGGAGGCAGAGGAAAAGGAAGAGGGAGAGGGAGAGGAAGAGGAAGAGGAAGAGGAAGAGGGCCCTGAGTATGAAGCCATGAAAATTTCCATTGTTCTTACTAGGGAAGAGGTTAGTAGCCTTTGGAAGGAATACCAGATCCCAAAAGGTGTGAAGTTTAGGATTCCCAATTCCACGGACTGGGCATGTATGGCAAATGAGGGCAAAATCACTATGTAGAAGGGTGCACTAGCCGGTGGTCTTCGCTTGCCCTTTCCTCAACCCGTCAAAGAGATTCTGCAATGGCTGTTGCTCTCTCTCGGGAAGATTCAGCCGAATGGGTGGAGGATAATCCTGGGCTGTGTGATCCTCTAGCAAATCGTCCTCGAAAAGGAAGTTAAGCTAGATGAATTCTTGTATTGCTATAGGCCAGCTGAAAGGGAAAGGGGCTTTTTTTACTTCTTGGGCAGGGCGCTAGGGTTCAATTTGGTTGGCGAGCTTCCATCATCGCACAAGAAATGGAAATATTGATTCTTCTTCGTTAGCAGAGAAGGAAGGGAGTTCCCTCCCTAGGAGACCGACTTCTCTATTCGGGTCCCCAAGCAATGGGGCTATCCGAGTAAGAAGGGTATGCTCTTTTTACTAAACATTCTTTTCCCTTTTTGTTAAAGTGTCGGTCGTTCTGACGTAGGCGTCTTGCAGGTGTCAGGTCGGGGTAGGCCTAATTTGTCCAGCGAGCTAAAGGAAGACATAAAGAAGGTCTAGGCGTACAAATTCCGTAGCACCAAGGACTTGGTTACCGTCGAGACGATTGCCAACTTCCTCTTGGAACCAAAGCTGACCAAGGAAGTGTTGGCCGTTGAACGTGAAAGGAGTGAGTGTGGAATTGTTCTCTTTGTAACTGAGCTTTGTCTGACTCCATTTCATCTTTTCTGTAGATTGTTCATCCCCCACAGCAAATCAACCATCTCCCGAAGCCAATCAAATGAGCTTCAATGTAAGCTTCCTGGCGAGGAAGAGGGGGACCGAGTCGGCGGCTCCCGAGGTAAAGCGTCAAAAGACGGCCAAAGCCGTGGACTTGGCGAAGGAAGCCCCTCCACCTAAGAAGGCACCTGTGCTGAAGGCAAAAGCCGTGACTTCGATAGTTGCTGCAAAGCCTCCCCTTCCCCTCGAGGCGAGACGGAGTACGGTTATTCCTGCCGATCCCCAGTCCCATGCTAACCCCACTGCCTCTTCGGCTCGCAATGTGTTTGATAGCTTGGACGAGGCCTAGTAGAGATCTATGGATGCGGTAACCCTTATGGATATACAAAGATTGAGTAAGCACCTGCACTCTCGGCTGGTGAAGGATGCAAATCATGATCTCTTTAGGGTGAGTTTCTTTCTCTCCTGTCTTCTCACTCCTTAATCTTTTATTATAGTTGTTTCTTTGCTCTTTTCTGATATCTTACTTCTTTTCAAGCTCTCTTGAGAAACATGGCGATGGGCCATCGCTTGGCCAACGTAGAGAGCGCCCTCTATGACGAGTGGTACCCTCGCTGCTGAGGTTCAGACAATGAAGGAGGAAGTATCGGCCACTCAGGCATTGAAAGAGGATGTCGCAACTGACCGAGCTGAGAGGGATGTGGCCATCGCAGACCTCAAGTTTGCCCGAGAGGAGTGCAAGAGGCTGAACGCCTAAGCCAACAAACTCCTGCTAGACTTCACCTCTGAGTAGGCCTTGAGGCAGGACCTGGAGAGGAAGTCTGCTGCTTTTTTAGAAGAGCTCCTCAAGGCCCGAGATAAGGCAGTCCAGGAGTTCTAGAAAAGGGATGACTTTTAAGCCTTGTTGGAGCCCACATTTACCCAGGGCTTTGAGCTCGCCAAGAAAAAGGGCGTCTCAGACATACCCTTGATTAGACTTCACCGGCCTCAATCTTCTGGTAGAGGTAGTTTCCCAAAACCTTGAGGAGGTCCTTAAGAACACCTTAGGGGAGGCCGCTGAGGAGGCCGCTAAGACTGAGGAAGCTATTGAGGCCAGGCAGTCTGCTGAGGAAACTAGGAAGGTGGTCGAGGGGACTGGGGAGAAAGCCACCGAGGAAGAACCCAAGGCTTGAAGCCTTTTGTATTTTTCTTATAATTTTTTTTTTTTTGAAAGGATGTTCTGTTCTGTACTCCTTTTATTATCAATGCAAAATCCCTTTTTCCCGACTCAGTTGTATCGTACATTTTCATAGAATATTTTGTAGAATAATTTGAATTCATACACCTGTTCTCTGTTATTTTTTACTTGGTTGAATGCTTTACCAGAATGATGCTAGCGACATCTGATTGCGTTTAGTTGTTGGTAGGGTAGATTTCCTTGTTTGCTCGGTCTTGTGAATCAAGCAACTAGGAGATCGCTCTCTTTTGAGTTGAGGCTCTGCCCAGTCATGTAATCTGAGCAATCCTTTTGGCTCAGATTAGAGTGGTTCATCTCAAGCAGGCCGAGCAGATATTCTAAAATATCCTTCTAGGGCTTCTCGTTCTATCCAGTCACACAAACCAAGTAGATTTTGTGGCTACGCAAGCCTTCTAGTTCTGCTTGGCAACGTAAACCGAGCAAATATTTTGTGCCATGGCCTGGTGGGCCTTTTAGCTCTGCTCGGCCATGTAAACCAAGCAGATATTAGGTTTTCTAGCTCTGCTCGGTCACGTAAACCGAGCAGATATTCCTTTCCATTGCCTAGTAGGCCTTCTGTCTTTATTCGGTCACGTGAACTGAGTAGATATTCTTTGCTATTTCCTGGTAGGCCTTCTGGCTGTACCCGGTCACTTGAACCGAGCAGATATTCTGTCATTGCCTAGTAGGCCTTTTGGCTCTGTCCGGTTACGTGAACTGAGCAAATATTCCTTAACATTGCCTGGTAGGCCTTCTGGCTCTGCCCGGTCACGTGAACTAAGCAAATATTCTTTGCCATTGCCTGGTAGGCCTTCTGGTTTGCCTAATCACGTGAACCGAGCAGATATTCTTTGTCATTACCTGGTAGGCCTTCTGGCTCTGTCCAGTCACATGAATCGGGCAGATTCTGTGGAGTGTTATTGGTTGACACATAGTAGACAATTGTAGAATGACCGGTTTTATTGATAATCCGTCAAATTACAATCAGCTTCCCCGTCACAAGTAGTACTTCCTCAAATGCTCTGCGTGCCACAGGTGGGGTAGCTTTTTGCCTACCAGTTTCTTCAATCTATAGGTCCCCTTCCTGGTGCTACCGATCACCTTAGATTCTTTGTAGACTGATTGACCCTTTTTTAAATGAAATCCCTCGCTGAGAAGTCTTTTAGTCGGACTCTGGAGTTGTGGTACTGGTGCATCCTCTATTGGTAAGACGCTACCTTCATAGCTGCTTGTAACCTCCGTTTTTTTAATAGATCCAGCTCCACGTTCAGCGCCTCATTGTTGGTCTCTAGGTCATACTGCGTCGTTCGCGGGGCTAGGAAGACTGATCTCCACTGGGATCACCGCTTCACTGTTGAAGGTTAGGGAGAATGGCATATGTCCCGTAGACACCCTCTCCATTGTTATGTAGGCCCATAGGATGTTAGGAAGTTGTTCCGCCTATAGGCCCTTGGCTTTCTCCAACTTGGTCTTGATGATCTTGAGGAGGGACCTGTTCATGACTTCCACCTGACCGTTGGTTTGAGCATACTCTAAGGAAGAAACATGGTGACTGATCTCTAGCTCGCGACATAACTGGTTGAATTGTCTCCCTTTGAATTGCTTCCTGTTGTCCATGATGACAATCTTAGGAATTTCGAACCTGCAAACAATATTTTGCCACAAAAACTTTTTCATTTTCTCCTTGGTAATTCTTGGTAGTGCTTTTGCCTCTGCCCACTTGTTGAAGTAATCGATGGCCACCACCACAAACTTCCTCTGTCCCCTGCCCATAGGCAATGGTCCTACAACGTCGATTCCCCATTGGGCGAAAGGCCATGGGTTCTAGATCGGGGTTAGCTCCTGAGCGGGCAATCTTGGGATGTTCGCGAATCGTTGACACTTGTCACATTTCTTAACAAATTCTTGGACATCTTTCTCCATTATGGGCTAATAATAAGCTATTTGTAAGATCTTCTTGGCAAAGGATTAGCCACCCGAGTGGTTTCCACAGACACCCTCGTGGATTTCTCTCATCACATACTCTGCCTCTTCTTTTATGGCACACCGAAGCAACAACAAGGTGTGCTGCCTCTTGTAGAGGACCATGCTCTGAATTAGGTATCTACTGAAATGGTACTGTATTCGTCTTACTTCAGTCTTATCCTCCAGTAGGGCCCCACTTTGCAAGTAATCCCTAATTGGGTTTATCCATGACGTTTTTGGTTCGGTCTAGTTTACATTCGAACTTTGGATGTTTAGAGAATCAAGTACCTCCATTGGGGTGTTCAGGTCTAGCTTATTGGATGAGGCGATTATAGCTAGCCCGTTCGCTTCTTCGTTTTGGAGTCTTGGAACATGTTCTAGCAAAATTTTTGCAAACCTCCTGGCTAAACTCTTAGCCATTTGGCAGTACTGCTTCATATTCTCCTCTTTGGCTTCATACTTTCCCTGTACTTGCTCCACCACCAATTAAGATTCGCTCCGCACAACGATCTGTTGGGCCCCTATTCTTTGAGTCATCCTAAGTTCGGCAATGAGGGCCTCGTATTCTACAATTTTGTTAGTGGCGGGGAACTTAAAGCATAGAGCGTATTCAATCTTGTGACCGTCAGGAGTGACAAGTACCATGCCAGCACCACTGGAATCGTCAGTAGAGGAGCCATCAACATTTAAGACCCAGTGGCTTTCGATGGGGTAATTTTCGGGTGGGGCAGTGGGGGGGGGGGGGTGTGTGTTAGTGAATTTTACTACGAAATTTGCAGCATTCTGTCCTTTAATCGCTAGTCTGGGTTGGTAGTGGATGTCAAATTAGCTGAGCTCGATTGACCACTTTACGAAACATCCCCACATCTCTGGCTTATGGAGGATGTTCTTCGGAGGTTGGTCTGTGAGGACCATTATTGTGTGGGCTTGGAAGTAAGGTCTCAAGCGCCGAGCCGCTATCACCAAGGCTAGGGCCATGAGTTCTATCTTCGGGTATATTTCCTCTACCCCTCGCAGTGCCCAACTAGTGTAGTACACCAGCTTCTGGATTCTTCCTTCTTCTTTAACCACGACTGAGATCACTGCTGTCGCCAAACCACCAAGTACAAATACAGTTCTTCCTCAGGGACGGTTCGACTGAGTAACGGAACTGAGCTCAGATATTGCTTGAGTTGGTGGAAAGCCGCTTCACATTCTTCGGTCCACTCAAATGCCTTGCGCAGGATCCTGAAGAAGGGTAAGCATTTGTTAATGGATCTAGAGATGAACCTGTTCAAAGCTACTACATGCCCTGCCAGCCTCTGAACGTGCTTCGTTGTCCTAGGTACTTGCATGTCGATAGTGGCCTGGATCTTCTCTGGGTTTGCCTCAATCCCTCGGTGCGACACCATAATACCCATGAACTTCCTTGAGGCTACGCCGAAAACACACTTAGTTAGATTGAGCTTCATCTAGTACTTGCGCAGCATTTGAAACGTCTCCTTTAGATCTTGTAGATGGTTGTGCCCGATCTGAGATTTGAATATGAGGTTAACAAGCCATTGGTATGTTGGCCCCGCATTCTTCAGTCCAAATGGCATCACGTTGTAGCAATAGAGCTCTCGGTCAATGATGAAGGCTGTATGCTCCTCGTCGAGCTCGGCTATTTGGATCTGGTTGTATCCTGAAAAAGCATTCATAAAGGTCAACATTTCATATCATGTGGTGGAATCTACGAGAAGATCAATTATGGGCAAAAGGAAATTATCCTTCGGGCATGCTTTGTTCAGGTTGGTGAAGTCAACGCACATTTTTCACTTACCGTTAGATTCCTTCACCATGACAACATTGAAGAGTCAGGCAGGGTATTGTACTTCCCGAATGAACTTTGTTTTGACCAGCTACTCGGTTTCTTTTAACACTGTATTGTTCCACTTCTGCTTGACTGGCCTGATTTCGGGATCGATGTTTAAATAGTAAGTCGTTACTCTTGTGTCAATGTCGGGTATATCCTCATGGGACTAGGTGAACACGTTAAGGTTTTCCTTAAGGAAGCTCTGTAATCCCTTCTTTAGCTCCTCAGGGGTGATAGCCCTGATCTTGACTGTTCGATTATGCCCTTGTGTCCGAACGGGAACTTCCTGGAGCTCCTCTACTAACTCGCCCCTTCTGACTTCTTCTTTGTCCTTTGGCTTAAGCTCTTCGATAACCAAGGTGTTTTTGCTAACTTCCCCTTTCAGGGATGCCATGTAGCATTCCCAAGTCTCTTTCTGGTCACCCCGTGCGCATCCTATCCCCTTCTCGGTCGAAAACTTGATTCTGAGGTGGTAAGTGGATGTCACAGCTTTGAACTTGTTCAGTACTGTTTGTCCGATAATAGCGTTGTAGGCTGATGGACAGTCCATCACCAAGAAGTGGATCATCTTTGTTGCTTGGTGGGGCTCTTCCCCCAAGGTCACTTGTAGGGTGATAGACCTGAGAGGGATTACTCGATCCCTGGTGAAACCGACCAGGGGGGAGTTGACGGGCTACAACTTTTCCCTACTGATCTGCATTTTCTCGAAGGCTCCCCAGAATAGAATATCGGCCGAGCTCCCGTTGTCGATCAAAACTCTCTAGGTTTTGAAGTTGGAGATGATCGACAAGATGACCATGGGGTCGTCATGAGGTTGGTGGAGCTCAGTAACTTCTCCTTTTGTGAATGTAATCGTGGGGGCGTATGTCTCCAATTTCTTGCTAAGCGCCTTGACCAGCATTATTTCCATCCTGTTTCTCCAGAATGTGTTTTTTTCACACTAAAGAAGATTCGCCTCCTCCAGCAAACCCATCGGCTATTACCCTTATTTCTCCGATAGGCTGGTTGTTGGGTTGCGCTCAAGCTGGACTACGTCGATTCTCCTGCTCCCAGCCTCGACCTGCAATGTACTGGCCAAGTCTACCCTGCTTGATAAAACTTTCAATCTGTTGCTTCAAGTCAATACAATCTTCTGTATCATGGTCGTGATGGTGATGGAACCTGCAATACTTCTTTCTATTCTGCATGTTCGAGGGCATCTTCAGACGTTCTAGCCACTTCAGCACCGAATCATCCCTTATCTCCATCAAGACATTTCCTAGCTTCGTTGTAAGGGGGTTGAACTTTCATTCGAGCTCACGATAACGCTCCCGTCTGTCTTCTGCCCAGTTGCGTGACTGGTTGTTGTTCTGGTTCATCTTTGTTTCTCTCTCCTCCTTTGGGGTACTGGTCAACCTCTTCTTATCAGAGTGCAAACTACTCCCTCCATCATTCTCCTGCTTGGTGCTCATCATATCCTCTACGTTCATGTGCTTCTGAGCTTGAAGCATCAATTCCGCCATGTCTTGAGGTGGCCTCTTTGATAAAGTGAAAAGGAGTTTTTCGGTTCTGATATCGCTTATGAACGCAGTGACGGTTACCTTGTAATCCACGTCCTCCACTGCTAAAGTCTCTTGATTGAATCTCCCTACATACTCACGCAAGGTCTCTTCTTTCCTCTACCTCACGGTCAACAAATGTGCAACTGGCCTTTGTTGCCTCTATGCTCTAATGTAATGGCTTACGAAGAGCTTGCTAAGTTGGGTGAAGGTGGTGACCGTCACTGGCTTGATCTTGTTAAACTAAGTCCATGCAGAGCCTTTCAATGTGACTGGGAAGGCTCTACAGATGATCTCATCTGGCACCGCTTACAGGTGCATAAGCGCTGTAAAAGTTTTCAAGTGGTCCACTAGGTCTTTGGAACCGTCGAACGTATCCATCGTCAGCATTTTGAACTTCAAGGGAAGTGGATGGTCCATCACTACATGGGTGAATGGTGAAGCTGTTCTGCCGATAAGTGCATTGACCGTGTTTGGAGCCTTGGCCTCAATAGCCACTAAGACTCCTGCCATTTGGGCCTGCATGGCCCTTATTTGCTCATCCCATGCAGGGATGCTCTCCAGTTTATCTCCTACCATCTCTGTTCTTGATTGGGCTGCATGGCTAGTTTGTGCTTCCTCAACATGTTCACGGCATAGGAGTGTGTCTTCCACCCATCCTCCATTTCCGTTTCTGTTGTTGGTTGGAGGGATGACATGTTCTTCATCAATCTCATAATCCTGTTGTTCCACCACCGGTTGGATAACTAGTTGTGGAATCCCTCTGGATGGAGCTGGAACTCACTGGAGCAACTTTGTGTTCTAGCGGACTATTTGTTGCATGCTGACCATTATATCAGTCACCGTCTTCTCGAGGGCTACTATCTTCTTTGCACTTGAATCCACCATTGCGTTTTCTTAGGGGTGAGTGCTAATTCCAGACCTAATCAAGACCATGAAAAATCACAAGAACAGTCGAGTTCCCACAGACGGCGCCAGCTGATAGTGCAGTAAACTCGTGGGTTTTGCCCTCAGGTCTTTAACGAGCTCTCTTCCGTAAGCATGCAATCTCTTGCTCTAAACACACTGGTGTGGTGCCTGTCAAGGACCCTCTAATGGTGAAGTTGGATTCCAGAGAATGCGGTTATTCAGAGTATATTTTGTTATAGTTTTTCTTTGGCGTACCTGGTGAAGAAGGTCTTCGTTTTCCTTTTGTATACATGTATGGGAGTGGTTGTCTGTTGGCTAGTAATGAGAAAGATGACCTTTCCATGTGGTAGTGTTTCAATAGGGGGTCAGATCCGTGGCAGGGTACTTGAGAGGATTATTGTCTCACTTCACACGTGGTGTGTGTCAGAACGGTGTCAGCAATGAGGGTGGTTGTTCCTTATACACTATATGTCCTTGCGTTGAGAGAATGTTACTGTGTCTAGTGTCAGTTGTGGCCCCCATCGATGTGAAGGGAAGGAGGACGGCACAGGAAGCACCCCTGAGTGCCTGGTCTATTCGGGGGCCAAGGGGATCAACTTTGCCGGTGCTTGATCGAACATTCGGGAAGAGCCTTGGTCAAGTCGGGGGAGAATATAAAGAGATCGGCTCTGTCGGAGCTCGATCAGAAGATTTGGAAAATGTCACTATCATACAATAAGGAAAAAAACTTAGCAACATACAGAGAGAGCCTTAGAAAGTAAAGCTCTCCAAGGAAGAGTCTAAATTCATTTTATGTCCACAAAGCAAAGAAACCAAAAAAAAAAAAAAAACCACCAACAATGACAATTATGTAGTCACCTCCTTTTCCTTTCTTAAAATGCTTTTCTTTCAAAAAAAATTTTCAAAAATTTGTAGTAGAATAATGTGGCGATGAAATTTTTATAATTAAGAGTTATCATGAAGGATGTTTGGTTTTAAAATAAAAGTACTCATTCAACCAAGTAATTTTTCATGAATTTTTCTTTGATTTGTGTCATCTTTTTGACGATGTTAGCAACAACAACAACAATGGAACCTTCTTTATCTTACAATGATAGTAATTCTATTTTTAATAACAATTCCAATATGTGACAAAACTCTAAACCTTAGGTTTATAATAACCAAATTAAGGTGGTTGGTTCAATTAAAACCTTAAACCCTGAATCCTAGACCCTAAAAGAAGATCTTACAACATATTGGCAATTGAGAGCTCATAAATTACTTCTCAATTTTATTTACTAATTTATTTTTGAGTCTTGTGTTTTTAACTTTTAATTTTTAGAGAATCATAAGAGCCGATTTATCTTTGACTTTTAATTATTTTTAATAGCATCAATGATTACCATGCAGATTTAGATTTTACAGTAAAGAACTCATTATACATTGGGAGAAACTATTCCAAATAAGGTGTCTTTCCCTCCTACATTCATGATAGGTGTCATTTGAGGACACAAATATTCAAATCACAATAAAATCATTTAAGTATGATTGTCACAAACAATAATTTTTCAATAGGTGAAAGGTGAAAACCTAGCCAAAAAATAGTGAGTTTTTTGTCAAAATAATATTCTTTTTAAAGATAATACCTTATCTAACATTTTTTCAAAAATAATTCCCAAACTAATATCCTGGCATCAACTCTAAAATAAATATTTTATTAGTAAGCCAGTATAGTTTATTAAAATTGTATTTTTATTCTAATATTTCAATATCTATTTTCAAACTTGCTGCTTCCTCTCAGGACTAAGGGAAGCTCACCATTACTGTATTCTGGTGCCCCTTACTTTGAAAGTTAAAGCTCTAAAAACTTGTAGTGAAACTCCAATTCATTTGGGAAAAAAAAAAAAGTTCCATCATGAAATTGCAACTCGCTCCTTTGATAACTAGGATACCTAGCTAGGGAAATACCTGAAAACTTTTGGCCTCATAATAAAAGCTAGTGGCGTCTCTCCCTTCAACTTCTCAGCAATTAAACATATAGCAATGGTAAACTCATCTTGATGAAAGACTTGCATTAAGATTAGTTTAGTGAAACACATAGGCATCACAAAGACGATTCTTGAATCAAGCAATTCATTCAAAAGTAAGCAAAAATTTGGTAGTAGATTGAATTTTTTAACATTTTCACCTCTAATTCAATTCATAAACTGCCAGTGAAACTCTAATTAAATTTTAAAACATTGCATTAAGATCAATTTAATTTGTCCTTATATCATTTTTATGTCAGTTTGTTGAAAATTCAATTCAATTCAATTTTTATAATTGTTTCCACCTCTTCCCTGCAATCAAACATGTACATCAATTTTGACTCCAATGATTCATCACCTTCAGTTCAACAGATTGATATTACATATATACACACACACACACACACACATATATATATATATATATGTATATGTATGTATATGTGTGTATATGTTTGAGTATATATACGTGTATATTTGTCTGTGTTTGTATGTATATATGTATGGATGAATGTGTAAACCAACTTGTAAGCAAGTGGGGCATGCCAGTGGCTGTTGAAGAAGATTGTTATAAGCAAGTAAGGTTTGTGCAATTAGCCTAAACTGCAAGGGGATAAAAAGTAATTACGCCTAAATTATTTCTTTTCAAGTTGGTGTTGAGTTTTTGGCCAAAATAACACTATTTGTAAAAATAATTTCCTATCTAATACTCTCTCGAAAATAATTCTCATTATAACATTATTTGTGCTTTGTAGGCAATTTAATAACATGTAATTTATTTTATTATAACTTAATCAGGTTGGTGCGCATTGTTCTCCTCTTCCGCTTTTAAGCAAACAGAATCGTCAATGTTCCCTTCGCCTTCTGTTTATCCTTTTTACAAGCTTATTATATGACCTTTTTCTCCATATCAGTAATTCTGCAAATCAAAAAGAAGTTTTGTAAAAAGAAAAAAAAAAAAAACTTGTATGAAAAGCTCTGCATCTCTCCTCGATATAGCAACGCTGAGAATAGCTTTTTGTCATTAATAAATTGTCTTAAAACTTTCCCCTTCCCTAGTTTCAATGTCCACAGAGAGAACCAAAGATTCACACACACATAAACTATTTAGACATAAATAGGTATACAGACCCACGTATAGATACAAAAACATAGGAGCCTCTTTTGTATTTCATTTAAGGAGCACACCCAATGAAGAATCAGAACTCCTGATTGAGGTATAACTAGGACTCCACAAAAAAAGACATTGCATTCTTCTATTAAAACATCCACAAGATTGTTGATTCGGATTCACAATTTGGTGATACATACTTTGAGATAAATTGGAATAATGGAATGCAGAGACATGATCCTAATCATCAAAAAATACAAATAGCGATAATGACCCAAGATGAAGACAAAGTGCCATCATTCTCATCTTTCCAATATCACTCGTAGTCATGGAATCTCAACGAATTCAACTCACATAGCTCTAATACCTTGAGTTTCATGTTGTTTTTTATGGAGAGAGAGAGAGAGTTCCTTTTGGATGTCCAGAGGAGACGAGGGGGAGACGGGGAGAGAGAGAGTTCGATTCAAGTTAGGATGTTAGTTTTAGTTTGGAAATTATTTTTATGTGGCAGAGTGGCATATGTGGCACAACTCAGGTAGCTCTAATTCAAGTTAGGATGTTAGTTTTAGTTTGGAAATTATTTTTGAGGAGTATTATTTTGAAAATTATTTTGTAGGAGAGTGTTACTTTGACAAAAAAACTAAAAAATGGTACCTAATCTTTTAGTTACTATGTTTAGCAGGGAATATTTCCCCTTTTCGGAGATGTTGTCCTTCATTATGGCATAGTTATTTTGTCTTCAAGCCTTCAACCAATTGAGGACAATTTAAGTCCAGCTCAGCTAAATTGTTTGAAATTTTGATGCAGAGGAAATAGCCAAAAATCTCTCCTGATATTCCACAAAGTAAATATTAGATCCAATTGCTGTATCAAGAAATAGGATAATGATATGCAGTCATATATGATGATATTAAATTATAATAATTAGAATATCTTATTTTAGAAGAAAAATTTTTGAATTTGTAACCCAATATGTCATGGTCGGCCAGAGTGGCTAATAAATTTGATTCTCAAATAGTAAGGATGGAGGAGGTTCTTACTTTCTTAGTCCTATATCTTTTCAAGCTACTATCAATATGTAATGGTCTACGGGCCTTTTTCTATTAATAAAAAATAGTAATTAAGAGTTAATTGAACACTCGAGATGATTAAAATTTACACAGTTAGCTCTAATTTATTGACCCATTTCTCTAACATAATGCCATGATACAATGGTAACAAGTTCTTCCAGTTACCACAGTTACCAAAAGATCTGATCCTTAACTCATGCCATGACCCTTAGGCCTTGCATGTTCGCCACGTAATGCTATGCCAATGCAGCTGTCGTTTATCTTTACGGTACTAACAAAGACATTTTTTTGTTTTGGTATTACGGTTAGAGATGTCCAGTCACCTTATACACATTTTAACTCATTTTTCTTTTAATTTAGTTAAAAGTTGACAGTTTATGTCTGAATTATAGTATCCATGAGGAATAAATTCTCACGATATGGTCTCAAGAGTCTAACCTCAACTAATCTTATTTTTAATTTAGTCACCTTATATATACTTTAACTAATTTTCTTTTTAATCTAGTTAAAAGTTGATTGTTTATGTTTGAATTAGAGTATACACGAGAAATAAATTCTTACGATATGGTCTCAAGGGTCGAACCTCAACTAATCGTCTTATTAATTTAGTTAAAAACTGACCATCTATATCTAGACTAGCGTATCCGTGAAATAAAATTCTTACGATCTGGTTCCAAGAGTTGGAACCTGAATTGGCTAACCTAAAAAACAGTAGGACAATTGGGATTACTAACAAATATGGTTTACTCACCAACAAAATAATTCTAACTTCTAAGCAAAAAGCAAAACAATTTGTCTAAATATATTGCATTTTGATGCTCCCCTTGTGCTCTACATCGTTTGTGCAAATTTATTTTTAGAACTGGTGCCTATTTATGTAAATAAAATTTACAAATTACTACTTTTACAAAAAAAAAAATTATATAAAAAACCAACCAAAATAAAGATGGCAAAAGGAACAGATTAGAGACCCTTTTGACCTCATAAAATCTCAAAATAAAAATAATACAAATCATATATACCTAAAAGTGGAAAAGCAATTGCATAAATTCCAAATAAAAATTATTTTTTTGGGTTCAAATTACCATCATATTTATGATATTTTTATAATTAATTAAGAGCATAAATTCTCTACAATTTTCCGCTTGAATTGCATTACAAGTAAAATTTGTCATAAACAGGAAATTTTAGTGCCTCACTTGTCACTTGTGTAAACAACAAATCCTAATTGCCTTGGACAAATTCAAACTAGCTAGCTAGGATCTTTTTTGTCCAAAAGAACTAGAAGAGAGAATCACATTGATCACTCGCGGTTTACAACTCAATTCAATTAAATTCAATACATCAAACATCAAATCTCTCTCATGCAAAGACAACTTATAATCTAACTTACAAAGACTGAATCCAACAGGGGACAGAACTCATAAAGAATTCTAAGAAACTTGTGGCAAAACAATAAACACACCAAATCACATATATATACACTTCAAGATGTATATATGGATGGTGCATGACTTCCTATGCACATGATCTTTCTTCATCATCTGCTTTAATTTTTCATCATCATCACCATCACCTCCTTGGGAACTCCATCTTGCTCATTTCATTTAAGTGAGAAGATCATTGACCCATCCAAGATCAGGGCAAGCTAAACCATTGTCACTGAGCTTGTCATCAATGGAGCTCTTGCTCGAAGAATCACCAATACTGAAAAAACCTCTGGCCCCAGAAGGACTAGGGGTGGAAGAGGAGAGAAATTGCTGTTGATCATCACCATTGTTGAAAGAAACATCGACCCATGACAGATTTCTTCTGTTAGTCACTGCTTGTGAAGCTTCATTGACATTCATAGACTCCAAAGAACTCATTAGCTCAGTTAGCACATCTTTGTAACTCAAACCACATGAATCGACGCTTGCCAACCGGTCGCCGTAGCGGGATATTGGAGAAAACCAATTCATCGAACGGGTTTTCGCCGGCGAGAGGGGCGGAGAGAGCGATGGGGACATTGGGGGCGACAAATGAGACATACCCATTAAGGTAGATGTCGGAGATGAGGTGACAGAATGACAATAGAGACAGCAATGGTTCGAATTGCGGTACTTCCTCTCTGACGCCACCGCCGCCGCCGGGGAATCGCTGTGGCATTGGGTGGAGGGCGGTAACACGCGGAGCTGGCGAGGCGAGTGAGCGAAGAAACAGACCTTTCGCTTGCAATTCTTGCCGTCCTTGCACGCCTCGGTCCGGTACCGAGCCGGGTGGAGCCAACACTCGAACACTCCGTGGGCAAACTCGCAGTTGTCACCGCGGCTGCAACTTCCCCGGCGAAACTCGGAGCAGACGGTGCCGGAGTAGTGGTACCGCCTGGGGTCCCTCCGGCGGGCCTTCTCGCCGGGATGAGCAAATGGACAATCAGTCCAGTCATGACTCCGGCTGCGAGTACACCGCCGGACCTTGAACTCGTACATCCGAAAATGGTCCGACGAGTAAGGATCGGCGTCATCATCCTGATCACCGCCGTTGTAAGGCAAGAATTTCTGCAGCATGGCTTCCTCGGCCCTGTGCGAGTCTGCGAACATGTCGGCAACAGTTTCCTGGCCGGCGGAGCCACGGCGGCTGAGAAGTTTCCGCGGCGGAATGTCAATCTCTCTCAGAGCTTTTTTGCTGAGGAGGAGTTGGTAGGAGGGGTGGAACTTGTGTTGCTCAGCACAAACACTTCCCATGATGATATATCTCTATTCTAGAGAGAGAGAGAGAGAGAGAGAGAGAGAGAGAGAGAGAGGGGTATGGGGGAGGAGATGGGGAGATTCTTAGATGATGGTGGACGAGAGAGATGTTGAATGAGAGGGCAGCCAAGGGTGAGGTGAGATATATAAGGCGGTTTGGGAGAGATATAGAGTGACAGACTTTTACGCTAGAGAGAGAGAGAAGGCGAATGAGGAGGTATGGGCGCAGATATGCGTGGCCGCATGGCACTAGGGCTTTACATGCAAAGTGCTATGTGTGGCATCTCCACAATTGACAGCACCCAAAGTCAGGCCCTGCTTTGTTTTCTACCTTAGCCCTTTGGAGCTTATGATATACTCACAACTGGTAGGATGGTTTTTAATGAATTACAATATAGCATGTTTAGCCGCGTTTGTTTCACAAAATAACGCCGTGACTTGTGAGATTAATTGGACAAGTAATTTGCAATAAACTATCTAAACATTGGGTTTTACCCGTCTACAATATAGTGGAGTATAGTGTCTTCTGATTTCTTATCTCCTTATTTATTTTACAAAACAAATCTAGTCTTGAATTGTCATTTGTAGATCTAATATAAGAATAATGTTAAACAAATAAAAAAAATTTATAAAAAATTTATAACTAAAATAATATGATTAGATAAGAGTCATTTATTTTTAAACAAAATACTCATCAGATGACTCATAATTTCAATAATATCATTGCTATATTATTATAATTTTTTGTCATAAATTTTCTGGAAGAATATAATACTTTTTAGGAAGTGTGAATTTTTGGGTGAGGATATTTTCTTTTGGATACGTGTCTTACCTTGAACATGGTACTATAGATTTTTCATGAGAGTTATGGTTGGTTTGTCTTTGTCCATGATGGATGTAAGGGTTATTTTGTCGTTTTGATCTCTATGTGATGTAAGCAGGTTTTGAGCTCAAAGTAAGCACGGTTTTAGCAGAGTTCTGTGTTGAGTTTTGTTTTCTAAGCAACAAATGGTAAGGTGCCACTTTCTAAGAAGGATGAAGTGCCACTGGGTTCTCTCCACGTGGCTGCTAGGGTTGAATATACATGTGGCGAACTCTGGCTTTAACTAGTGGGCATGCGTGGCAATGCTTGCACTGTACAATTGTACCTTGGTGGCACTTCATCCTTGTTTGGACTAGGCCCGGGTCTAGGAAGCCCATGGACTTGGTGTCCTTAACTGGGTTGATGGTTGATCACATTTGATGTGGTCCATTTGCTACGACAACCTAAACAATTTTTGCCTTCAAGGCCTTATTTACATTTGTTTCCCCGGTATACAATAAGCGACATTAAATTATGGAATCATAAGGGATGCCAGCGGACAACTTCTATACGGGTTAGGCTAAATACTATTCAGTTTCTAGTTGAAAAATTTTACCCCACCTTGTGCCCCAAACCCATGACAAACATCCCTGCCCCAATTTCACTATGAATTAGACTAAATCCTATTCCATTTCTAATAGAAAAACTTCACTCCATCTCGTGCTCCAACCCGCGACAAACATTCCCGTCCCCGTGCTCATCCCATTTAAGTCAATCAAAGTTGGGGTTAAAACAGGTTAAACTTATATAAAATCTCAAAATAATAATAATTTTGTAAAAATAAAAATAATGTAAATTATACTACCACTAACACAAATGCAAAATTGAGAAAGAAATAGGCTAAATCTTAAGAACAAGAAATAACATTAGAATCTTAACATTTACCTATATATACCACTACTATTTTATATTATTAAATTATAAGATTTTATTATATAATTGGGGGAGGGTCCAGGTGAGGTAACCTAATTCTACCCATCACAAACTTGCTTAGGATTATATTTTTTCCCATACCCCCTGTAACACACAAATTTCGAGTCCAAAATTCAAGACAAGAAAATGTAGCAACAAATGAATTTTTATATATATTTGAAGGAGTGGAGTACAATCTTTGTTATAATTTCTAATGAAAGAAATAATCCTCTGATTCTTCACTTCGATTATAGATTCGAGGGCTTGCAGCTTGATCTCTTACCTGGGTAATAGGGCCTTCTTCAATCTTGAACGAAGAAGATGCTTGAATGAGAGAGTCGTCTGAGCTTTAGAAGTTTCAATTTGTCAGAGCTCTGGTGTCTTCAAACTTATTTCCCCTTTCTCTGAGTGGTCATCTCTTATTTATAGGAGAGGATGGAAAGTCTCCTGATAATTTTGTATCTCTTTAAGATAATTACCACTATTTATTCTAGAGATAATAATTAAAAGATAATTAATCTTTTAAGATAATTATCTCTATTTATCTCCAAAATAAGTAAAGATAATCAATCATTTGAGATAATTATCTATCTTTATTAATAAATAAAGATAATCAATGACACATGTCTAAATTTAATTGGAAGACATGTTTGTCTTTTTTTCCTTATGGGCCCACAATACAAATGGCATAATTTAATTAGTCAAAGTCTTGACTGCATCAATTTGACATATGGCAATGTTTAATTGGTCAACTTGTGCCTTTACTTACACCTTTATTTGACAAGTGTCAATTTTTTATTGGCCAAAATTTACTCTTCTACAAATGCCCTCTCGAAACCTGATCAAGTACACATTGTAGCAGTGTCCAAAGTAAGCTGATATCGAAATTTGGATCCTTTGTAGTCCATTTAATTTTCTACACAATCATTTTTTCTTCTTTTTTTTAATGGAAATTTGCCTGAAATTAAAAATTGCGGCAGTTGGAATTCGACTTATCTCTTCATCAAGTCTCCATTTACGTACGTAGGATTTTTCACCAATCCTAATTTTACAGAATAATTGAAATTTTCTCCTCAATGAAGACGTTGAAGTGGTTTTCGACTCCAAAGATAAGAAAAGACAGTTACTCATCAGAATGATTAAAAGATAAGAACTTATCACAAGATTGGAAGGATTAGCACCCATCATAAGGCTAAGAGGATTAGAACTTATCAGTTATTGCAATCATAGTGGTGATAGGATTGATGTTCCCATCTATAAAAGGAATTGAACCCTCACAGGTTCGTTGTACACATGACCAGACGATCAAGCAATCGCAATGCCAGACTACTTTCTTTTCTTCATACTGCCGCCTTGTCTTTTCTTCATTCTGCCTTACCTTTTCTGTACCAAAGCAAGCAGGTAAGTAGTGCTCTTTAAAATCTTTTTTTGTTCTTTTGTTACAGTATTAATTGTCTTACTCATCTGTTGCGTACACATGCACTCACTCACATCACATTATGCCACAGCTTGCTGCATATGCAGAGCACTTTAAGAAATATATATATATATATATATATCGACTGTTTATGATTGAACCAATTGCCTTCTTTAAAGAATACATCACCCACGAGTGAATTCCATTTACATCATTACTCCTTTGTTTTTTTTGTAAAATATTATGAGATGTATTTCACTCATAACTTATCCATCCACCCATACAAGATGATTACTCCTCTTCCTTCTTAAAAAAAAATAATCTCCACTGGTCAATTCTCTGATCTTACAGGAAACAGAAAAGACAAAGCTAGATCTAGCCTTATGCTGATTCACCCTTCTTTTTTTTCGAGCATATCGTGTTCCCAAAACAGATTCTTTTGAAAGAAGAAAGAGCTCTCTCTCTCTTTTTTGTTTAATCAAAGCATTGAAAACAGTAGGTCCATGATGTGAAAATAAACAATTTGTAAAGCCTGATCTCTTGATTATTGCTATCAAATCACTGATCATATTTCCATGATTTCAGGAATTTCAGAATCTCATACAGCAATTTCGGCTTCAACACTTCTGGGTATCTGATCTTTCAAAATTAACTCATTCGATAAATTTGCATAATATTTCGAAAGACTTCTATATTGGTATTCGAAGTTGCAATTATACCAACAATCTCCTGGAGGCTTCACGTATTTGACTCACATTCCAAGCACCCGTATCCTTCTTTCTTTTTTCTTATTTTTTATTTATTTATTTATTAAAGCACGAGCTTAACTTAACACTATGCATTCTTTCAAGCAGTGATAAATCGAGTCTTCAATTTAGAGCTTCAGTCTTGAACCTTCAACGCTTTGAGTCTCAATTTCAGACCTTGAGATTTATTTGGGCTTTGCTTTGGGTCTCAATTTCAGACCTTGAGCTTTACTTAGCTTCTTTCGAGTTTCGATTTCAGACCTTCGGCTTTACTTTGGGTCTCAACTTCAGAACTTTGACTTTGCTTTGGGTCTCAATTTCAGACCTTGAGCTTTACTTGGCTTCTTTTGGGTTCCGATTTCAGACCTTCAGCTTTGCTTTGGTCTCAATTTCAGACCTTCAGCTTTACTTAGGCTTTGCTTTGGGTCTCGATTCCAGACCTTAAGCTTTGCTTTGAGTCTCAATTTCAGACCTTCAGCTTTACTTAGGCTTTCCTTTGGGTCTCGATTTCAGACCTTAAGCTTTACTTTGGGTCTTAATTTCAGACCTTGAGCTTCACTTAGGCTTTGCTTTGGGTCTTGATTTCAGTCCTTAAGCGTTTACTTGGATTTCATTTGGGTCTCGATTTCAGACCATGGTTTACTTCAAAGACTACTCTGTTCAAGGAAGAAAAACTATCACCATCGGTAGTGAAAAAGGAGAGCCTTTGACGATAGTCTTAGACTTGCCTATCTTAGACCCGGTCATTGGTGCTCTTTCCCCAAGTTGGTCTTCTTCCATTGATCCACCTCATTTGGAACGATGGTATACTATATTGACAAGGGAGCTACTTGACTGCAACAATTATGTCTTTATTTCTATAAAGGCTTCATTTCTATTATCTTCACTCCATTCTGATGATAGTGGCTCTGATTAGTTTTCATTACTTGGCGATCGGGTTCATTGTGGAAAGGCTACTTGGGACACTTTTCTTGCCAACTTTGGTGAGTTCTCTTACATTCCTGGATATTGGGAATGACTTGAAGATGCACTTAGTCGAAATAAGAAAACTCTTCATGATGCAAGGATGTATGACGACGTTTATGCTTCTTTATTCACATACGATCATGATGATACTCTTCTTCAATCTTTTTGCGAGCTTTGGTGCCCCTCCACAAATACTCTCCACTCTTCAATAAGGGAACTGTCTATCTCTCTGTGGGACCTACGCGTCCTTGGTGGGCTGTCAATTCATGGAAAATTTTATGACGAAGTTGTCCGACTGCAAAAGAGTTGACAAATTTTGACAGAAACAAGAATTTACTTCTTCCACCAAGTTGTCGCAATTTATTCTTAGTCTATCATTAGCTTTATTTTGAAAATGACACTCATCAAGTTCGTACTCATGATTGGGTTGCATTTTGGTTTAGGGGCCCGATCAGGTATGTTGAACCTCCTACAAGAGTGAATGAGAAGCGGCCAACCAAGCCGAGAACATCTCATAATCCCACTGGTGTTATTGATGATAAGCCACTACCACGTTCTGAAGAAGAGAAGGGACCATTCTATGACTTGGGCATTAAAGAGAATGCAAGAGAGGAGACTTATCTGGCTGCTCTATTATCTTGTTGGTTATGCAAATTTGCTTTACCCAACAAAGAGGTTGACCACATTCGTCCCGGTGTTTTCAAGGTAGCTAGTATGATGGCTTGTGGGCAAAATTTTTCTTTAGCCGTGCCAATGCTTGCAAGCATCTACAATAGGCTTAGAGAGATTTCTTCTTCTCCAACTCCAAGCAAATGCATGGCTGCATTTCCTATCCATTATGTTTATGGATGGCTTGGTCATTATTTGGATGCTTATTTTTCATCCGCTTGCCATTACTGTGGTGGCCAAATGGCTAGATTTGCAGGTGAAAAGATGGCGAAACATTTTGATGATTTGGAAGCTCGCTATCTCTTTAAAAGTCTTGATCCATCCATCCTACCTTCTTTAGCCATGTGTCAAGAGAAGAAACAATTATCTTTAATTGATAATGGAGACCTGTCAGGTTCTTGGAGTGACTACATTATCAGTCATCGTTCAAGCTACTTGACTCTTCGTCGTGGCAATAAGCACTTTATTGAATCTTATAGCCCTCATAGATTTGCTAGACAATTTAATTTTTGTCAAGACACCCCAGGAAGCTGAAGAGAGAACATTACACAGGTACCTTAGAAGAAGTTATTCTACTTTAGAAATCTTGCACAAAGTTAGGCACTAATGCCACATTCGATATTCCAACACTTGCATTCAGAGGTCTCGCCACAAGACCATATGGTGAATGGTGGACAAAACATTCAAGCAATTCTTCAAGGAGAAGCACAAAGTTGGTTATAAAGTATTCAAAACTGACTCCTCCAGTTGAAATACAAACAAGGGAGATTAAAGGATGTTTATTGCCTTCTCAAAAAGATGTTAGAAGAGTTTCAACAAGAGAAAGCAAAGGTAAAGCAATTGTTCAATCTACTCCAAAGAAATCATCAGCTGCTAATGATAAAACTTCTTTGGGATTCCAGCTTTGAAGATTGTCCAAACTCTGCCATTTGAAAGCAGAGATAAGAAAAGAACCATCACAACCCACGAAGGAAAAAGTAATTCCAACAAAGGTGATCGGAATTAGAAGCGATCAAAGAAGGTGACCAAGATTTCTGATCTGGATAACATTGTCCTTGACACAAATAACTTTTATACTGTGGCTGAATCTTCAATGCCTTTAGTAGAATTTGGAAATCAAGTAAGCATCAACTTTGTTCGAATTAGCTTTTGATTTTTTTTTTTAAACCATCATGTTGCATCTTATTTAGAACTTCTTCTCCCTCTCTTGATCGAGTGTGCTTCTAATTGTAGTTGAAGGATACTGAGAAATCTGTTGATAATACTGATGCAGTTTCCCAAGCAAGTGCAGATTCTATTGAGGAGCCAAATGCTTTTGTTCTACTCGCAAGGCAGCATGAAAGCACAACTTCGGTAGATTCTCAATTTACCAAATCAAGAGATAAAAGACCTCTTGTTCATAGAGAGATCATGAGAGCCCCTATAGTCCAGAGGACGAGTCACATAATGCCAATGTGTCCTAATGCTTCAGTAGCTTCTGTGTTTAAAGGAGATCAACACATTGCTACGTGTCAATGTAGGTACCTTTTCATGTTGTGGGATGGAGTTTCAAAAAAGATTGCTACATCTCGCATAGAGTTCCTTCATACGATTGAGGATGAAGCTATAAAGGTTCTTAAAGAAATGGAGAAGACTGATGCTGCATACATTTCTTTTCTGAAAGGTCTTCTTGGAACGTTCTTTGAAAACCTTCGGCTTTTTAATTCCACTCGCTCCTCTTCTGCAGATAAGATGTCCGAGGAGTCACAAGCACAGTTGCTAGCAGACAGAAGTCATAATCTCAATAATGCAGAAACTCAAGAATGCGAGAAAATCAAGGATGTCGAATCTCTTCAAGTGAAGATTGTAGATATTGACTCAAGGGAAGCTCAACTGAAGAGAGAGTTGGAGAACATAAGTGCCAAGAGAGAAGCAATGAAATCATTGCTTCTCAAGGAGGAAGAGCAGCTGTCCAAACTACATGCAGATGCCCTCAGTCATAAAGCAGAAATTTCTACCATCGAAAGTACTCTTGTGTTGAGTGCTAAAGATGCTGAGTACATAGAGAAGATGAAAGAACTGTTAAAAGCACGTCGAAGCGAGTTGATAGGTTTCAAGCTCCCTTCTTAATTAGTCCTTTTTCATTCTCTCTCTCTCTCTCTCTCTCTCTCTCCCTTCTTGATTGAATAAGACTCCAAGATTGTAAAATATATATTTTTTATATGGATGACTGAACTTGAGATAAAATCCCAAGATGCCTACGAACCCAAAAGGGGATCAAGCCAAACATAGTTCAATATATATTTTTTTTTTAAGGAACTTTTTTTTTTTTTTTTGGAATGACTGAACTTGAGATAAAATCTCAAGATGCCTACATACCTAAAAAGGGGATCAAGCCAAACATAGTTTAATATTTTTTTGAAAAAGAAAACTTTTTGTTGTTACCATGTACAGATTAAACCCATGTGGGCCAGGAGTAACATACAGTTTAGACTCATGCGTCAAGGAGTGCTGCTTCTGTATTTTTTTTTTAAGGATAGTACCGCTTCAAGAATTTTCCATTGATGGGTCTGACTGTCAAGCCATCTTCAGCAACCAGTTTGTAAGCACCATTGGTGTAGACTTCTTGTACCACATACGGGCCCTTCCACTTGCAAGTGAATTTGTTTCCAGTCTGATGAGTGGTGATAATGGGTGTTCTCACAGCAAGCACTAAGTCTCCTTTTTGAAAAGATCAAATGCGAACTTTGTTATTAAATGCTCTGGACAGACGAGCTTGGTAACATTCCAAACATTGTTGCACTTCAAGTCTATTCTCATCAAGTGCTTCAAGTTCCTCAAGACGTAGACGAGCATTGTCTTCATGAGTCAGACCTTCCTGAATAGCAATTCTCAATGATGGGATTTGGCGTTCAAGGGGCAGAACAACTTCCACTCCATATACTAACGCATAAGGAGTAGCTTAGGTAGCTGTTCGATGAGTTGTTCGATACGCCCAAGGAGCTTCTCATATTCTCTCATGCCAATCCCGTTTTGACTTGGTGACCACCTTTTTTAACAAATTACCAGGCGTTTTGTTAAATGCTTCAACGAGACCATTTGTTGGTGCATTGTACATGGATGAATTATGCTGCTTGAATCCAAACTTTTCACAAAGTTTGTTCATCAGACTATTGTGAAAAGGTTTTCCATTATCATTGATGATGTAGCGCGGTACACTATATCTGAAGATGATGTTAGTGTGAATGAAATTCACAACATTTTTCTTCTTCACCTCCCTTAATGGCACAGCTTCAACCCATTTAAAAAAGTAATCAGTTGCAGCCAAAATGTATAAATGGCCACTAGAAGACTTGGGCAAAGGCCCTACTACATCTAGTCCCCATGCATCGAAAGGCCAAGAAGCAACAGTTGGATGAAGCGGTTCGGGGGGTTGGTTTATGAAATTTGCATGAAATTGACATGGTTGGCACCTTTTTGCATACTCCATGCAATCCTTAACCATGGTAGGCCAGTAATAGCTCATTCTCTTGATTCGAAAGTGTAGCTTGGAGCCTGATTGGTGAGCACCGTATATACCAGAATGAGCTTCTTCCAAGGCTTGTGTTGCTTCAGTTTCTCCCAAACAACAAAGAAGTAGTCCCTCAAAAGAACGATGATAAAGCATATCCTTATAGTAGATGAAACGTGGAGCACGACGCCTCACCTCAGTTCTTCTTTGTGGATTGTCAGGTAACTTTTCATGCTGTAGAAATTTAATGAGCGGATGCCACCAATCCTCTTTCTCAACTTCATATGCTGAAATGGCATCAACTTCCATTTCATCATTATTTTCATCGCCAAAGAGCAGAGAAACTACCCATATTTGACAAATTGAGATATGTGTCTCTTGTTCGGGCAGTACAAGACTAGATGCAAGCTTTGCAAGTGCGTCTGCCTGTCTATTTTCCCTTCTCAGCACATGTTCTAAAGTGACGCCGCCAAGCCATCCTATCAAACGTCTGGCATAGTTGTAATACGGCACCAGTTCAGGCTTTCTTACTTCGTATTCATTGAGAAGTTGGTTAACCACTAGCTTTGAATCTCCATATACTTCAAGTCGTAGTTGTTTCATGTCAACCGCCATTTCCAACCCAAGTATAAGAGCTTGATATTCAGCTTGATTATTTGAACATAGTTGTGTTAGAGTGAAGGCGTAAAGTAGCACATCTCCTTCTGAAGTAGGGAATACTACACCAGCCCCAGCACCCTCGTGGTGAGAAGCACCATCAAAGTACATCTTCCAAGGTGGTCGTACTTCTACGTAGAGAACATTTTCATCTAGTAATTCTTTTGACAATTCCCACTCCGCAGGAATAGGATGATCAGCCAAGAAATCAGCTAAAGCTTGTCCTTTGATGGCCTTTTGAGGCACATAAATGATCTCAAATTCTTGAAGCAGAAGAAACCACCTTGCCAATCGATCAGAAAGGACTGGTTTTAACATTATGTACTTGATGGGGTTTGCCTTAGAGATAAGACAAATAGTATGAGCTTGAAAATAATGCCTCAATTTCTGGATTGCAAAAACTAGTGCCAAACACATCTTTTCGATTGGCGAGTAATTATACTCATTAGGAGTCATCATTCTACTCAAGTAATAGAGAGCATTTTCTTTTCCTTCATCATTCTCTTGAGCAAGAAGAGCACCTATTGAGCGCTCTTGGGCAGCAATGTACAACACTAATGGGCGTCCAGGGATAGGGGCCACTAGCACATGAGGCTTCATCAGATAAGGCTTGATGCTCTTGAAAGCATTATTGCAAGCTTCATCCCATTCAAAAAGAGTTCACTTCTTCATGAGACGACTGAATGGTTGACAGCGCCCAGCCAAATTTGATATGAATCGACGCAAATAAGCCAACCATCCTTGCAAAATTTTAAGCTCGTGAATATTTCGAGGCTCAGGCATCTTCGAGATAGCCTCAATTTTTTATTGGTCAATTTTAATGCCATGGTGACGCACAATGAATCCAAGGAATTTTCCAGATGTAACCCTAAAAGCACACTTTAAAGGATTAATCTTAAGTTGGTACTGACGCAATCTTTCAAATACCTTCCTCAAATCTTGAAGATGGTCAATTCGTTCTCTTGTCTTTACAACTAGATCATCAACATAACATTCGACGTTCTTATGAAGGATGTAGTCAAAGATCTTTTGCATTGCTCTTTGGTACGTAGCTCCTGCATTTTTCAGACCAAAAGGCATCACCTTGTAACAATAAATGCCTTTTGGTGTGCGAAAAGCCGTCAATTCTTCATCTCGAGGCGACATGTGAATTTGGTTATACCCAGAAGAGCCATCCATAAAGGACAAGTCTTCATGTCCGGTGGTAGCATCCACCATGAGCTTAGTTATAGGAAGTGGGAAGTCGTCCTTTGGACACTCATTATTGAGGTCTCGAAAGTCCACACATACCCGAATTTGTCCATTTTTCTTCTTAACTAGGACAATACTCGAGATCCATGTTGGATATTTGACTTCTCGAATAAAGTCAGCCTCAATAAGTTTATTAACTTCCAATTCAATTTTAGGAATCAATTTTGGTCGAAACCATCGTTGGGCTTGTTTGATTGGTCGAACACCATGTTTCACTACCAAATGATGAACAGCCACTTTAGGATCTAGGCCTAGCATCTCTTTGTAGCTCCAAGCGAAAACATCCTTGTATTTGTTTAGTAGTTCAACATAAAAATTTTCCTCCTTAGGGGTGAGAAGAGCGCTTATGTAAACTGGCCGAGGTTCATCTAGTGTACCAAGATTGACTTCCTTCAGATCATCTACAGTGGATTTAACACCCTCTTCAAATGTTGGTGGAGCATCCTCAACATCTTTTTCAGGTTGATCTCCGCCATTATGAGCAGTGATATGGTATGAAGAGGCTACACTCTCTTCATTAGGGGGAATATCTAGTGTTTCAGGCAGAGGTTTGGTAATTATCACCGTTTTTAACCTTGCCTTCAATACCTCATCTGAATCTACTACTAGAGTAGTTTGTCGCTTCATACGTGATGGTATTGCACTTCTTAATTTTTTATTATCTTCTAAAAAGATGATTTTACTTTGCCTTTTTCTACCTTTATTGGTCCGAGAGAAACTTGAAATGCCTAGTCTCTCATGAACTGATCTTCTTCGAGTAGTAAGTGTAGAGATCATGCTCGGTGGTCCAAGTCGGTCAAAAACTGACTTCCATTGGTTTACTTAGCCTAAGCGATCAAAAACAAAAGGCTTAGTTGCAATTAAATAAGCATCCTCCTCAGCTGTGATATAATGATTGGTCAAATTTTTTATGACAATACGCATAGGTGCGGGTGGAGTATATCTAATGCCAGCTTGCGAATTCGGAACAATATGCCCTCTTTGCTTAAGCATATGTTAAGTTGAGTTCAAGCCATGCACCTTTTCCCCAGTAGTCTCAAGGGGTTGCTTCCTCAAAGTGGTTGACTCTTGCAGATTATATCCAGCCTTCGCAAGGAGTTTGTAAGCAATTGGATCAAAACCTTCCTCTGTTCGTTTTGAAGGCAAGTTACCATACTCTACTTCAGGAGCTTGTGTTGGCCGAACAAAACCTTTTAACGGCACATCAACCCTTTTTTGACTAAGACTAGTGATGGGGAGAGTCAATCCTTTTAAGGCTTGATCTTCACCTTTCTTTGATTTGGGTGCATATCGAAGGACTGGAGGTGCCTTGGAAGTGGCCTTCTCTTTTTGCTCATTACCAATGTTGTTGTTGATAAGCTAATCAACTCTTTCCTTTTTGTTGGTAACAGTAGCATCCTTACTGGCTTGAAACTTATTGCCCTTCTGATACTTGTAAGTTGATGAAATTGCAACTGGTTGTAACTCTTTCACCATAATCTCTACCAAGTAGAATTTAGCGTCATCAAAATGTGATTCTGCTTCAGTGAAGGGTTTGTCATCTGCTACGACTTTCTTTACTATGCCATTTCGACAATACTTGAAGCATTGATGAAGTGTAGATGGGACAACACCATTTTCATGGAGCCAAGGTCGTCCTAAAAGCACGTTGTAGGAAGTTTTGGCATCAATGACAAGAAACAATGCGTTTGATGTCATTTCATTAATGAGTAAGTCGAGACGAATAACTCCAATAGCTCTTTGCCCCCCTTGGTTAAAACCTTGGATCATCAAGCGACTATGAGAAAGTTTTTCTGTGGTGATACCAAGCTCTTTCATCACGCGGAGAGGCAAAATATTAACTGTAGATCCACCATCCAAAAGCATTATGTTGATTCTTTGTTCTCAAGCATATTCGGTGATAAAAAGAGGGCGATTATGTGGTGTTAAACCCAGCAACAAACCTTCATCTGAAAATGTAATAGTTGACATGCAGGCAACACCATTGTTAGCACAAAATTAGGAACCAAGTTCGACCATCGTATGCATAGGCGAAGAGGGTGACTCATTTTCATGCTCAAGAGACTCTTCAGCATTTACAACATTGCACGCAACTCCATGATGAGAAGAGCAACCAATGTTGCGCATAGATTCTTGTAAGAATTCCCACAAAGTGATATGAATGCGTAGCTTTTGGAAGAATGAATCATTTGGTGAAGTCGATGCTACCTCCTTAGTCTTCCTCTTTCTTCGTTGCCTTCTTGTATTGGACCTATTCAGACCTTGCTTTGATTGTAGGTGTTGAGGATAACATAACTTTGATTTTCTCTTTTTTTTTACGAGTGACAAGGGTCCATCCTTCATCATCCGTGTCAATAAATTCCACCGCTTGACAAGTATTGCCCCCAGTTGGGGATGATTGTGTAAAAGAAGCCCGTTGTGTAGAAGAAGCTCGTAAAGCATGGTGGAACGACATCGTTATGTCAACTGGATCAAATGATCCAAACTGAACTCTCAATCTTTGTGACTTAGGGACAGATCTTTCAAGTCTCCGATTTTTTTCTTGGAGCATTGTAGGACCCAAAGATCCAAAAACGATAGCAGTTTGGTTTGCCGCTGCCACTTCCTTTTCTTCCTCTAGCGAGATCTTTCTTTCGCTGGCTAACTCTACAATCTTTTCTTTGAGGACAAAACATCACTGAGTCGAATGACTAACTAGCCAATGATACTTGCAATAGTTTGGACCATGAACCCTTCTAGCCTCCTCAGGTCGTTTCATTTTTGGGAGTTCAATGATCTTCAGTTCCAAAAGTTGTTCAAGCATCTTAGGGACTTCGGTATCAGGAAAAGGGTACTCTTTGTTTGCATTTCTTGTAAAGTGAGTTTCGTCCTCCATTTCCCTTGGGTAGAATCACCTTTCTTTACTTCTTTCTTATTCGGTTTAGTGGAGATCTTGACTAGTGCAGTGATCACAGCCATTGACTCTTTACTGTCTGTCTTGAAGAAAGAATTGCCTCCTTTCCGGGTGTCTGATTTATTTCTTGGTTTGCGAGAATCTTGGAAAGGTGGTCCTTGACTTCCATTTACAGCTATGCTGAGTTCCATATCATGTGTGCGTGTAGCCAATTCTTCAAAAGTTCTAGGTTTGATCCCTTGAAGAATGTAGCGTAAACCCCATTACATGCTTTGAATGCACATTTCAATTGCAGAAGTCTCGCATAGTCTATCTTTACAGTTGAAGCTCAAGTTTCTCCATCGATTAATGTAGTCAATAACTAGCTCATCTTTCCATTGGCGAGAGTTGGTAAGCTCGATCATACTCACAGTATGACGAGTACTGTAGAAACGATTTAGAAATTCTTGTTCGAGATTCTCCCAACTGTCAATAGTGCCAAACTCTAAATCACAATACCAATCAAAGGCATTACCTTTGAGTGTTCGAACAAACTGCTTGACAAGCAGATCTCCATCAGTTTCAGCGTTATTGCATGTTTCCACAAAGTGAGCGACATGTTGTTTAAGGTTACCTTTACCATCAAATTGTTGAAATTTTGGTGGTTGGTAACCGACAGGCATCCTCAGTTGATCAATCCTCTGGGTGTAAGGCTTAGCATAAGTGAGGAAAGATTTTGGGATTCCCTCATATTTGTCTTTAACGGCGCCTAAGATAATCTCCTTCAATTGATCGACAGGGATTGCGCCATCGCCGAGACCTGTAAGTTTTGCGTCTCTTTTTGTTTATCAAAAGACTCAGCAACATCTTGAGGTTTTGGTAGTGAGTTAGTAGCAGCTTGGCTTGTCTCACCGTTAGTCTTTATCTTATTCAATACTGATGCCATTTGAACATCACGATCTTGAACAACCTTGCATAGTCCTTCAACAATTTTAGCTAGGAGAGCGATCTGTTCCTCCATAACAAGAGCATTAATTGTCATGACTGGCATGGCAATAGAACCGAGAAAATCAGTGGGAGCATCAAGCGTGTTAAGCTTTGATTTGGGAGTATAAGCAAGAGAAGCAGGACTAGAGCTACTTGAATCTTCATTTTCTTCATGATCAGATTCTTCAAGTTTTGTAGTTGCATCCTTTCCTGCCCCTGGTGTAGCAGTTTCTTTCTTGCCCTCTAGCAAGAATAAAGAAGTTCCCAACGCCTTCGTTGGATCAGAACAAAAAACATGGAGTGGTTTCGACAAAAGCGAGGTTTGTGCTAGTGCTTCAACTGTAGCCTTTGCTTTGCTTCGAGTTACAAGACCAGTACCTTGAGCAGTAGATCCCGAGCCATCCTTACCAGTAGTTAAAGATTTAGCACCTCCAGCCTTGGTTTCGGTAGCCTTCGAACTATCATTCTTGGAAGCCATTTCAAAGTTGCTTTGATTGATTTGACGAAAAAGAGATGAGAGGCGGAGATTGTCCCACCGGGCGTGCCAGAAATTTGTAACACAACAATTTCGAGTTCGAAATTCAAGACAAGAAAATGTAGCAACAAATGAATTTTTATATATATTTGAAGGAGTGGAGTACAATCTCTGTTACAATTTCTAATGAAAGAAATAATCCTCTGATTCTTCACTTCGATTGTAGATTCGAGGGCTTGCAGCTTGATCTCGAACCTAAGTAGCAGGGCCTTCTTCAATCTTGAATGAAGAAGATGCTTGAATGAGAGAGTTCTGTGAGCTTTAGAAATTTCAATCCGTCAAAGCTCTGGTGTCTTCAAACTTATTCCCCCCTTTCTCTGAGTGGTCATCTCTTATTTATAGGAGAGGATGGAAAGTCTCCTGATAGTTTTGTATCTCTTTAAGATAATTACCACTATTTATTCTAGAGATAATAATAAAAAGATAATTAATCTTTTAAGATAATTATCTCTATTTATCTCCAAAATAAGTAAAGATAATCAATCATTTGAGATAATTATCTATCTTTATTAATAAATAAAGATAATCAATGACACATGTCTAAATTTAATTGGAAGACATGTTTGTCTTTTTTTTTCTTGTGGGCCCACAATACAAATGGCATAATTTAATTAGTCAAAGTCTTGACTGCATCAATTTGACATAGGGCAATGTTTAATTGGTCAACTTGTGCCTTTACTTACACCTTTATTTGACAAGTGTCAATTTTTGATTGGCCAAAATTTACTCTTCTACACCCCTAACCTGTTTGTTCATACTCTAACTCTTTACTAGCTACTAAATACAAAGTGAAGTGGGTTTCGAGTTTTTAAAATCAAATTGTCATCCCTAGTTATAAATAAAAGGCTCTATCCAAATTGCTTATCTCAATATTGGTTTAGTCAGTCAAATACGAGATAAGACCGGACACGAAATTACTAGCCCAATGTCGTGACCTTCTTCCGCAAAACAAACACAGTGGCACTTCATTCACAAATTTTAGTGTAGTCATTTGACTCTGGCCATGTAGTCTTTGCTCACTGCAGGTTTAATGTGGGTAGGGAGACCTTATGTGAAGCCCATTAAATGCACATTATGCTATACATTCTCTTAATTTAAATTTAAATTAAAATCTTTTTTCTTTCTAAACTTATTGAAAGAAATATATTGATGCACTCACTAAATTTCATTCCCCTATGATCATCATCACTAATTTCTTTTGGGGCATAGGCATTTCTAACTGGGAAATGTGTAAGAGGTCGAGATCTCCTTTGAACAGTTGAGCAATATTTCTAAATTCACAATTTTAATTGTCGTATCTACAACCCTTTCCTCGTAATATGGGACTTACCCATATAAAAAGGAGCACTAAGAATATTCCCTAATAGGTTGTGGATTTAACAATCTCTTTTGCTACTAATTTGTTACAAAATGGCCTTTATTGGGTCTAACTTGCAATCTTAAGTACACATATGATGCAATTGTTGCAAAATTTATTTCCATACTTCTTTTTTCCTTCTCAACGGTCTAATCATTTTATTCCTAGTTTAAAAAAAAAAAAATCTATTCCTTCTCAATTTCTTTTCCCATTTAACAATTTTCAATTCTTAGGAGTATTGTGAAATAATTTTTTTTTTGTCCTGTTTATGGTTGCACAAAAAGAGATCAAAGTAAGCAATTCGAACATGCATTTTACTCCACATACACTAGATTTAAATAATCCCGTATGAGGTAGAATAAACAATTCTAGGATTTTAGATTTGAAGCTGAATAACAAAATTACTTTATGTTGGATTTGTAAACCTGAGATGTAATGTCTCACAGTTCTTTACCCCCTTATCCCATCCTACGAAATAAACACGGCGTAAAAGGTATGAAAATAACCACTAATTGCCAATCCCAACAATGTGAGTTTGTAACCCTAGTTAATTTTATGTTTATATTTGACAAAATTACATTACAATTTTTTTTAATTATTTCGTTGGGCCAGAATTATTTCATCATGCTGGTAGTGATTAATTATGCATCCATTCATAAGGAGCAAAACTCCTGATTAATAACCCTCCAAGGAATGAAAAGCTTTATTTATAATATTAAACCAACTCTTGTTTGCTCAAAAAACAAGCTCCTCTACTTCTGAGGAGGAGAACAAGGTCCATGGAGATTAGGTGACCTTCAGCCGAGGGGAATTGGTGGCCTCCGCCTGGAGGACTAGACAGTTTTCCATCAGGTGGATTGCTAGGTGGCTTATAGATTGCCAATTGGACTAGGAAGCTTTCCATCAGGAGGGTTGCAAGGGCAAGGTGGGTTATCGCCAGGTGGACTAGGTGGCTTTCCATCAGGAGGATTGCTAGGTGTATTATCGCCAGGGGGACTAGGTGGTTTATCGCCGGGTGGACCACTAGATGGTTTTCCATTAGGAGGGCTGGTAGGTGGTTTATCACCAGGTGGATTAGGTGGCCCTCCGCCAGGAGGACTAGGTGGTTTATCGTCAGGTGGACTAGGTGGCCCTCCACCAGGAGGTCTAGGTTATTCCTCCGGGGGGAGTAGGTGGCCCTCCGCCAGGAGGACTAGGTGGTCCATCCTCGGGTGGACTAGGTGGTTCTCCCCCAGGCGGGTCAGGTGGTCCTCCTCCGGGAGGAGTAGGTGATCCTCCACCAGGAGATCCCGATCCACATTCTTTATAGCACAAGCACTGGCGATGAAGGAATCCAAACCATTTGCATAAACCACTCTCGTAACCTTCCGACTTGCAAACGGAAGCGCAATTGTAGTTGTGGATGCAAACACCTCTATACTCTTGGCTTCTTGACTAGCAAAGCCTTGCTTCAGTATAAATAATCCCCTCTTCTGCAATTATAAACAGCAAAAATGAGGAATTCATATAAATTCAATATCCAAACATAGCATTGCATTAAAAATTTAAATAATGAGAACTTCTCCCCAAACACCACATGCGCAAAAAAAAAAAAAAAAGCATGCAAACTTATAAAACAACAGAGATGGTAATGGATTAATAGGAGACAACAAATCACTCAGGCCCTAACCAGTAAAACCTTGAATGTATAGCAAGTAAATTGGCTTTGGTTGGGCAGGGCACAACTATTCATCAAATGTATACGATTGGGTTAACTTGGCCTTTGAACTTTGTATCGCATATTTTGTGCTTGGGTCTCCTATGTACTGGGTCTGGCTCTAACACTTGGTATAAGATTACTAGAAACATGCATGCCTTACGCTAATTTTAAAAGTCTATTTTTTAAATAACTTTTTTAAACTTAAGTTAGTTTTAAAAAGTTATTTTTTTTAACAAAAAGTCAAATACAGTTTAAAAAAGTAATAAGCTACTAAAAAAAGTCACACCCAGATGCCACCATAAAATATTGGTATAGTGTTAAAAATGTAATGGAGCATTGAGGATTTGAAAACGTACAAAAGTGCATGCTTGAGAGAGACAGAGAAAGAGAGACAAGTGTTTATAAGACGAAAAAAAACCCAATATACTCAATTAAATTTAGAAAACAAAAAACTTAAAATGACCAATCAAAACCAACATGGAAATTATTTGAAAAAAAATAAATCACATTAACAAATCAACTGATACATCAAATCAAAAACAAAAAATTGAATTAATCAACGTTAACTAACATTGATAAATTTAATAATCCAAAATATTACAACAGAACAAATGAAATTTGTGTTCCATACAATAAAGAAATTTGTTAAATCCATAAGAAGCACGTAATCATTATTAATATAGGACCCATACAAATAAAGACAAGACTCTGAGCACATAAGGTACGTGTACAAATATAAATATATATTAGGAGTTCAACAGCTGTAAAAGTTGAAGCAGTTGCTACAAAGGTTAGGAGATGCAATTATTCGAATGTTGCGTTTCATAGGCAAAAGGCATATAAACGCCTCACAACTGAATTGTTCTAATAAAAAATTAGCATCAGAAAATATTGACAAGGCTTTTAGAAAGAGGGAAAACGAAATTGGGGTATTTTCTTTATATATCAGTGTATATATATACAAAAACAAAATATGAGAGAGAGAGAGAGAGAGAGAGAGAGAGAGAGAGAGAGACTAACGAGATGCTAAGAGTAACAATAACACGAGCCAGAAGAACCTCCTTTCCATGATTAGCAATAGATTTTGCTCTTGAAGACATCAAACACACAAGAACCTGCTTTCATATTTATAGCATGAAATCCAAATTGGTCCAACCCATTTGAGCTTGCAGAGAGGAGTTGGCTGGATTGATTTAACACTCCCCTAATTAATAATAACTTCAAGCCTCTTTCATCTCTACTAGATTTCTGTTATTAAACTGCTAAGAATGTCGGATTCTGCATCTCTCTCTCGCTCCTTATATTAAATAGTTCTACATTTGTTCATCCTATCATTCCATGCATGGTTATTGAGGAGCTCAACCTTTGAGAACTAATTAAAATTGCTCCTCCTTGATTAGATTGGTTAAGTAATTACCCTTTATTTTAATTTAATAAGCAATAACTTGGTATGCACGTAGTAGCAATTGACTAGAATAGCCCCAGTTCATACTAGCTTGCAGATATTGTGATTGTATTAATTTACATTCCTTAGTCAATGACGTATCCATGTTTCTTCATTTCTCTACTTAGATTTCCTCGTTATTAAACTACTGACATTATCAGATTCTATTTCCTCGTTATTAAATTTGGCGTTTATAATAACGAAACTTTTCTTAAAATTAATGGGACTGTGTGCATTAAGTATTTTCTCCATTTAGCCAGCTTTAGGATAATGGGTATGTTTGGTAATTTTTGCCTTGTATCCAGCTTTAGGGGTTCTAGCTACTGCATTGCATAGCTTTTATTTATCGCTTTCTGTGCAACACTTACGTATCCTATAATTCAAAAAGAATGTGTCTGATAACAAGTTATTATCAGTTTGCCAATTTTTATTTTTTATTTTTCTAGTGTTCCTTGTATAATATTGTAAGGTGACAAGGGAGCTCAACCTCATGAAAACCAGAATGTACTTTGATAAGATTGTGTTACTCATCTAGATAAATTTAGTTCATTCATATAGTGTTACCCGTCTAATATATATGCACACATGTAAACGTAAGAGAGTATCAGAGTATATATATATATATATATCTATACATGTGTATGTAGATATATACACACAGACACATTTAAAAAAAAAAAAAATTCTCCCTGTTGTTAGTTCGCATTTGCTCCACTCTATCGATCGAAGCACATCATATATCATTTGATTGCCATGAAAACATAAAAATTTTTAGAGTCATCAGGAATCTCATGCCCCTAGGAGGAACCCCAGGTGTGAAATGTATTCTACCCTATAAAATAATGCAACACCAGCTGCTACTTTAACAGTATTCCAACATGACAAAATCACATAACAGTGTCACAGGATCTTGTTGCAGACTCCATAGAGCTACTGTTATCTATAAAATAAACATAAGTTTATGTACACATATTCCATATACGTAGGCATGTATAGGTACGTACATATTATATATGTATATATCGATCCAAAATATCAAGAAAAAGCAATGGTGTCTATTATTCAATCAGTTGAATATACAGAAAAGCATCAAGAAAATGCCACCATATCTACCACGAACACGTAAATCTGTCTAATTACACAAGCACGCATCAGCTAGTTACAATTTTTTCTGCTGTTTAAGAAATGCAAAGCTCTATATTTTTTTTTTCTTTTTCTTTTTAGAGAGATTACTGAAACTTTACAACTATGCAGGAGATATCATCCCTGCTTTTCCTAGAAACAGCCTCCTCTGTCAAATGCTTTGCTGCTGACTGAGCATCTTTTATGTTTCTGATGGAATACACTGCTTCTTGGTTCGACATCACCTGGTCAGAGAACCAGCAAGACAAGTTCAGTTTACACCATCTTCCCCTCAAAGTACTCCACAACAAAGTAAAATAGAACATGATGGAAAATTCAGTTTAAGAAAGCAACGTACCTTCCATAATCCATCACTCGCCAAAATGACAAATTCTGTATCATCGTCTATCAGCTCCACCGCCACATCAGGTTCGGAACTCAGATGTCTCTTCAAGCTCTTGTCGCCAAATGCCCTCGCAACTGCCAGCTGCCCATCAACTCGAGGGACATCACCTAGAGTGTTTAAAACTGTCAGCTTATTACGCAAATATAGGTGTCTGAGACAAAAAGTTGGAGCAAGTTCACTAGTTCCAACTCTACTTCTGCAAATGGGCTTCTTTTACAACCCAAGAAATCAGAGAAGTAACACATCCCATTGACAAATACCAGGTAGACATGGAAAATTAAAAAAATGTGAGTTTGAATTGTTAAGAAATTATGAGTTGCAAACTTTATCCATTGAATGAAAATCAATGATTCTGACACCATTCCTGCTGGAAGGACAAGCTGAATATGATTTCAACTGATGATGTCGTTGTGTCTCATTTCTCAAGACCATAAAAGGTGTAGGTTTCACAAAATTTAGAACAGTCAATACATAAAAGATGATGCATACTAGATAAGAGAACTGCACAAACCCATCCATGGTGCTGCAGGGCAGATGACTATAAGGCATTTGGAGAGCTGGCATAGATATGGGCTTGGTCCAACATTGTCATCGAAATTGCTCTAAAAGGCCCATCCTAGACTGGGAAAGGGCCAAACAACCAAAACTCACCTCTTTGCGATGATATGTCACTTTTCAGACAAATTCCAGCATTTAGGCCTCCAAACTCACAATTTTGCTGTTCTAGGAACCTTTTCTTTAGGCTATAACCATGCTTCAGAATTTCCATTTTTGATGCCGTTTGTTTTAGATAATTTCTTTATGTTTTTAGTATCCAAATTTGGGCTTAATTCAACTTTGTTATTATTGGTAATTATTCATATTTTCTTAATTTCTGTGTAATTAGTGTCCAATTACGGTTAGCAGTTGATTTCTCTATAAAAATACATTGTAAGGGCGCTGCCCAAAGTAGCTTTGCTTGTTTATAATCAGTGAGAGTTCTCTTTATTCCTATTGTTCCTGATATTCTTGTTCACTACTTTTCCTGATAATTTTTGTAGAAATTCAACGGTTTAGCAGAAGGCATTTAATGATTTAATCTGTGGTTGTTCATCGCTGCTCGCTACATTGATATTTGGTTATTAGACCAACCCCTTAACACTTTGATGTAAATCACTCAACACCACCCAAATGTATTGATTCACACATATCAAAGCATGGGTTACCTGGAAGGTTTGATACAAAGCCACCCTTGCTCTCAATCACCTTTTTCTCCTTGTTCGGTTCATGATCAACTGAAAGCTGTTTTGCCACACCCTTCTTGTATATAACAGCCCGAGAATCTCCCACATTTGCAACTACAAGCTTCTGACTGTTGATCAGTATCGCTGTTACTGCAGTTGATCCTCCTTTTCCCAGAAAAAACGATTGCTCCAAAATATCAGCATCAGTTTTATGATAAGCTCTCCTTATCGCACTTTCTGCATCGTTCCAAAAGTCATGCTGCTTGGCATAAGAGAAAGGGAGATTGATTTACAGCAATGTCATATAAATGAAAGCAATAAATAAAGGAGACTACCAGAACAAAAGAACGGGAGAGAAATAGAATAAGGAAAAAAGAAGAATCTGCAAGGAATATCAAGAAGGTGGCAGCATGTCCAAGGGTGCAAGGGATCATGGAATTGAGAGGGGAAAACAAAGAGCTAGAGAATATTATGCGAAATTAAATAAAAACCGGGCTCAGTTTTAAATTAGAACATAATATAAACTACCTCTTTCAAAATATTGTCAAACAGGTGCAATTGCAAGTAATTTGCAACATCATGGCCCATATGGCCATCAAAAATTGCAAATAAACCCACATCATTATCATGTATTTTCTTGAATTCAGAAACTAAACAATCTTCCATGTCATGATTTGATTTTCCTTCCACAAGATGAAAGCCGTGAGTAATGTGTTTTGACATTCTACTTTTGCCTTTCCCTGCATCTGGTGTGACTGGTTGGGTTGAAGCAAAGCAAGCCTTTTCCTGCATAGAGCAGAAGTATATTAAGTCCTAAAATAGGAGTTTACTGAATTATCGAAATACTTCCAGGAAACTAAAGAATTGAAACACCAGAATACAACCCCATCCACAGTAAGGAACCATGGCTTCAATTCCTCATTTACTTCATTTTTCTTGAGTCGACTATCCCTATTTCAGTTAAAGATATACCAAAAAAAAATCTTATTTCAAACACTAGAATTAAAGCCAGTATTGCCTTAGGACAGTAGCCTCATTAATAGATCAATAAAATTTACCACGTCTAGCCACCCCTCTCAGTCGGACATTTGAATGACCACAAAGCATGCCAGAGATTTACCTGTTTGACATGACCCTTCAAATTTTGTGCCCACCCCCCACGGGAGCCTCCCCAAAAAAAAATAATAAATGAATAAAAAACCACTCACCCAGACACAAAACACAATGCAGGATGAGAGCGGGCAAGACTCTCCTAGTAGTAGTGCGCCCAAAACTAATATGACAGCACTAAAAGTAAGCTTTGGGCTGATTAAATTGGGTTTTGTGGTTGAAATCTTGGTATATATATATATATAGGTTTAAGGGGTTGTATGGGGTAACAAGACGGCAAGAGCTAGCAAGGGAAAAGAAAGGATTTTGGTGGTTGTTTAGGGGGATGTTCCTGTTCGGTGAATAGTAAACCTGTGAACTGTAACCTAATTGGTTTAGGTTGATTGGGGGAAGAAGGAAATGTTAGGGCGTCTATAGATTTGTACGGTCAGGGAAAGTGGTAAAACAAAGCTTATTATGAGATTCTAGATCTTAGAAGTGCAGAAAATTAAGAAAAGCAAAGAGAAGAAGAAGAAGCAGAAAATTGTAAGCTTCACACCTAAATTCCAAAAGCGAAACACCTACGGTTAGGGATGCATCACAAATTCCCAAAGAAGCTCCAAAAGCTATGAAAATTCTCTAAAAACTGATCTCTATTGAATTAGAGCCGTTACATTGCTTTATATAGACTTTAGAGAGCTCCTTATCCTAATACAATTTTGACTTCCTATTTGGAACCTAGGGGTTGGTTTGGAATGGCTTCTAGCTGTGTGAAGTCCTTCTAACAGAACTTTATTAGGAGGACTTTAGAGCAAGTCCTTTTTTTCCTTTGATAAGTTACTTTAGAGGAAGTCCCTTAACGAAATGCATTTTGATAAATATTGTTTGGTGACTATATTTCCAAATGAGCTTTTTCCTTTCTCCTCCTTCCCTCCTCTTTTTTCAATATATGTCCAATAATAGTTTTAAAAAAGAGTATTTATGCATCATCAATATGTTAGTTGCTAGACATACCAATTGGCCCCAACTTATACTACTCATCATCATCAATTCACAACCTAGTGAACCAATGGCCATTTTAATTTAGTTATATAACGACATAGTTTTTTTTTAGCATTGAACTCAATACTCCTTCATTTTGTCATTTTATCCTATTATCTCTTTCACTAAAAATTAACAGTCAACTTAAAAAGAAAAATAAATTTTGATTAGGAAAATGATCATTCAAACATCAACGCATTAAAAAATTATAACAGGGATTTTAAATAATAAGGAAAAGTTAAGTAGCTCTGAACTTGAATTCAAGTTAGCATAAACTAAAGCAATAAACCCAATCATAATGTGTTTTCAACTTAAAAATCAAAGAACTGGAAAGTGGGAAAAAAACAAACAAGAAGGAAAACAGCAAGAAAAATTATAGATAAAATAATAGAAATGATTACAAACGAAGAAAAGAAGATAAGACAACTGATGTTAGAAACAAAAAGAGCATGCTGCTTGTAACGACAATGTGAAACGAAGGAATAAGGAGAAACAACCTGACAAAAGAGGAAAGAAAAATATTCCTCAAAAACATTGGTCTTTTACTGATGATGTCACGCCAATTTAAGAAAAGAAGATTTCTGAGATGATAAGAATCCCATTCAACCTAAAACGTGGCACAATTTTCCATAGGCCATGAGCTAGTAAACAGAAGAGAAGTATCACAGTAATATGGTAACAATTTGTTATTTCGGATAAAATAGGGGTCTCAAATTTATTACTTAAACAAGACATTGTGACTTTATGAGAAGTCAATCTGGAAGCCACTCAGCAGTCCAGCTTGCTTATGAGAAATGGACTTCGAGAACTCTTGCTTCCACCAAAAACCTGTTGAAATGGACCCACAAACACTCAAAACTTAGGTAAAAGGACTTCTAGAGCCAAGAAGTGCAAAACAGGCTTCCGAGAAGCCTCACCAAACACATGCTAAAATTTTTGACTTCCAAAACTATCCTAATACACAGTGGCAGACCGTGTGTGTGTGTGTGTGTCAGAGGGAGAGGGGAGGGGGGGGGGGGGGGGGGGGGGGGGGGGGGGGGGGGGTTTCCTCCTCAAAACTTTAATGTTACCTGGACTCTTCTAAATTTGTGAAATACCCTTATCAAACACTCGACACTCGGATAAAGGTATAGGATATGCGTCCAATATAGCTAGTTGGACGTGCATCTAACAAGTATGTTTTAAACAATTGAGTTTCCTTTACAATTAAGCATAAGACTTCCATTTTATGTATAAAATATTATATTTTAGCTTGTAAATATCATTTTACCTTGAAAAAGCAAAAGAAAGTATTTAAAAGATATGAAATTTAGTCGTGTCCGAGTGTCCTTGGATATCAAAATTAGATAAATCCGACATTTGGACACGTCCCGCACCTAACACTTGACACCCCCACCCGAGTTCAGGTAACATAGCAAAACTTCAAAATTCTTCATAATAACTACCAATTTTTTAGTCTTTACAAAAAAATATAGGGATGTTCCCCCCCCCCCCCCCCCTTCCCCGAAATTCTAAAAAATTTTACCTTGATCCCTACAAAAATTTAAAAAATTTACCTTGGCCCTAAACACAAATCTTGGGTCCGTCACCGCTAATACAAATGGAAAAAAACATATAAGAATGGGAAGCATATTCCCTATAGCCAATGTCCACAATGTTCTAAAATTACCAAAATACTCCTAACCTATGAAACACTAGAAACATATAGGAAACAAAGCAGACTAATATCTGACCTAAATAACCATAAAATAAGATTTGAATAAGTGGACCAACTTGATTCCACATAATTCTAATTGGTTCAAAATGAGTTCACCTTGAAACCAACCAATTTCTCAAATTTGCGACTTCTTTAATTTACTTTTTCTTAATGTCTTATGGTCTAAATCTATATTGGATGGACTAGGCTTGGAGTGCCAGATATGAGTGTGTGTCTAAGTGTCAGACACAAAGACACAACAAAATAGTCATATTTCTTAATAGGTTTCTTTTATTTCATAGGATAAAATAGAGTTTAAAAGGTGCTATAAAGCATTGCATGCATAATATGAAAGTTATATGCATATTTATGTGGTAAACTCAAATAACTAAACCATTTTGTTGGGTGAATATTCGACAATACATATCAGACACTTATCTCATACACATACCGTTACCTAAGTGGGGGAGTCTAAGTGTCGGATGTTCTACATAAGTACTTCATACATTATGGAATAGTCCAGGTAATATAGGTTTCAATAACACAACCCCCCCCCCCCCCCCCCCCCCCCCCCCCCTGGCCCCCCGCGGCGGGGCCGGGTGCGCCCAGAGGGAAAAAAAAGCAATAACAAATGAAAGAAGAGAAAAGGAAAGGGAAAAAAACAATTGTAAATATCATTACAAGGTTGAGAAGCAGGACATGGATAGGAAAATTTTAAAAAATTACAGGACACGGCACTAATATATGCTTTATATATTTTTATATGTCACATATATGATATTTTATTCAAAGACAATGAAAATTCTTAAGATAAACTAATTTTAATTAAAAACATGCATTTTATAGCTTAAAAGTCAAATTAGGTATAAATCCACATTTTTTTATTTTATAATAGGATCACAAGTTATTTTTTCCAAACTTGTAACATGTTTCATGTGTGTTTAAGTGATGGACACGTGTGTCCCTCAAATGATTAAGGTGTGTCCGGTTCTAAAAAAAATTAAACATAATAGGACACATTTGGACAAGTGTCCAACTCATGTTGGTGGAGTATCCGACGCAGACACAGTACCTCTTAGAAGTGTTTGTGCTTCTTAGTAGCTTGAAGGTGTAGTCTTCGCTCCCTTTACAACACACTTAAATTATTGACCACTAAAAGAAATCAGACACCTTCAAAGACATATTATACAACAAAATATTTACAAAAAAGGACATTTCGTTAACATATGATCTCATCTCACAAAAGTATACAATTCATAAAGAAATTATTTCCTCATCATATATGTAGTCTTATTATGCACATATCATGGAGCGCAAACATTTGCTTGTATTGAAAGGAACTTCCTCCATTCTAAGTTACAAAGCCTTGTGAGTATGATATTTTCTTCACCGCTATTAGCCCCCGGGCAATGATTATCCTAACAAAGCAACTTTTTAAGTAAAACCTTAGTTTGATACAATTAGCAGCCAAATTTTGACGTCTTGAAGTATCTGATGACTTTGCAGCACATTTCTTACTATAAGCTTACTACCTAATAGTAATGACTTTGGTCATTCAAAAAAACCTTCATTCCATGTAGTGGCTGTAGTATTGAAGCATATATATAGCCTTTGACCATTGCTAATTGGAAAAAAAATCCTACAACACTATTTCAAATTTCATTCTTAAATTTTTGACAACAAATTCATACCAACCTCATACTACTTTTTCAGAAAAAAAAAAAAAAAAAGTAATTTGTGCATACGTAGCTAAATACATGTGTGCACGTTATAATAAAATCAACTCAAATCCCTGATTTTTAGAATCTGGAATTCATTTCCCTAGAGACTTTGTGTGAATAGGGAAGACTAATAAGGAAATCTGGAATTCATATACGATTGAACTTCCAAAATCTGGAATTCAAAACGGATCTAACTTTTACACTAGCATTAATTCCCTATTGATGCGGAGTCCAATTTTCCAATTCTCTCTCTCAAACTATGGAGTATGAACCACAGTGAAACTTTAAGAAACATTAAGAACTCTCCAGTACCTAAACTTCGTAAAAAGTTGTTCAAACATACATCTTCACAATCTAAAGATCATTCCAAATCAAGAATAAAATAACTTGGATAAATTAAGCCGAACAAAAATTGAGCAAAAGAAATAGAGCATCGATCATCGCATATTTTGTAGATTGAGAGACCTAAATTTCAATAATCTGTAACAGAAAATGAGATCTGAGACTTGTGCACTGACCTTCATTTTGTGAAGAAGGTCTCTTCCGTTCATGGTTGTCCTCCGTCACGCTAATCAGAGAGAGAGAGACAAACGAAAAGGAATGACGTTCGTTGGGAGAGACGGAGGAGAGTGAGATTTACGATTTATATACATACATATTTATATATTTGGTAGGTGTGTGTGTATATGTATATCAATACGATTTTTAATGCCGCGGTGTGTTTTATAATTGTCAACTCAAAACAACGCGTTTTTGCCGACGACCTGGTGCCGTTCTCTGATAATAATAATCTTGTGTCAGTGTGAAATTACCGGATTGACCCGCAGCTCAGTCAGTTACACTCCATTTGGATCGAGGGATTTGAACGGGGAAAGGAAGGGTTTGAAAGGATAATTACAGTTAATTTGTGTTTGGATAATTTTTTAAGGAGGGGAGGGGAAGTGGATAGAGGGGTTGTGAGGTGAGAGAACACTCATATTTTGACCATTTTGCTTCCCTTTTCTTTCTTTTCAAAATTAGAAGAAAATAGAGAGAAAGTGAAGTGTTTGTTATTGTTTTATTTTATATACCAATTATGTTCATCAATTTAAAAAAATAATTATTTCAATACTAATTCGTAGAGGGAGTTGTAATACAACTTTCATACTGCTTATAAGAGTTGTATTAGGACTACGTTGCTGAAGTATTATATACATTTATGAAAGTAGCTCTCTCTTGATATCTTTATCATTCTATAATATGACTGGTCAATGCAGGTTATAAGAATTTTAATGGGACTACGCTGCTAAAGCAATATAAATATTTTTGCAGTGGCTCTCTCATTCTATCTTTGTCACTCTCGCTTGGAAACTTTTTATAATCTGTCAAGGTATGTAGTTTTTTCGTTTTGATATATTGTTATTGTAACTTCTCCATGTTTTGCCATAATCGTATTGAAAACCGAACTCAACGTAGCGGTAGATAGTGGCTGAAAATCAAATTACCACTTCTTATTGAAAACTAAACCCCATTTTCCAGGTTTATTTGATTATTATTTTTTTGGATCTCTCAATCTGGTAGATGATAGAATATGGTTAGGCGAACTCCAAAGTCCTCGCGTGAATCATGGTCATTTGGTATTGTAGTTGATTATGGCATTCCATTAACGCAAAACATCAGACAATCTAATCTTAAATATGATTGCTTTGTTCAAAATATGAGACCATGTGACTTAACTTCAAGAAAGCAGGTTTTGTTATTTTGATTGGCTTGTTGTGGAGTGCTCATTTATTGTCTATAATAGACGTTCCCATCCCCTGGTGTGTATTTTTTTTGTTTTTGTTTTTAGTACATATCTTCCCATCTTAATTGATATAACTAGCTTACCCGTTGTTGGTCTAGCCTGATCAAACTACAAGTTTTATATGGCAAACTATTAGATGCACTTCCAAATAGAGTTATACAAAAATGAAGTGTGACCAACTTCCTGCTAAGTAAAAATATTGGAAATACAATCACTAGTAGATCAACTGGCCTGTTTTGATTTATTATATATATATATTTTTTATTTTCTAATTGTTCATGTATCGATGGACTAATAACACTTATGCCAAAATTTTATGATAGATGAATAGAGAAGCTAAGGAACAAATAGATGCATTATATATGTGGGATAGAATGCGACAACTAGCTACAGTTCAAGTAATTTGTTATGCAATATATTTCTTGATGTGTCAAAGGAGGTACCAAAAGAATTATGTGCATCGGTATATTGCACAAACAGTAATAGAAAGAGAGATTGTTTGAGATGAACTATTGCATGAGTTATCTATTAATGACAATTGCCATGATATTACTCGTATGGGACCACAAGCTTTTAAAAATTTATGTGACATACTTAAGAAAGATTGTGGTCTCCAACCCACAAGAAGGACAACAATTGAAGAGCAAGTTGCACTGTTTCTTTACATTTTAGCACATCATACGAAGGGAAGAACAATTAAATTTTTCTTCCGTCGCTCTACTGAGACTATAAGTTGTCTTTTTCATAGAGTCTTAACATGCATTATATCTCTAGAAGACCACTTCCTTCGACAACCAAATGGATCAGAAGTCCCTCCACAGATACTCAATAACAATAGATACTATCCATATTTTAAGGTAAGCATTACATTATTAGGTTTTCTTAAATACTTTTAGCTTATATATCAATGAATGTTTTCATTTACCTCATTTATATTAGGATTGTATCGAGGCAATTGATGGAACCCATGTTCGGGTCAAAGTCTCTGTTAAGGATGCTCCAAGATATTGTGGTAAGAAAGATTACCCCACATAGAATGTGCTAGTTGCATGTTCATTTAACCTGAAATTCATGTATATCTTACCTGGATGAGAAGGCACTGCATCTGATTCAAGGATATTGAAAAATGCACTTAAGAGAAAAGATAGCTTAAAAATCCCTAACGGTAAATTTTTACAACTGCCACATAATTAGATTTTGTGATTTTGCCAATATAAGTATAATTAGTTTTAATTTTTCTTTATAGGTAAGTTCTATTTGGTTGATGCTGGCTACATGCTAAGGAGTGAACTTATCACACCTTTTAGAGGTGTGCGTTACCACTTGAAAGAATACTCCACCAGGGGCCCGGAAAATTCTCAAGAGTTGTTTAACCTTCGACATTCATCTTTATGTAATGCAATAGAGAGAGCATTTGGTGTTCTCAAAAAAAGATTTCCTATTATAGCAACTACTGAACCCTCTTACTCAGTCGATACACAATCAGAAATTATCTTGCATGTTGTTTATTGCACAACTACTTAATGGGTGTAGATCTTGATGAAGCACTTATTAATGAAGTGGATCAAGAGATTTTAAATCAATCTCAATCAAGAGCACATGATCGTTCTCTAAGGAATGATGATGACGATTCTACTCAAGGAGAGAATATTAGCAAGTCTATAGCAACTAACATGTGGGATGATTATGTAGAAAATCATGCTTGATTTGTGAAATTTTCTTTTTCGAATTGTGTTTATTTGACTTTTAAGACTCCTGTAATGCATTATATTTGTTTGGAGGAACCATTGCTATTTGGTTTATTCTAGATAATTGCCTTGGATTATAACATGAACTTCTATTGAGTAATTGTTTTGGCCACTTTCTTTTTTATAATTATTACTTTATGGGTATTTGTTCATTTATGTATTTTTATGTAGGTTTTGAAAATGAGCAAAAAGGAGAAAGTATTTTCGACCACCCAAATGGATGATGCATTAATTAATGCATTGTATCATCAGCATTGTGAAGGTAATAGGGTTAATGGAACCTTTACGCCAAGAGCTTATGATAATATTGTAAAAGAATTGCATGAAATACTTGGAGTAGGATTCAGTAAAGATAACTTGAAAAATCGTATGAAAACAATTAAAGGGCATTTCAGTGAGTGCTATGATGTGTTTAAATTTGGATTGAGTGGTTTTGCATGGAATTCTACTACAAGAAAGTGGAGTGCTAAACCTAAAGTTTGGAATGAATTAATTAAGGTATTTTTGCAATTCTTTATCTGTATAATTTTTTTTTCTCAATCTAATTCTACCCCTTTTATTTTTCAAATAATTATTTTTTTATACATACTTGCAAAAGAAATCATACCATTTATTTTTCCATGTAATAGGCTAACCTTGCAGCAGAAAAATGGATGACAAATTCAATTCCTAATTATGACATGATGGCAGAAATCTATGGCCAAGATAGAGCAACAGGTACAGGTGCTGAAACTGCTAAAGAAAAAAGAAAGAGATGGGCTAGCTCAAGAAATGAGGATCCTATGGACTCCATTGATGATATTGATCAAATGATATCCCAAAACAAGGTTACATTAGAAACATATAATGATGTGGAATTTCAATTTAATCAAACAATGTGTCCTGAAACACCCTCCAATGGAGCTTCTCAAAATGCAACGTCTAAGAGTAAAAAAAAGAAGGTTTCTCATAAGGAGAATAACGAGGCTCACATGATGATCAAAACAGCTATTGACAATATTGTAAAAGCCATCAGAGAGGGGAACATAATTTTTGAGAAGTCTCATGAACAAATATTGGGTGATGAAATTTATAATGCATTGGTGGAAATTGGAGTGGAAAAAGTTAGTATCCCTGAGTGCATACTTTATCTTGTCGAGAATGGTCCAAGAAGATCTTTGCTTTACCAGTTGACATGAGAAAGGAATTTTTAGAGGACATCATGCGTTGTCATCAAGCACCATAATTAGAGCATCATCTACAAAGGGAAATGGACGTATATCCATATCTTCATTTTGGGTCTAATTAGTAAGTGGAAATCACAAATTTCATGAACTTTTTGTGACAATTTGTTTTTTTTATGTATGATTTTGGACGCTCTTTAATTTTAGTAGTTTGCTATTATGACTTTTATTCTGCTATGGTTTTGTAGGGAACATATTATTGTTTACAGAACCAATCATTCACTTTTTTAATTGATATTTTTTTTTCATCGACTCAAATGTCTTTATATATATATGTGTGTGTGTGTGTGGAAACTCTCTCCCATTTTTTAGATCAAATATCCTACTCTTGATGGTTTGTGGACACTTCTTCATATGTGAAACATATACTGCTCACATGACACATGTTAGTGAAATAATGGTAACAGTTTGGTTGTTTTAACTCCTATCTTGGTCATTTTGACTTTTACTTATGAAGAAAGAAAGGGGTATAATAGTAAAATTACATTATACACCTCCCTTTACTATTTTAAAAATATTGTCAAACCAAAGAAGAGGAATGACAGTTTACTCCCCTTTATCTTTGGATTAACCAAACAAGATGAGGGATACTTCTCCTCCCCTCCCTTTCCTTCCCTTCCCCTCCCCTTGAAACCAACTCTTTCCTTCCCCTTTGAACCCTTCAATCCAAACGAAGCATTAGGGGGGGTTTTACTTTTCTAACAATTTGTTGTATAAAAATTGGCAGGCGAAGTGATACTAGAAATTTGAAAATTGGATTTTGATTTTGGCCCTTGTGATTTTTCTATTTATTTTGTTGTGCTAAAAATAATAGACTCTCATTATGATTCACCCCAAATATAGCAATTTATTACACCCTAGTGCAGGTGCGGCGAAACAGTAAATAAAATTCAACAAGACCGAAGTCGATTCACAAGGAACGGATAACAGAATATGTAAAATTAGATACTAAAATTTACTCACGGTAAAAAATTAAATACCCACTAAGCCACATATTGTAATGACTTTAGTTGAAGTCTAAGCCGACTAATTTGAATTTCACCTTAAAGAGTAACGATGAGAATAAGACAAGAGCTGCAGAAAATGGTGACCAAAATAAAATAGATGTTTTTTTGGGAGATTTGATGGTTATAAAGAAACTAGACTTTACATAAAATTTAATAAAACGGTCTTGGATTAAATTGATCCGATCACCTGATTCACCCAATATTTCAACAGAGGTTTTATAACTCAAATCATTAACTTCATCTTGAGCCTTTAATTAGAAATATTAACTTTTATAACAGAAATTCTATAATAATTAAATTTAAAATAATAAAATTAAAGTCATAAATTCATACCGTCGATTTGTACAATAACTATACCAAATTAAAATTTGTGCATATAATTTACCAAACTTGGTCAAGGATTTAAATTTTCTCAAAGATCTAAAATTTAATTACCAGTAATTGAAAGATTTTAAATATAAACAATGAAAATTCAATTACCTCTATTGATATTCTAAGATTCTTATATGATCTTCACAATTGACTCCAAAAATTAAACTAGCTACTCATAGTATTAAAAAAGGCAAGGCTTGAAAAATAACTTCACAACTAAAAATGTTTATTACAGCATAATAACGGTAAGGAAAAGACCGAAAAATTAACAGGCTGAACAACTAGTAACTAACTAAAAGAAAATGAAAGAAAGAGCTTTCTCTTTAACTTTCTGCTCTTCTCCGGATGGCTCTCTTTGTAACCTATTTATAGGCTTCAAAGAGCCTTATATTATTATTTTTTATTTATTAATCCCTTGCTGATAATATTATTGCATCATGACGAAAACACTTCGATTCATTAATTTTTTCTTTGCTTGTCCTTGTCGGCCATTTTTCCATTTGTGTCAATTTGCTCCATTATTCACTTGCACACACTCTATTATTCACCTGCACACACACACACACACACACACACACACACACACACACACACACATATATATATATAATATGATATATATAATATACATTCACTAACATATATATATATATATGATATATTATACCCACTAATACACACACATATATATTACATCAAATTAACACTCGAATAAATATATGTGTGCACTCCGACTTCATTTTAGCTTGGCATAAGCCCATAAAAAAGTTTGTTAAGAGAAACAAATCTTTGACTCTTGAGATGCAGAGCAGAAGATTTTAGAGCCTGTTCTAATAGTGACTACCATGCAATTTTTTGTGTAACTTTATTAGGAGTGACTCCAGAGAGTCTGGGAATGATCCAGAAGGTCTCGAATAGCCAAACTCCGCTGAGAATGGATGAGAACTCCTAAAAGAGTGCCTCAGAGGTAGCCGAGTTGACAACTAGAGCTGGCATGGTTGAAAAGGGTGACCAACCCACTAAAGACAAAGCGGTCATTTTGCACCGAGTTTATTAAAATGGACTTGGAATGGTTCAGAAAGATATTGGAAGGTTGGAAAAACTATTAGAAGCATCCTCAAAAGGTAACCTGTTTGATACCTAGAGCCAGTATGGTTCCCGGAGGAGATTGGATACTTAGGGACAAAATGGTCATTTTGACCAGATGCTGTCGAAATTGATTTAGAAATGACTGAAAGACACTAGACCGTGCTAAATTGTCTTTCGGATAATCCTGGAAGGGTGGACTTACCACTTTGAGATCTTAGGTACTTTTTCAAGAAGCACGCCAGTGAGGCCCGCTTTGGGCATTTTGGTCATTTTTTACTAGAATAAACTAGCAAGCACTGGTGTTGGCTTGGGTTTTAAGTGTTTTCGTCACTCTAATAGTGTGTGATGAGTTAGCTTCCAAAGGTATCCTGTCCTCCAATAAACGTGTTACGGCCAACAAGCATGTTTGGTTCCATGACATATGGGGTTTGTTGGCATTCTCAATGTTGACTTGTTTGCGAGTGTTTCCGTCACTCTGACGGTTATGATGTTTGTAAGTGTTTTCGCCATTCTGACCGTGTGTGCTCATTTCGGAGACTACTTGATCTCGGAAAGCTGCTAGATGATCTTATCGTCTCGAGGCCTTAGGTAATTTCCCGATTGGTGTGATGGATAGTGGACATTCTACGTTAGCGGGCTAGCAGGTGCCAGAAGTGAACTGCTCTATCACCTAAGGGATTTAGGTTTTGTCCCAGTCGACAGGTGTGAAGAGACTTATCGTTCTGGGAGGTCTTGTGCTTTCTCGGTAAACGTGTCGTGCTAGATGTACTTACCGTTTGAGAAATTAATTTTCTCCAAAGACGTGCTAGATTGAGTTTGACTGGTCTGGACTAGAATTAGAACTGAAATTGAGGTTGAAAGACAGACTTACAGTTTTTAAGAAGACGTGCCAATTAAAATTGGACCAAGCAATGCTCCAAGGGTAATTTGCTCATTTTGCTTATATTGGGCCTAGCGGGCTCGCGAAGTGGTTGATTAACTAGATTGAGTCTGGAAAGTCGATTTGGACTTGAATGTGTCTGTATTAGTTTGAATGTGAGTCCGATTGAGCCAGAGATTGTCGAGCAAACAAAATGGGGTGCATACAGTACTCAATCAGAAGCTTGGGAAACCTAACCTAAGCAGCAGTGGTGGTTTCCATTGCTTTTGACGCCTTAAAGTGAGGCTCCCATTTTCTAACCATTAAATAATTATCCTAATAACTCAAGAACTGCCCGAGGACACTTTGTCATAACGGACTTAGGAATTTTTTTCAATGGAGGCAAAAAATATTTTTAAAGTGAAAATTTTAAATGAGATATTTTACATTTTTTTATACTAGTGTAAATTTTTTACTTAAAATTTTATTTTTTTTAGATGAAATTTTTTTAATTAATTTATTTTTCTCTCCTTTCAATGAGTATTAACTGAATCAAAATGAATTTAACTATCCAACAAAAATTAGTTTTTGGTGAAAGATTCATCAAATGATTCAAGCGTAATACAAAATTAGTGATTCAACGAACAGAATAAATAATTTACTTTTAGTTCTATTTATAAACCCACAAACAATAAAAAAAAAATTCACTTGTTCAACAAAAAATCAAACAAACATCGATCTATATAAAATAACAAAAATATTACATCAACAAACTATTTGATGATGTTATCAGTAAGATTTACTAATTTATTTTTCAGTTGAAACTTTTATCTTTGTTTAAGAGAGATAGAGTGTTGTGAGGGTTTAAACTTCTAAATATTCATGCATTAAAGGGAGAAAGAGTTGTATAGGTAAGACCATTGATCTTCTTTATATTTATAAAAGTGCATGTAATTATAATTTTAAATAGTTTTTTCGAGTTAATTAGAGTGGTTAATCTAGTACCTTTTTCTTATGTTTTTTTCCATTGAAACAGGCCCCCTTTTTTTTTATGGGGCTTTTCTCATTTAGATTGAGACCATTTTTTTACGGGCATTTTTGTTATTTAGATTGAGGCTTTTTTTAAAAAAATGCCAAAATTATATATTATGGTTTTTAAAACTTAAGTAATTGCTTTGATGGATTTACATTTAAGCTACCATTGTCTATTCTTCTCTCATATGATTACGTGATGAAGTCTTGATACTAGTTATTGCAAAAAAACTCTCTCAATCGATACAATTGCAATCGGTAAGATTAGTGCTAACTTCACCAACAAATATACTAATAGGTAGATAATTTCATTTTTTATCTCAACTAATTTTTGAACAAGGAGAAAATGTTTTTAGGGCTTATGCTATTTTGAGTGTATTTTAGATTAGTATAAGTTTGGATTGAATTAAAAAAAATTTAAAATAATTATTGAGTTTAGTCGACCAAAGTCCACTTTTAATTGGCTTGAATTTAAAATTTTTTTTTTTTTTAAAATTCAGTGGAGCGGGCTTCTTGGCCACGAGTGGGTCCGCCCCTGGGACCATAGTCATGGATGTTCGCAAATCGAAATAGGTAGTAGTTTTCACCAAGACCAATAGCATTGAAGTCACTCTGTAATCCCCAGAGGCCTCCTGATTTTATCAATAGCATTGAAGTCATCAATGTCAAATACTCTGTTAATCCCCAGAGGTTTCTGACTCTTGTGCAGAGCATTTTATACCCAATAGATCTACCCAGCAGCTTGACAATAAGTGCGTTGTGCCAAGGCCTCCTGATTTTATCAAGGAGCTTTTCTGGGAGTATGACTTTGGGGATCCCATTTTTCATTTAGAGTAACAGAGCATTTGACCTCCACTTTCCCATATCCCTCAGGGGTGGCTTCCTCATCATCAGATAGTAAGTCTTCAATGTCTACATCAAAGTATTGTGCTTTTTCTTTTGTAGCCAGGAGAGCTTCCCTGAAAGATTTAGCTTTGACGTTTGTATCTCCAGCATCGATGGACGCTTCAGTACTAGATGAATCAACGGCCATTTCGCTGCTATTTTCCGCCTCATTACTCTTCACCTTCTTTTTACTTTTGGCCAGATGGTCCTTTTCTTCAGAAGAGATGAAGGTGTTTTCGTTTCCGTCAGTGGACATTGAAAATTTCTCACCTTTCTTTCCAATTCTAGACACACAGAAAAAATGCAGAGAGAGAGACACGCAGGGAGAGCCGGTTTTAGATGTGAGAAACTGTCAAGGTGTAAAAATAAAGAATCGACCCGTAAGTTAGTCAGACAAAAGCATTTTACTTGTCAACAATTTGTTATATATAAATTGGTGGGCGGATCAAATTTCAAAATTAACATGTGTTTTTTTTTTTTATCTCGTGATTTTTTTTAAAGTTAATTTTCTTATTTCTCATTCCTAACATTTAAATTGAGACAACAAAGTGAATTATATACTTGGAACTTCAGGAAATGAATCTCTCTCTCTTTGGTTTCTAATCTAAGAGGGAAGAGAGGGAGAAAAAAAAGGTTCAAAGAATTGACCCGTAAGTTAGTTATTTAAGTGAATGAGGGTGTGTAATTTATCACAACCACCACGGTTACTGCTAGATTTAAGCAAGTGAATGAAAGTCCATCCCCGAAAGAGATACTTGCAAGCTTCAACTTTGGTAAATTATTTTACGTGATTGTAATATTATTGTAGCACATGATGTGCCCTACATATTTTCATAAATACTTGAATGACAATGAGTATTATGTGCATAAGCCTCATGAGTGATATTTTGAAGATGAGAGCAACAATCAAAACAATCTTAGTTGCAAAATAATTAGCACCAATATGGCCGACATGAAGCCATTTGTTCTCATTTTTTAAATGACGATTTAGGATAAATTATCCAAATCTTCTTTAGTATTATTCAATCCAAAGAATTATATTAAAAAAAACAAGCAACTTCATCAACAAAGAACAACAAAAATTAAAAATAAAAAGATCATTGAACAAATTATCTATCAATTAAATGCATTTCTTATCTCCATGGAATCAAAGGTCAATATTAGATACCATCCACTAAAATGCTTTCTTTGTAGATAAGGTTCTAACAATAATAGAAGAACAAATCAACAAACAACAAAGCAATCAAATTAACAATTTAGTCCAAAATTGACAAGGTGTTCCATTCAAGTGAGTCTTAGAAGTGTTCATCATTTCTCTAAAAGTTAGGCACTTTTGGTATGCTTAGTGTGGTTTTTGGAGCATACTTCTTTCGCGGAATAAGGCTCCAAGATTGAGTTATTAATCAAGTATTTACTTTTTGTTTTTTCTTATTTGATTGTGCAAAAGAAGGCCAGGATAAATAATCTAGAGATAATCGTTTATCCCCTCTACATGGGTTAAATATATCTAAAGGAGGTGGGATAAGTAATTCACAAATCTTGAGATTATTTGTTTAGAGATTTTTTATCCTCATATTCTGTCCCATAACATAAGTGTGGGATTGGTGGATGTGTCTTAATTTCTATAACATAATACAAAAGAATAAAAATACGTATTCATATGCGGAGTGGGTCAACCATGAATTATTGTAGACCTATTGCCTGATTTATTTAATGATGCGACCAACTGGCATCATACTACATACCTCTATTGTTTTTTTTTTTTTTTTACAAGACACCTAGCTCTCGGCCAACTACTTTTATAAGGTCGTGCAAAGCCATGTATACTTCATGATGATCAGCTACAGAGACATAGATCTTCCGCTTTGTATAAGTATTAGTCAATTACTGAACCATCCATGTAATTACATATCTAGTTGGCATAATATGATTAACGATGTACCCAGTTGGACCAATGAATGTACTTCGCTTGTTCTTTTTTTTAATGTCTTACATTTTATTAAGCAAACGAAGAAATACTTTTAAGAAGTGCTACACCTCTATTGTCCTCATTAACGATCATCTCTAGTTTTTAGAAAAATTGGTTTCCCACCATAGAAATGTTATGCAATTAAAAAATTCGTATAAAATTATTTTTGTAGAATAATATAGTTCAAGCATTTCACTTTTAAATAAAATATTTATCATAATGACTTTTAATTATAAAATAAAAAAATAAACTGTTATTACTTCATAATATAGTGAGATTTTTTGTATAAATTTCATAAAAAAGTAGCATTTTCCCACCCCAATTCACATTCTCTGAGGTAATCTTGCTCTATCATTTGAAGTAGCTTTTCTTTTTCCAATCACTGTCTATTAAAAAAATAAAATAACTTTCAAATTGTATGAATGATCCTTGGCCACAAGTGATATGGAGATAATCAAACTTGAGTCGGCCAAGTGATATGGAGATAATCCAACTTGAGTGCTCATATTTGCTTAGGTCTCGTTAACTTTTTTTCTTTTTTGTTTTTCACAAAGAGCCAATCTCTCTTCTTCTTCTTTTTTAAATGCAAAACATAAAAAAACAGCAGAAACAAACTAAAGCAAGTCTCTTTCCAAGATTCGCTGGAAAGCAGCAGGGAAAGAACTCAATGGGGGTTTGACAAAAGCAGAATCAGAAAGCCATGGAGGCTCCAATCCACTCCGCAATTCGCTTGTCTTGCGCACCACGAAAAGGACCATTGATGATCACGAGCCAGATTACGAACATCTTCTACAAAAGCTTGAATTTCCCAGGGGCAAGGGCCATCACGAGTTCTCAGAGAGTCTATAGGGTTAACAGAGTCACTCTCGAAGATGGCCTTAGATAACCCCAAGGTGGCAGCCATGTTACAAGCTACACGAATAGCCCAGGCCTTAGCTGCCAACGCAGAAGAAACATACGGCCAAAGTTTGTAGTGCAGACAGTGCCCAAATGGTTACAAAACAGAACAGCAAAGGCTGCATGGCGGTTCTTAGCTTCAAACGCGCCATCACAATTGAATTTAAACCAAACTACCTGAGGCAGAGACCACCTGAGATTTTGAATACCACAGTAGATGGAATTTTGTTGGGGGCCAGGGCTGAGAAGGGCTTGGATATAGTCCTCAGCCGAGGCACTAGCTCTGTGGATGGTATTCCCCGGGCTCAATGGAACCCCATTAAAGATCAGCTCATTTCTGGATTTCCATATATCCCAACACACATTTGCTATGAGAGCACAGGTTTGGTCAACAATTCCTGCACCAAGCTTCCTTCTGAACAAGTCTTCAAACCATTTAGCTGCTGAGTGCGTGGGAGTTAAATCTACTTGAAAAGTTAGAGAGCTACCAAACCAGACAGCTCTGGTCCAATCACAGCGAAAGAGAACATGCTCAGTGGATTCAAATTTTTTGTGACAAATAGGACACAAGGGATCTTGACTGCACTTTCTTCTATGTAGATTCTCCTTAGTGGCAGCATTGTTTTTGATCACCTTCCAGATAAAATGACGGACTTTTAGCATGGTTTTAAGTGCCAAACTTTTGCCACAGATCTTCAAAGGCAGAGAATGTGGGGCTGGGTTTCACGCGCTTCTTCTGAATTGTAGTAAAGCGAGCGAGCAGCTGCTATCCAGACTTAACTGAGTAAAGGCCCGAAGGGAAGTGGTGCCAAACCAAACTATTTTCTTTGTCTGACCATGTCAGAGGGATATATGTGATGGACTGTGCTGCAGTATCTGAGAACAACCCCCTTATAAGAGTCTCATTCCAACTTCTTGAATTAGAGGAAATGAGGTCCTTTACCATAGAGATCGAATTGGCACTGGGTTGGGAAGTGGTAAGCCTAAAATTTGGGAAAGAAGGGATTCATTTATCTACCCAAACATTAATACTGGCTCCATTTGAGACATTCCACGGCAAACACATTACAAGAAGATCTCTCCGTTGAATCAAGCTTGACCATATCCAGGAAGCTCTTCCAGCTTTCCTAGCATGTATGGAAGAGTCCTGGGGAAAATAGATGCCTTCAAGGACTTTAGCCCACAACTCATCCAGTTGTTTGATTAGCCTCTAGAATTGCTTAGCCAATAGGGCGAAGTTAAAACTCTCCATGTCCCTGAACCCCATCCCCCCACCTCTTAGCCAAAGTAAGATTATCCCAATCACACCAATGAATCTTCCTAAGATTTTCGTCCCCTCCCCACCAGAATTTTCTAAAAACTGTATTAATCTGGTTGTAAAGAGAATTGAGAATTTTAAAACACATCATAGTGAAGGTAGGAATGGCCTCAGCGACTGACTTCAGAAGAACTTATCTCCCTGTCGGAGATAAAAGGTTTTCTTGTACGCTCTATATTTTGCAACCGGAACCGCAATCTTCTCGGCCAATCTAATTTGTTACCATCAGAAGAATTGTTAGTAAATTTTACCAAAGTGAGTTACTGTCAATGCATTACTCAATTTCTTGAACTACAATTATCAAATCTGATTTGCCAAATCCAAGGCTTAAAAGCCAATACGTTAGATTTTATTCTCTCTCTCTCTTTTTTTAATTAATTAGTTTTTTTTTTAATTTTATTTTGGGTGTTATTTTTGTTGTAGTGGTGTGGCATAACATGTAGCAAATTTCAAGTAATAAAATCAGGAGTAATGCTACATACCATCCCTTTTGATCATTCCTAGTCTTAGGCACAAGGTTGTAGAATCTCCATTAATAAATTTGTGTGAAATCGATTCACTTGTGTTTAAGAGGTGAAAAAAAGTATTAGGTATAATATTTTTCTAACATCAGTGAAGTTTGAGTTTGATTGCTCTTCTTCCACAATGTTTGATTGCACTTTTCAAAATGCACGTAAAAGAAAATGGTACACAAATAGAATGTTTTATAAAAAAAAATTATGAATAACATGACAATAATATTTTTGAAATTATGAGTCATAACCGTGTTACTCAATGATTTGATGAATGATGTTTAACTTTATTTTTGAAGAATAGAAAAAAAGAATGATGGTTAACACAATTAGGCTAATGAAGTTTGAGATATTTATATAGATTTTATTGAAAATAAAAACATCACATTATTCTTTCACTATACAAATTTCATAAAATACAGAAACTAAATAAATAATATGAACCAAAGAAACACTGATAATCTCATCTCACTATCACTTACGTAAATTTGCATTTGCGTGTATGTATGTGACCTCTGGGTTGCTTTCATTTTGTAACCAACAAATAAAAATTAATAGATTCATATATATAGCTTAGAAAAGAGAACACTCAAAATACGGAGAGTAAGAGAGAGTTAATCAATAAAATAAAAAAATAAAATTAAAGTGTTGCTTAAGAGAGAAAAATAAGAATTCAGAATAAGCTACATCTCACAAACGATAATTATTATTATAATTTTTAATCTATAGTAGGTACATCTACAATTCTCTCTATTCTCTCTCTCTCTCTCTCTCTCTCTCTCTTTGTTTTATATATATCTAGTAGGTAGATATAGACACGGAGAGGGATATAGGTTTATACAAAATCATATCACTTTGGGTGCCTAATACAGGGTAGGTACGTGTCCAAAACAAACGGTAGGTGTCCTTCTGTGTTTTCTTATGTATGATTAGGATGATGTGTTATTGAGCTTATAATTAATTATGACAGTAATATGTATATAATAACTCAATAATGTTGAAATCTTTCAAAATGACAGCTAACCCCAGAATTGCAATATTTAAACTCTACACACTAACTGAGCACTTTCAACTTGTGAACTATCCAAGAATGCTGATATTTATACTTTATGCATACTTCACCTAATCCAATCCAAAAAATAAAATAAAAAAGAAAAAATGAGAAATTCAGCATGTGAACCCAGTCTTCATGAGCATATTAAAATTCTCATCACAGTAATGTACATCAATTGTGTAGTAGCAAAGAGAGGTCAAGAGTTCGAAGTCCTATTTCCCATATCCATTTTCTAGTTTCGGCCCTCACTCAATGGACAAAAAAAAAAAAAAAGTGATTTAGCTATAAGAAAAAGTTCTAGAAACCATTTTACATGACGTGATATCTGTGGACAGAGGGGGGCAGGCACCCCAAAACTTCCAAAATTTTATGTACCTCCTATAGCTTTTTCAATATTTATGATCAAATAGTGTGTATTGATCGTCCCAAAATTTAAGAAATTTTATATTAGTTCCTATAAAATTTAAAAAAATTTAACTTGACCCCTTTTAACACAAACTCTATGTCCACCACCGGTGATATCAGCATTGCACTTTCTCAAAAAAAAAAAGGGGTTGTTATTTTAGACTTTCGGTATTAGAGTGCTTGTCCATTCCTATTTAAGCATTCTCGTGCATATATGCAAGACTTTGTGCAAATCATTTGCTTGTTAGTATGGCTTCTTTGATACAAACTAAGATTGAAGCTGAAAAGGTAACCTGCAATGTTCTGCATTTTGAGTTGATGATCAAATCAGAATGGACAATATCAAGCACTTAGTTGGTTAGGAAATAGTAATTAGTAATTGTGTTAGTTAATGAATGAGCAGTCGAAGGCATGCTCTGTTTGTCTCTTGTTTGTTATCCAAAACAGAGTTAGTTTTCTGTTATTGTGTGATCCAATGATCCAATGATGGGCCTAGATAGGAGTTTATAAATAGAAGAGAAGAGAAGGATTGTAGGGTATTGTATGAAATCAATTCAGTTCTAGGTATCTTCTTCCGTAGGTGGGTTTGTATCATCATTTTGTGTGCTAGAAGACGAAAAATGCAGTAAACAAGGCATGTAAAACCCACAGGGAAGGATAGAGGGTAGGGTACAACTCTTCAAAAGAGGGCAAAAAGAAGTCTGGTGGGATTTTCAGTGTCACATTTTTGTTTTTTCTGTCTTTTGATGCAATGTATAACATTTTTGTAAGATTAGAACTTTGCATTTGTAGACAGTGAAATCAGCCGATGAGCTTGCTAGAAAGCTCGCGGTACAAGGTCCTAGCTCATCTCACCGGAATGACTCGAAAAAAGTGTGGCTGATGGAGAGGAGAGGGAGCAAAGGGGAGGAAATGGAGAGAGGGAAGAGGCAACCCACAAATCCGGTTCCCAAGTACGTGAATCCAAAAGAATTGAGTCTCCAAATAGATAGACTTTATAGATAGGAAGTTAGCTGTTACACAGGAACTTCAGAGGTGTGCTCAATAAAACAATAATGGTAAATAAATCCATGAAAGGGATAGAAAAAGAGAAATGTCTCCTAGAGAGATTAGAAAAAATCTCTTTTAGAGAAATCATCATATATATATATATATATATAAGTTGTGTTTGTCTTTATTTTGTCTCTCACTTATATAGTGCTCTAAATGCTCTCATATTTTTAAAATGCCACGTCACAAGGACAATTGATTAAATAACTTTTAAAAATTAATTAACATTAAATGACTCTTTATAGACTTATGATATAGATAACATATTAGAGTATGAAATAATTTAATTGTCACATCGCAAGAGTTGATGTTCAGAAACAAAAAAAAACAATATTAAAGGTGTGCAAATTAGTTAAAGACCCTACAACTAAGGTAATATCTATATAACTTTAAAAAATTCTCAAAAAGTTGTAATTTGTATTACTTGCACATTAATATAATTCAACTTTTTAGAGAATTCTCTTTTGTTGCAAGGCAACCATATGCAAAATACTAACAAACAAAAGATGGCATTATTTGTCATGCCAATATTGCTACAAGAAAGTCATTCAAAAGGAAGAAAAACCATGGTGCAATTCATGTGAAATATTTATCCAAGCACCATTAACTAGGTATATAAACTCACGTCATTTCTTTAAATGAACAATAAATATAAAAATAATATCAAATTTATCATTTCATAATTTTTTTTCCCACAGGTATAGGGTTCGCATGCATGTAAAGGATTTTACAGGTTATACAACATTCGTTATTTTTAACAAAGATGCAGAGGATCTAATTAAACAACCTATTTCAGAACTACGTAATGAGGTATATCAATAACATACTACTACTTCTTTCTATTATATCTACAGGCTTTACTTGATTATAATTATCTTTAATTCACATACTTTATTTGTCAGGAAGGCGAAAATGACTTAACTTTAAAATAATTAGAACAAATGGTTGGGAGCACATTTATCTTCCAAATTAAAATGACAGAGTTCAATATCAAAAACTTAAATTCTGAAATGACTGTAGCAAAAATGTTCTCATTGAATTATGTGCTTGAGAGTAAATATTATCTCCGTCTAATTCAAAAGGTAATACATCTATCAACTTTGACTCTTAACTTATTACGATAAATACTGGTAATGACGTTTTCCCGACCAGGTCAGATCATGGATACTTGGTTGGTCCCCGATCAGATCAACACCGCATCTTCTGGGCGGTGCCCGACCCTCGATCCACCACTCCCTTGGGTCCCGAAGGGGCCATACGTTCGGTAACCTCCTACTTTGGTCAGCCTCACGACTACGTTAATAGAACCCACACCTGACACCATTCTGACAACCGTTCTACTCCTGACACCGTTCTGACACACACCACCATGGAGTGTAGAGAAGACCCTTTCAAGTGCCCTGTCACAATTCTGACCCTCTAACACAAGGCCGTTACGTAGAGAGGCCACCAACCACTCCTATACAAGCATACAAAGAGAAAACTCAGTCCGTTCTCCAACTACGCATAACAGAAAAACCCTAACAATCTGAATACTCCAAGAACATTTACTCTCTTGAATTTAACTTGAACATCGGAGGGTCTTTGGCAGGCACTACACCGGTGTATTTAGCGCAGGAGACCACCAATCGTCGGGAAAGAACTCATCGACGGCTTGGGGGTAAGACACCACGAGATTGTTGCATTATCAAATATTAAATCTATTTTCATAATAACATTTATTTTGTTATAGACCATTTTACCAAATAACAAAGATGCACCAGAGCTTCAAGCCAACAATCTCAAGAAAATATCCAAATACAGATATCACATAATTTACTCTAACAAAGAAGCAACGCCTTGATCCCATACATCAGATTTGATATATTATGTTATTATTATTACATAAAAACTATGTGCATTATCTACATATTTGCTATAACTATATTTATCTTTTGATTATTTCTTTCATGCAGAGTATTGAAGATGATACGTATGCAAAAGCTTATAGCACCTAATTCTCCAACGTTTTTTTACAAGTTTTTTTATTTGTTTAAAATTATTTGACTATAAGATTATGACAAATTAGATTTGCCACTTTTGAATAGTATTTTTGGTTATTTTAGATTTTTTAATTAATTATTTCTAAATTTTCATTAATTATTATATAAATTGACACCTAATAAATATATAAATAGGTCTTCTAACGGCTTTTGAAAAGACCAAGGGTATTTATAATGGGGTTACATGTGTGGTCTATACACATGTAAATGTGGATGACAACCAATAAAGTGAAGACACGTGCCTCTTTAAGAGGGTAACATGTGTTCCAGAGCCTTTTATTAATCCTCCACTCAAGACCAATCTCAACTAGTCAACAATTTATTCCGCACATATTGTGCTATCGTCATGGCAAAGTTCACATAACATCATCTCGTGAGCCACCGAAGTACAACTTCCAAATCCACCGGTGAATTGGCTGCCCATGTGGCAGGCCTAAATATGAGAATATCATTCATATTTAAATGACGAAAAGACGTCATTAGTAAATGATTTCCACGTAGGACCGCAGTTCTAGTAGACCTGTCACACGATAAATTCCTAATATGTCCTCATTCAACTTTGAAAATTTTGATCTTGCAATTGTTCTTATTGTCAAATTAGAAATAAGTTGCTGCTGACTAATTCCATTCTGGATCCGCGCTCCTTTGATTTTGCGACTTACAGTAATACCACTACAATCATAAAACCAACAAAGCCAAGTTGGGGTGTTGTTGATGCTTGGCAAGATTGAGCTAGGTATGATCTCCAAACAAGAAACTGCCCACATTATTTGACCATTTGCACTCCATTCCCAAAACAGTTAAACAGTTTGCTGGTTTTAATACCACAAAACTTTCAAAATGATTTGCTTTGTTTACTGTTTTGAAGATCATGGATCTTTGAGATGAGAGATTATATAGAATCTTTTCCCAAAATAATATAGATGAATTAAGGCATTTCATTTTAAAATATAATTTTTATTAAATAACTCTTCATTACAAAGAAGTTATTGTCTCAACATTCTAGTAGAATTTTTTATATAACTTTGCTGTAATATTTTTTGTTTTCTATTTCCAACTTTTTTCTAATTCTGGCCTATGTAAACTTTTTTTAAATTATATTTACCTGTTAATATTTCATCTGCAGAGGTGACTGCAGCTTGCATGTTTGGAATCCTTTATAATGGGACTCTGTTTTTCTAATACAAGTCTATGATGCCCATATGGAGCAACCTTAGCCAGACCCGCCCCAAAAAATAAATAAACTTTTTCATTCAGTTTCTGAAGAAGCTTGATTGATGGTGTGGAGCATGGCAACTACGGCGTGGTTGCACTAGCGGTAATACTGGTAGAAAAATTCTAGATAGTCGCGACTATTGATGATGGTTATAGTCGTTGACTGAGAGTGGCCACGTTAGCCTGTGATGGTGGGCCACGCTAATGTGGCCACCATCCGCCGGCTATTGGCTACTGTTGTCCTCATACTGGTATCATCGCCATTATAGCCATCACAAATATGGCACATTTCACAGTCGCCAGCTCCCACTTTTAAAAATTCGACCGTTATAAAAATTGGAACGTGAATGAGACCTATTACTCCCACCCCCCGACACGGGAGTGGGTTGACGCGACATAAAGTATTTTTTTTTACCCCATTTTGCCCTCAATCCTTAATCCTTTATTAGTGAAAAATAATAGTGTAATTTTTTTTATATAGTTAAATATGTATCAATTATTTTATTTTTATTTTGTTTTAATTAATTTAATTTTTTTAAAAAAATAAAAAAATATGGATCACATCAAGTAAACATTTGTTATTTTTATTTGTTGTTTTATTTTTATTTTGTTATGATTAATTTGAATTATTTTAAAAAAAAAAAAGAATATGAGTCACATCAACAAGTGAAATAGCTATTGCTCGTGTTGACGGTAATTACTTCATTCAAGTTTTCTTACGCCCTCATTATCCAGTACTACCCACTCCAATATGGTGGCGACAACATGTATTAATCAAAGTTAGGGGATCAGTTGATAGTTATATAGTACGAATGAATTTGTAGTAAAAAATAATGGGTGGAGGACCGAGTGCTCCCGGAGAAGAGTTTGGTGGAGACATTAATTAGAAATTCTGTTTTTATGTATTGTTGAATTTACCAATGTATTAATATGTTAAAAGTTATTATTTTTTGTATGTGTTTTTATGATAAATCAAACTAGTAAAAAAATGCATTATTAATTCCCAAGGATAGTCTCAATAAACAAATCTAAATTATTTTACTTAAGTGTTTTCAAAAAAAAAAATTATGTTAATTAGTTTTGCATTAAATTTTATAAATAGAGAGAAAATTAAAAAAATAAAAAAAAATTGATCAAAATTTCTTTGTTTTATAAAAATCGGGAGGTGGGAGTAAAAGAAATTATAAAATTTAATTACAAAAATTTTATTTATATAAGAAACTAGGAGGTAAGAGTAAAAAGAAATTAAAAAATTTTGATCAAAATTTTTTTTTAATAAAAAACTGGGAGGTAGAAGTAAAAGAAATTATAAAATTTGATCATAAAAATTTTATTTATATAAAAATCCATGAGGCGAGAGTAAAAAGAAATTAAAAAATTTTGATCAAATTTTTTTTAATTAAAAACTAAAAGGTGGGAGTAAAAGAAAAAAAATTATCAAAAAAATTGAACTAGATGACAATATTGAAATAATAGAGTGAGACTATGGGCAAAATAGGAAAATCAAAAAATTTTAATTGTCAAATCAAGAGAGTGTGTTGTCAGGAAGGGTGAGAGTAGAGAAAGAAATTATAAAATTTGATCATAACAATTTTATTTATATAAAAATCTAGTAGGTGAGAGTAAAAAGAAATTAAAAATTTTTGATAAAAAATTTTTTTAATTAAAATTTTAGAGGTGAGAGTAAAAGAAAAAAATATTATCAAAATAATTGAACTTGATGACAATCTTAAAATAAAAGAGTAAAGTTACGGGCAAAATAAAAAAATAAAAAAAATTTAATGGTCACATCAGGGAGTGGGGTGTCAGGGGGTGGGGATAGAGATTTTCAACGTGAATACTCTCTTTCTCTCTCTCTCGGAACTCACGCTCTTCTCTGAGCCAAAGAAAACATATTGCAAAAACATATTGCAAGAAAGAAACCATACACATACTTGCCTCCAATTGCACTCTCTCTCTCTCTCTCTCTCTCGCTCTCTCTATAACTGTGTCTGACTTTATCTACCTGAAAACGAAACAGCTGGAGTGAGTAAAAGTTCAATGGCGCTGGTGGATGACTCCAGTGTCTTCATGATCGACGAGGCCTACGAGTTCGCGGCGCCTCGGTTCTTCGACTTCATCGACGGCGAGTCCGAGCAGGACGTGCTCAGAGCAGAGCTCTGGTTCGACACCTCCCTCAGCTATGCCCCTTCTCGTACGCATTCTTGATCTCAATTCCTCTCTTGATTTGTGTCACTCGTTAGGTTTCCTCAACTTCTTGCAATCTCGATTAGATTTCTTTGGGGTGTTAGGGTTTCAAGTTTCAACGACCTGCACCCGAAATTTTGATCATAGAAGTGTACTTTGAATGCACGTACGTATGGTCTCGATCTCATACTGTCCTAAATTCCTCTCTTGAATTGTGTCACGGCTTAGGTTACTTCATCTCTTGGTATTGGAATTAGGTATCTTTGGGACTTTGGAGCTGTAATAATTTTCTTGAATATTTTTCTTTGGGACTTTAGGGTTTTAATAATTTTCTTGAAGTTTAAATTTTGATCATTAAAGAGTACTTTGAATTCAATTTCTTTGAGTTTAGGGTTTATAAATGTCTGATATTCGCAAGTAGATTAGTTTATGTAGATAAACGTGTTTTATTTATTTGATTATTGAATATTTGGTTTGAAGGATGATATTCGATGTGAAATTGATGCGGTGTTTTGATTTGTGTAACCGCTTTGGTTTCCTAGGTTTCTTGCAAGTTCAGTTCGAATCTTTTTGGAGTTTTGGGGTTTCAGTAACTTTATTGACCTTGAAATTTGATCATTGAAGTGTAGAATTCAAATTCTTGAAGTTTAGGATTTATTAGTGTTTTGAAATTTGTAATATGGTGCACATATTTTGACCAAAACATAGTATTCATTTGATCATTGTATTCAGAGTTCTGAATGATGACTTTGAGTTTGTAATTAATGGATGGTTTTTTATTCTTTTATTTATCTTTTGATCTTGTGTAATATTCACCAATTCTTCGGTTGGGTTCTTCACATAGTTTATCAATTGTATTAGTTTTGAGTTCTAGGGTTCTTTGTTTTTTTGTACTTATCTTGCTATAAGGTCAAATTTTTTTGGATTCTACATCTCGAAGCATGACAGTTACCCATTTTCGAACCAAACGGTTCTGGGCTTTCCAAGAGCATTCAAGATTCCGATCCTTTGTGGATTATTGGAAAAAATGGAAGTAAATTATGTCTATTGGTGACAGCCTTTAGGTTTCCTATAATTCTTCCTGGAAACTGAGAATGCATGAGTGCTTCAAAAACAGAAGCATATATATTCTTTTTTTTTTCTTTTGGGTAATGATGATTCATGACAAAAGAAAACAATATTTCTGATCAAACTTTTAACACTGTAACACTTGGAACTAGCTTCACAAACAAGGAACGGTAGATTTTGGTATCATTATTCTCACCTTGGTGAGAAAAAATGATCCTGCATGAGACTGAGAGTTTCCATAGTCTAGAAGTGACAAAAAGGTCTGGATACATAACTCCATTTTTTTCTCTACAAAACAATCTAAACGTGACATATCTTCGAAATTTTTCTTCCTTCATTCATGGAGATTTTGCTAATTTTTCCTTCCACATGATACTTCAAGAAAACTTGCAGACCCCAACAAGAATCAGATAAGAATCTGGTCTGTATATGTTTTTAGGAGAAAATATTCAGTAAAATAGTGATACCACATTATTTTGGTGGCATGGTATCCCGAGGCAATAAAATTGTTCCACATGAGCATGTTAAAATTCTTGTCATAAGGAATATCAAATCAATTGTGGGGCACTATAAGAAATGTCTTGATTGGCTTGTGCCCAATACCGCGTCAGCAAAATAATGTGCTATCACCATTATACAGAATATTTTTTCCTGTTTTGGGTGGTGTCCTAGCCTTTAAGAGGCTGGGGATTGGCAAAACCTGATCTCAATCTTCTGAGTAAGAATCTGGCTTTGTAGCATAATCTACAACAAGAATCAGAATTGTTTTGGAGGGAATCTATGTGATAATTAAGCTGTTGGGAAATTGAATTTACAATGGTAATTTATGTCCGTGGACCATGTGAATAATAGAATAGAGAAATTGGATGTCTGCAGCAGACCGTCCAAGTGTTACAGATTCTTCTACTATGGTGTATACAATTAATGGGGATGATCATAATGTTTGACATAGTGATTATATTAGTACCTGTAGTAGATTGGCAGATGCTTTGATTTTTTTGGTCAAAATTTTGCAGCTTTTATGCAAAGAATCAAGACAGGTAGATCAGTTCAGCTTGAAAGCCTCTGTGACTTCAGTGAAGCTGAGCAATCGGAGACGGTAATGCAATCCTATTTAATGTCTTATTTTTCTCTTCTGGAACGTAAGTTGCTCATGCGTATTCTTTGATTCAGAAAGAAACCTGGTGATTGAACAAAACTTTTTATAAATGCTTGGTTGCAGGCAACAACATCCTCAGAAACAACTGCATCAAATATCACAGTGGAAATAGCTTTGGGACCAGAGAAGGATCAAACAAGGTCAGTGGATCATTGTCTTTTGGGCAAACTTTCACGCAGAGAATGTTGCTTCATTTTTTCGTTCTCTCTTTCCTTCTTTGGCATATACCGATTGTGTTATCCATCTGCTGAAATGCCCTAATCATCCTTGTCAATCAGGCCTCAATCGCAGCTCAGGCCAGCCAAAATCAGGGAAGAAGTCATCAGTACAAGCCTTGTCAATCTGGTATGTAAGTTACCGGAATTTTTTTCTAACTGCCCATACATTAATACATTAGAAAAGAAGCAACCTTCTTGTCCTGGGGTTCTTTTGCTTACGAGATTTCACAAACCTTTCAGGTTTATGCTGATGAGAAGGCATATGAAGCTAAACAGGTTGTATGTACCGAAGAAAATGGAAGGTTTGTACATTCCTCATGTAAGGCCTGTGCAATAGTTAGTGTTAGAAAGATAGAAGCGTAAACTGTGCAATTCTCATCACTTGTTTAATTTACTTTTCCTTTCTGCTGATATCAGTATTACAACTGGAGGTGCTTCTTCCACTCTGAAAGTTGAACCATTTAATGACAAGGATAAGACGTCCGCTACCCAAGAAGCTTGCACACCTAAATTGCCAATGGTTTCTCGAAAGGGTGGCCTGTTACAGAGTGCTCCCAAGAACAACCAAACTGCTAGTATCGTCAGGAACCCATCAGCCCTGAAGTCACAAAATAGGTCACGGTTATCACAAGCTAAAAGCACTAAACCAGCTAGTGTAAGAAGGTAGATATGTGATTTTTTATCATGTCAAACTTTTCTGTCATTCTGCTTTTTGCTTTCATTCTGTTTGTATACTGCTATACTAATTGGGGGTGCGCTTGGATGGAACATTTAGAGAAGCAAATTTGAAAAACACTGTGGCAACACCTAATTTTGCTCAAGAAAACCAAGCCATAAAAAGGCAAAAGTTGGAAGAAGTAGGGAGGTCTAGACAGGTGAGTGTAATAGTGCTCTTTTTTTTTTTTTTTTTTTTTAAATCTTTGTACTTATCTCTTTTATGGTGGGATTACTTTTTACTGAAATGTTTGTTTGTTTTACCTGAAATTTTAGATCCTTAGTATCAAAACTCAAAATTTACCCCACAAATCAAGACCTGGTCTTGTCAGCAGCAGTTCTAGGTTATGCTCTTCAACTGCAAAAACTTGTAAAGAGGGCAGAAAGGTCTGTTATTTTTATCATCCTTTTATTTGATTTTAAGCTTCATATGTTTGATTGGTGATCTGACTTATTGATCATTTTCTTCCATGTAAAGGTTTATGTTCGGGAACCAGCAGCCCCATTCATTTCAATGGCAGAAATGATCAAAAAGTTCCAATCTAACACAAGAGAGATGTCTCTACCTCGCATGAGTAGTTCTCTTTTGCGTGTAAATGAGTAAACCTTCTTGTTTTCCATTCCTTAAAATTTGTTTCACTCCAGATTTTTTTTTTCATAAATTTTTATTACATATTTTCTTGAGCCCTCTTTCACTTGAATTATCAGGATGCTGCTGCTTCAATGGCGCAGAGGAAGCTTAAACTTACATTGACAAGGCCCAATGAACCTGATTTCGAAACATCTCAGCGGGTGCGTTCGGTCAGGGTCAAGAGTTCTGCTGAACTCGAGGAAGAGCTGATGGCTAAAATTCCAAAGTTTAAGGCTCGGCCACTAAACAAGAAGGTAGGTGTTTTTAAATTTGGTTGCTATTTAGGAATCTTTGTTAATATGTATGTTGCATTCAAATGGTTCTTTTGTTCATTACAGATTCTTGAGGCTCCAACTTTACCAGCACTACCGAGAAGTTCAACCCATATGCCAGAATTCCAGGTAAAGTATACTCTGGATGGACAACGGAGAGAAAAAAGAATGCAATCAATTTAGGAAAACTAAACCTAAAATCTTCTGCAGGAATTTCATTTGGAGACAATGACAAGGGCCAATCAAAATGCAGAAACATCAACCGTACCCTCAACAGAATCTGCTACTCAGGTATAGAAGCGCCTCATCCAGGATATTTATAATAAATAAAAAAATTCTCATCTAGGAATCCGATCCACTTTATTTAGTGACCAAAACATCTGTGAATTTGTTTCTACAGAATCCTCAATGGAAACCTCATCTGACAGTACCCAAGTCACCCCTTCTTCAAACATATCTGAGGGCACGCCCTCCAAGGATTAAAAATTCTGAAGAACTAGAAAGGGAAGAACTTGAAAAAGTTTCAAAGTCCAAAGCAAGGCCTTTGAATAGGAAGGTATACCTCCGCTTTTAATGAGCAATCCCATTAGCATGCTATTTCTTTTGTTTCTCCATTTTGACTGCCTTGAGTTTTCTGAATCCTGTAGATATTGGAAAGTAAAGGAGATCTGGGGATGTTCTGTAACACAAAGCTGCACGTCACTCTACCTCAAGAGTTTCACTTTGCAATAGATGAAAGGATTCCACCACCAGTAAAAGTGGCTGATCTTTTTGATAAGGTTATTAAAGAAGTGTTTTGTTGAGTCCAATTCAAAATGTCCGAATTGACAGTTTCTAATCATACAATGAACTTTCCTTTCCAGCTTTCATTGAATTCTGAACCTCACCATGGAAAACAGATTCCAAGGAACACTACACCAAATCCATTCCATCTCAACACAGAGGTATGAAAATCCATGGCCCTGGTTGATAAATCTGTAAAGCTGTAATTTACACTGTTCCTGCTTTGCGGTTATGACATCAGGAAAGAGGAGCAGAGAAAGAGAGGACATTTGTGACGGAAGTCATGCAGAAACAGTTGGAAGAGGAGAAAGCCAGGATTCCAAAGGCCAACCCATATCCTTATACCACTGATTATCCTGTGGTAAAGAAATTTGTTAACCCCTTTCTACTTCTAATTCCAAGCATTTAAGCTAATTAATGACTATTCCTGATGCAGATTCCACCAAAGCCAGAGTCAAAGCATTGCACAAGACCAGAACCTTTCCAATTGGAGAGTCTGGTGAGGCATGAAGAGGAAATGAAGAGGGAAATGGAAGAGAGGCAGAGAATGGAGAGGGAAGAAACTCAGATGAGGATATTTAAGGCGCGGTCGATCTTGAAAGAGTAAGAACTCAATGGCACATGTGTTCCATATGCACAAGTTCTGTCTTATAAAATCCGAGAGATCAATGCTCAATGGCTATCAACTTTTCAGGGACCCAATTCCAGTTCCTGAGAAAGTACGCAAGCCGCTGACGGAGGTTCAGGAATTCAATCTGTATGTGAAGCATCGAGCTGAGGATAGAGCAGAATTTGATAACAAGGTATATCATCTCTCCTATTCTGTCTTTGACATCGAATATCCTTGGGGCAGCACTTTTGTTAACCAGCAAAATGGCTTGCATTTTTAAGGCACTTTCTTTGGTGACTTCATTTTATTGAAATGTTTTACAGATTAAGGAGAAAGAGATGATGCATAAGAGATACAGAGAGGAGGCAGAGTCTGCTAGGATGGTAAGGAGAACTGAACTTCTTGTTGTGTGGGCTGTACTAAGGATGATATACTTGGATACTTGGATACTTGGAAGTAATTCTAATGTAAATCCATGGTTTTGTAGATGGAGGAAGAGAAGGCCTTGAAGCAATTAAGGAGGACATTGGTGCCTCATGCAAGACCACCACCTAACTTCAACCGTCCTTTTTTACCACAGAAGTATGAAAACCCTAATTTAATGTAATGTGCCTTCACCGCATTTTTTTTTCAGAATGATGGACTGATTGTCAAAAAATACATGCACAGGTCTTCCAAGGAAGTCACGAAACCAGAGTCCCCAAAATCGCATGTTGACCGAAGAAAAGAAAGACAGAAATATGTTAGTGCTGTGGCAGCAGCTTCCGGTGCCGCCTCTCATATGAGGTGATCTTGTACTACTAGTTCCTTGAAAAATAAATGGAGGAGGGAGGAGGGAGGAGGGAGGGGGCTGTTCAAGAACTCTTGAACCTTTTAGCTTTTAGGGCTGACGAGTTCTAACAAAAATTTTTTGTTGTTTCCAACTGAACATGCGAGAAAGTCCATTCTTGTAAAGAGTCAGTCAATTTAGGGGGGAAGGGGGGGGGGGGGGGGGGGTTGGGGGGTGGGGGTGTGTGGTTGATGAAGAGGCGAAGCATATAGCAGTCCTTAGGTTCAAGATTTTGAAATACTAGAGGGAGATGGAAAGCGAAAACAACAATCATGTGTCTATATTGTCTGTTAACACTAGCTGCTATGAGCAACAGTAAGAGGGAGAGAAGGGGATTTTATGAAAGCTCACTCTCTTTGTGACAAAAATCAATGTACGTGGTCTTGTGACCAAACCATATGCATAGCCTTTTATCTCAAAATCAGAGTGTCCTATGCATGAAGCAACCTTAACTTGTAGTATTAGAATATTATTTTTGCTGCACATAATCCTATTTCTAACCCCAATTTTCTTTTTTTTTTTATCTACACACAAGAGAGTGAGAAATGAGATTATCTGCAAGGCTTTCAATATTTTAGCCTTAGGTGTGATAAGTGAGATGACAAATGCTCAAGTCTAGTTATGAGGATACACTGAGGCCAAGTGGCAAGAGCAAATGGGCTGAAACGGAATGCCCATTCTCGGTTTCCTTAGATTGCCACGTTTGGCACAGCCATTTGAAGTTGGAATATTGTCATTTAATTTCTTCCCACATGGAATAAAAGAGGAGAGACGAAGGGAAGAGAGAAAGGAGAGCAACCAATCCCCGCCATCCTATGTCACCCGTCCCATTGCTCTGCCACCCCACAGCCCCTCCCTCCCGTCTTTCAACCGCCACCACCCCCTCCTCCATCACCTACCCAGCCCCTTCCCTGCCACCCCTCCCCGTGCCGCAAAAATCACATATGTGCACAAGAGGTTTTAGAGTTTATTTCACATGTAAATTTTATGTTTATTTCGTTCCCATATTTAAATTACCATAAATAAGCATGAGAATGGACATAATTGTTCCTTTCCATTCTATTCTTACATACCAACCCTGGATTATTCTCAGTTTGACCTTTCTTTTTTTTCCTTGGGAAGCATGATCATTAATATCATTCTTATTTTTTTGGCACCTTCTAAATATACTTATCAAAAGGACATGTCATTCTCATTTTCTTCCCTTAAGAAATTCTCGAGCTTACTAATCAAAAACATGTCCATGAGTTTTTCGAAGATGCTCAAAATTTTGGCATCAATAATACCTAGTGCAGTAGTGTGTACGTATGTACTGCTTTCTCTTATACAAATTACGATTGGTCATATTTGTTGGAAGCATTTTTAGTTTTAAAAAAAAGAAAGTAAACATCATCTATCTTCCGGAGAAACTGGAACAATCCATCTTACAAGACCAATACTACCTCTAGATTTTCAAAATATCACACGTACATAAACAGCTTAAAGTTTTGTTTTGTTTTGTTTTGTGTATTTTTTTTTTTTGGGTGTTCTAGGAGTTTAGAACCCTCAGCAATGTACTGACAACCAGAGTATAATTTAGAACTTAGGACACATGACCTTCATCAGGATCAAGAAGCAGCCTCAGGCATCCCTTCAGCAGCATTTTATTTACATTTACCTTCTTTCTAAAACAGAGCGAGATGGCCACATCCTCTCAAGGCCAGCAGTAGGTTCATGATGAACTTCCTAATCCCTCTCCTTGAGCCTATATGCCAGAATCTGAAACAGCACAGAAAAGGTAGAAGATGGTAGCATGTGAAACAAGCCAAACAAGTATGAAGGGGTTCATTTTCTTTCCAACGCACTTGAAAGCAACTAAGGCAAAATACATGTTTATAAAGAAAAACAATACTTTTAATTAATTTAACTACCAATAGGGAGAAAAGTGCAAGCAGAGCAGAGCTGCCCACCCATCATACAAAATAACTCTTTCTTGAAATTTTCAAAATAGGAGCCTTGTTACAAAACTAAGAAGCCCAAACCACAGATTCAATGCATGCTGCAGGGAGAAATGGACTAGGTAGAGAAGTAACCTTTTGGGCTAAGTGCATGAAGTGGCTGTCCACAGATTCACACTCTTCATTCATATTCTAATGCAATGGTAGCATTTCCAAGGGAGGTCAATTGATGATAAACAATATGCATACACTCATATAAACAAACATGTATGTTTCGTATACGCACCAAATGGTTCCTATTCAAAGCGCAATTGGCTCTGAGCCCCGCCAAAGTTTCTTGCCCTTCCAAAATTTGCAGCACAACTTTGTTTTCCATTGAGGTTGAGGCGTCGAGGCTGGACTGCAGGCCATTGGTACTCAGGTGCTTCTTCACCAGTAGTATTTCAATATCTTCAGCCTGTATTTGTGTCTCATGGGCAACATACTGTGCATAATATAAGCATCACACGCAACAGGAAGTTCGACAAGCATTACAAGTGTGGAAAAAGATACAAGGAAAAATTATTATATTAAGATCATGGTCAAGGCTTCACCAGCTCTATGTGTAATCAGTACGTTGCTAACAATGGCATATTATAATGATTGCATTGATGCACAGTATAAAATGAGGTTGGGATGACTGCATCACCATCCGGCTTTGAGAAAACATTTGCAGAAAATAAAGGAAGCCATAGTGTCTAGAAACATATCCCAGGTCTACTGAATCATGGAGAGAGGGGGAGAGAATACTAACTTCTTTAAGGCGTTCAACTGAAAAGTGTTGTGGGCAACATAGGTACAGCTGCTGCAAACTTGGCATTCTTTGTTTGTCCAAAGAAAGAAGCATCAGATGGACATCTAACTGCAAATAAGAAGTACCTTGAATTGCAGAGAATGTGAAAGACGCATATAGAAATCACAAATGTGATCCATGCAAGGTTATCAGGAAGCTAGTGAAACAAAAGAACTAAATGAGAATGTTAACTTATGGCATCTCAACATGAGTTTTCAAGAAAACTTTCTGGATGACATACTGTTCACTCACGGGTGACCCAAGCACTGATTAAGGAAACGATACAGCAATCTAGCTATACCTTTTCATCATTCTCCTTTAAGTTCTCGAGATATTTAGTCAGCTTCATTATGCGGGTGTTCCGCACACTCTTGCTCCGAGCACCACCTCCACCCCAAGCAAGCATTTCTGGGTTCCGCACAGGCCCAGAAGAAGTACCTTTGCTTTCTCTGCTTGCTTCTAAATCATTTTCAATGCCTCCATCATCTGAATTTGCAGCTGATGGAGAAGGATGGGAAGGCTGAGTTCCTGCCCTTCTCTTGTACCTCCTCTGCTTAATTTCCATTCCCCGCTCATCGGTTGAAGATGAATCTTTGTTCCCATCATGATTATTTACATCCTCATTATCTTCAGATCCTTCATGCTCCGTTCCCCGGGTGTTTCTTCTTCTTCTAGAATATGCATTTCGTGGTAATCTTGTAGCAGATGCAGAATCTGTATCTTTGCCCATTTTGCGCCTTGTTACCAGTGCTTCAGATTGTCGTCGAAATATTTGGGCAATTGACGCTTGAATCTGTACAACAATATATTGAAGCAACACACCAGGCAACAAACAAAACTATACACGTATATGCTATTGCTGATGCACTCTAACCCAAAACAAAAATTCAGACACATAATAAAGACTCAAGTTGTTGATTAAACCATTTAAAAAGGAAAATAGTCCATTCCCTAACATGAAGTCGCTAGAATTCCCAGAAATATTAAATCTACAAAATTGATCATAGTGATGTAGACTTAAAAATATTAGATTAAAGGAAGGGGTAATAACACTTTACCCCTTGATGGTTTAAGCAAAAACAAATGGGTTCAAAATTGAACACATAACTCCCTTGTGGTTTGGATGGAAACCGTTAGAATTAACAGAATTCTGTTACAAGGGTATTTTTGTCATTTCATCTCTTCGAAATGGAACATCAAAAAGACGATTTTGCCCTTCTCATGGACATTTTTGTCATTTCACCAAAACTGTCACAGTTCTATCCATTTTATAGATAAGTTCAAACCATTAGGGGGTTATGTGTTCAATTTTGAATCACAAGAGAGTTACCTAATTTTCGCTCAAACCAAAAAGGGGTGAAGTGTAATTACTCTTAAAAGAAAGAAGATTGTTTATAGAGAGAGAGAGAGAGAGAGAGAGAGAGACATTGCTATGAATGATGAAATTTCAAACAACTTTATTTCTTTATATCCCAGATCTGATGAAGAAAGTTTCAGATGCTCTGGATGGTTGAGAAGGAATCTTATTCCACTTTATGTTATGAGGCCCTTGAGACCAAGTACTATGTAACCATGAAAATAAATCAAGTTCACAATTCAAGCACTGATTATCATGATGCCTGAAAAATTTGCCTACTAAGTTCCACAAGCCAGGATGGCCTCTCCATCAAGGCACTTAACTAGGCAGTCAGCTCAATAGAGAGAAATTCAAGCAGTGAAAAATAAGATCCAACAAGGGTGTGCTGGGGAACCAACCCCCTTTTTTACAACACTAGTCCCCATTAGCGTGTCGGACTCGAAGTTAGCAGCTCAGACATCTTTGATGATGGTCAAAGAAGCTTTTATCAGCTGAAATTTGGAAAAACAAGCAAGTTCAACATGGTTGACATATGGAAGAAGACAAATGTCACTGCTTTTTCAAGCCCACCATGATGGTTATGGCATCTATGATGAGGAACCATCACAAGTTTAAGCGACTCCTGCTTCCATAAAACAGTACTAATAGACCTGCAAAAGCCAAAGGGTGGACAAGTACAGCAAGCAAGCATGGCACACATCTACAAACACGCACTTATCCTCACATCTTACCTGTTTATTGCGAGTCTTCTCCTCTTCATGAAAAGCCAGTTCCTGAAACCAGATATTCAGCAAAGAAGTGGGCAACTGTCATTACACAATATGGCATGTGAATAGCAAAATACTCAGGCCGCATCATGACTATACTTCTACCTCCTCCTCATACTTCTCAATATCTTCATATAAAATCTCAATCAGGGCATCAAATCGTGGATCATCTCTCAAAGAACGTCGGCTGGCACAATGTGTCCGGCAAGCAGGACACTCATTGTTCCTGTAACAAAGGTTAATTATCACCGTAAGTAAATAAATCTAATTGTTGTAGGATTTAAACTAACTCTCAAATGCTCACCTTTTTTGGTACGTCTCTCAAAACACTTACTTTATCTAAGACAAGACATACAATTGTTCCCTGAATCAAATAATGACAATGTTGTAATAGTTGTGTTACATACCCCAGACGCATTGACTTGTCAATGCACTCCCTGCAAAAGCGGTGCAAGCATTCCATCACAGTTCTTGTTTTCTTAATGATCCCTGCAGAAAGCAAAAATAATATTACTTTTAACAAGTTGATATGTATCATGGGTGTTCAGCAAAAAACAAGCACAGAAGCCACTAAGAAGGAAGTGAGCTGCAGGAGTTTCAGTTTCCTTAAAGTTGATTCCATAATAAATGCACTAACTATTGAATTACCATATAGAATGTTAAAAAATCAGCAGTAGAATCTTTGACTTCCTTGGAGAAGAAACAAAAGGATTTAAAAATCCAAGGACAAGTATATGTTCATTAAGTTCATAATTACATACACCATGAGAAAGAGGAGCCATAAGTTCATAATAACATACATATATCCACAGTTTAAGGATACACCATATGTAAGAAAATTATAGTTGCAGCAACTAAAAAACATGAAAACATGGAAAAGGAAAAGCACACTCAAGATGTGGCCTTCAATCAAACACACTGGGCACAAGGAGTAGATACCCAAGACTTGTAGCAATTATCCAAGATTTAAATTCAATCACTTCTTCTTTTATGGTCTTGTAATTAAAAAAATACTGGTAAACTATAGTTTTCTATAAGTACAACCAATGAATGAAAAGAAAGAATTATAAAGCAATGGGAATTTTTGCAGGATTCATATCTAAACAGAACATAATAAAAATCCACTCAAAATTGGCAAAAAAATAATTTACTTCACAAGCCATATTAGGCCATCTTCATCAACCCCTATATAAGATCTACTATAAATGTTAAAACGATAGTGGAAGTCACACCATGAAATAATTTCTCCTTCCAAATATAAACTTCTGCCACGTGGAACCATTTAGATATTACATCACTTGGAATGATTTTTCTTTCCGAAGATAACTTCTGCCACATGGAACCATGCACTCATTCAGAAGTTCTACTGAGAGATTATTTCAGATCAATTGGCGGTTAAAACAAATATAACCAACATCACAAGATAATTGCAATCACTTCATTGTAACATTAATTCACCTCATTCAACTTGCTTACAATAGTTGAACCAGTTTAAAACTCTTGAGGTCATGGAATGACCTCATTCAACTTGTTTATGATAGTTGAACCAGTTTAGAACTCTTGAAATCATAGAATGACCTAGTGCAGGCCACATGATTAACAAGACATAATTTATGTCTTTTGCAAAACAAAGATCTGAAATCTTTTTCCCCCCCTAATGCCTGCTGCCATATCTAGTAGCTACATAAAGCTGAAAACTATCATGACAGATAAATTTCTTCCTTTCTCTATGTTATTTTTCTTTTTGCAACATAACTCATATCTTCAGCCTCTCTTTCAATAGAATGCATTTTTTACGTTGCATGCGTACACATCAGGACATGTTATTTGCCCAATTGTCAAAAGTAGCCCCAGAATCGGAAAGTTCAATGGAGTAGGCGAATAAATGATCAGTGACTTCTGAACTTCTTCAGCTGGTTCAGCAACTGCAGGGACACCTGAGTCGCACAAATTCATAATCTAGGTTTAAAAACCATCACAGATTCACAGGTAAGGACTGGAATAAAGAAAAACAATATTGTCTCTTTTTCTTGCTTTCTATAATACAAGAAAAACCAAACGGAGTTGTAAAAATCAATGAACTCCAGAAAATAGAGTAATTTCCTGAAAAGGTGAAAGGGAATTCTATTCACTAGGGATTTCATGAATATTTTTGTTTTGCAGCTGTCAAATTCTCAAGACACCAATTCACTACCAGCTTATTGCTGCTTATTTTCTGGGACAGCAAGCCAATGGTCTAGAAAGACTTGTTAATGGGGATCAGGGATGGGAACTCCGCACATCATATAGACGGAGGAGAGGACTTCTTCTCAGCTGAGGAGAATTTATTGGAGATCATGGAGGAGAACTCAGCACATAATTTAGGCAGAGACAGCATCCGAGAAATTAGGGTTATCTAGGAATTTTAATTTCAATAGGATTAGGACTTTCAATTTCATCCTATATATATATATATATTTGCTACTTGACATTGCCTGTAATACACACACACACATTTATATAGCTGGAGTGTTGAAGAATTATCAGATCTTTAGAAAATATTGAATTACAGCAGTTTTGTTTGCATACCTCTATCTCTCTCTTGGTTTTCTCTTCTTCACTCTTCAACTAGTCCTCTTCTCTTATATATCCACTTTCATATCTCTATCCTTTATATCATCTCTTCTCCTTGATTCCTCTTGACTTTTTTGCTAACTTCTTTTCACTTCCTAATGTTCTTCGCCTATCTTATCTCCTTTTTCTCCTTCTCTTATATTCTATCTTCTCACTTTTATCTTTTTCATTTCCATCTCATAAAATTTATTTTAAAAAAATACAAATCACCATATTATTTTGTCAGTCAAGTGTTTGAAAAAAATCATCATGAAGGCCATCCTACGTCACTTGTTGACTAAGTAACGACAAAGTTCCTTAAACATGACATAAGGGACCCATCTAAACATAGTACTAGTTACACTGAAAATGAATCAAAATACAAAGTACAATCTCAAATATATCCCCAAAAATTCCAACAGATGTAAAAATAAATAAACAAAAACTGCAGCATCAAAAGCCAAAAAGATAACCTCATTAGACCGGGCTTTTCCATTAGTTCATAAAAAATAAAAATTGATGCATATGCATCAAGGAACACCTGTTGTGTTGTAGAGTGGGGTTTCATCTTGGGGTTTACTTGAACGCCAGTTGTAAGAATAGTTAAATGCAAGTTGATTCATTATTAAAAACATAAAATACGGAATCACAGAACATATATTAAACTGCAGGGTTGTTTTACTTATACAACCCAGAGCCCGATCTGATAAGCCTTATTCCAACTAGTTATGACAGCAACATGAATATTCTTCCACATAACAGGAAGGGCATGGAAGGATGACAAGGACGAGAGGAGTTGACAGCTGCTTGTGTGCATGGTTGTCATATCCTCATCAAGTTTGCATCCGGTTTTAACAATTTACTGCACCTCCATGCATTTATCATGACAAATATATGTCGCTATGTTATGTCCCTGCAACAGAGATTCAGACTTTTGTTCTATGTTACTTGGACTCTTCTAAATTTGTGAAGTACTCATGTTGGACAGTCAACACTCGACACTAGTTGGAATGCATCTAACAAGGATGTATAACTAATTGAGTTTACTATAAAACTAAGCATAGGACTATCATTTTACATATAAAATGCTATATTTTAGCATGTAAATGCTAATTTACCTTAAAAACACAAAAGAAGTAATTAAAAAATATGAAATCTAAGCCATGTCCTAGTGTCCTTGAACATGAAATTAGATGAATCCGACACTTGAACACGTACCCGCACCCGACACTTATATCTGAGTCCAGGTAGCATAGCTTTTGTTGGCCTCATATGATCCCGAGCAACCATGAACTTGAGTCAAATCACTCCTTCCTCAATTCGGTTATTGGTTAACGAGACAAATGGTTTTGACTGCCTGCCCCAGGTGAATGGTCCAAATGCTACACCACAGGGTTACCAAACATATCTTGTGGACAAAAACCACAAAATAGCCATGTTCTACAGGCCTGAACTTTTGCCTATAGACCCTTAGCTAGGAAGCAAGTGGACCTTGCAGGTAACTTTTGTTTTTTCACTTCAAAATAGCCAGAGGCATACACATATTTTCACCTCTAGCATGGAAATCCATTCTACTGTTGAGGTGTATAAAAGAAGCCAGATTGCTTTATATGTATCTATGATATATCAGTATTTAATTATATCATAGATAAACAAGCGAGATTGCAATTTCAGATTCTAATGAGGATAAAGTGCAATATCTGGAATATAAAGAAATTGCATTACAACAACTAACAGCGTAAACAAAAGAAGTTGCAACATCTAACTTATATAATCTTATCCAGAAAACATAGATTAATTTTTCACATAGGTACTACTTCTAAGTTTTAACTAAAAAACCAACAATCAAGTATCACTAGATAATACGCATTTGAAACCATGAACTTTATCCATTGGAACGTATGCTAAACATGTGGTTGACCACTTTTGACTGTTTCACTTTTTTCTCTCAAAAGGACAATATTACTATATTAGTGCCTAGATTTTGGAAATAAATATTCGATGTTCAAACTAAGATGCAGAAAATGATTTCACAATTATCACATCAAAGCGAAAGGATTTTAACAGTAAAAGAGCACAAGAACTATACCTAGACATATTGGACATTGTACGTAGGTACGAAGGGCGGGCAGTTCCACAAGTACCCATCTGCAAAAAGACATAAAGTTAAAAATACATCATTCCCAATCACTTGTACAAAAAAACCAAATACACCATACCCAATCAACAATAAATTCACATTGGTCAAACAAGTCAGCCATCATTTAAGCTCTAGGGAAAAGAGTGAAGTTGTGTCTCTTTATAATAATTGCTTTATTGGACACACAAGGTGTTGGAAGGAAAGAGCAAACAAGATACTGGCTTCATACAGGTTACAGTTTACATGGTGTGATCACACTATCTGTTTGAGGAAGTAAAAAAAAAAGCAAGTCCCTTCTTGTAGATTAGACACTACATTAATTCAGTAGTAATGTGGGAATGTTTCAGATCTTTGACTAAGACAACAGTCAATAATTGTAGTACTTGCACTGAGACTGCCACAGTTCCTCTTGTTTATAGCCCTCATCACCATACAACAAAAGAGAAGAGTTCTTAGTACTGAAATGCCTTACCAGCCACCACTGACGTTGTCAAGCTTTAGGAAACTTGGCATGATGCTGCCTACAGCTTGTTATGTGGTGGTTTATATCACGGCCAAATTTTAGATTTAGTTTTTAGCAAGGCATAAAAATCTTATAAACTTCCCAAATGGAAAAGGGCTGGAATTGGCTTAGTTTCGAAGGACAAGAACAAGATTTTCAAGGACTTCATCCTCACAAGGTATAAGCAAAATCGCACAAACACAATCTCAGGTTCTGATATACTCAACTACTCTTGAATAGATGCATAGCATAAATAATACCAATTGCTGGGATCTCCTAACTAATAACAAATCTATACCTAAAATAGGACCCATGGACAATTACTATAGCCCTACCAAACAAAACTTGAAAGTACCAAAATACCCTTTACAACTAACCTAAGAAGCATGGATATAGACACAAGTACAGTCACATGTATGGACATGAGATACAGTGATTTTTAAAAAATAAGGATACTGACAGCCAAAGAAAAATTTGTTATATATACTTATTTACTATGCATATGAATGTAGCATCCACAAATCACAAAAAATATTGAAAAATAACACTATTTCGTCATAAAAAACTACATTCAATTGATAATTTAAACATAATTTTCAAACATAAAACACAATGAAAACAAGTTTACAATTTAAAACATAAGTATAAATTCACATTGTTTTTGTTTATCATTGGATCTCAAGTTGTTTTCTTCAAACTTGTAATATGAGTTTCACGTTTGTCTAACTGATGGACTGGTATGTCCCCCTAGTATCAGAAGCGTGTCCGGTTCTAAATTAACTAAAAAATAATAGGAGATGCTTAGACGCATGTCCAACATGTGTACACGTGTCAAGAAGTGACCCACACGTCTCCGACATGAAAATGGCCCTTTTTTAGAAGTGTCTATGCTTCCTAGCATCTAACTCTTGGTGAAACATAGATAAGTTAAGAGCCTAAAACTAACACAATATCAGCATTAACCATATAACTGATTACCTGAGATCTCATGTAGGCCCCATATCAAATTCCTAGTAATGCATTTTCTTACTAGCATCTCTATATCACCACTCTTTGCTTAGTAGAAGCCCGAATGGTCGAACAAGAAATTAGAGAAAGCAATTCCATTATGGTATATATTGTAGTACATAACAAGAGACCAACTTGATGATACAAACGATTTATATTCACGAGTTTCTAATAATAAATTGCTCACAGACATGCAAGTGGATCACAAAGCAAAACATTTGCTCTTCAAATATAAAAAATTTTGATATAGACAAATATGCAGAGATTATACAATCAACCCCGCGGAACACGACAAGTTCATTACTGCATCAATCAAAAGAATAAAAGTCTAGCTTAGATCATTGAACTGGCAAGTTGAATCACTTGGAAAAATACTGAAGTAATTGAATAAGACCTTCACTTGCTAAACTAGAATCTTCAAGAAACAAAGAATGTAATGACACATGTACTCAAGGGCTTTTATCAAAAAGACTTGATTAGTACACAGGTCGACAAATGTTTGACCACAGTTCCATGAATGACACATGTACACATGTATGTAGATTTTTCCAATGTGATCAACACATCAATATGCAATATTTTAGACAAGTTGGTCGTAAGCACGTCCAAAGTTTGTTTGACGTTGACCATGTGCATAGTCGGCAAACAATAAGAGTTTTGGGGGGAGCAGAATTTGCACAATCTGAAACTGTCCAATTAAAAGAAAAATATGAAATTGGCAACAATAACAATTTAACAAGCACGTCCTCAAACACATTAAACTCAATGAAATGAAGCCTTGTCCCAACCATCTGGGACTATCCATAAGAATCTTGTTTCACTCATCTAGATGAGCTTGTATCACTAATAAGCATAAGGCCAAGCTTTATTAATAAGCAAGGCCAGAATGCAACATGCAAGGACCTTTTATGCAGTAAACCACCAGAAAGAAACATCATATGCCGAAAGGAATAGCAGCCAAAAAGCAAACATTATCCATCCAAATTCAGCAATGAAGTATAAATGACAAGATTAAAGCATAAGGCCAAGCTTTATTAATAAAGCAAGGACAGAATGCGACACTAAGGATCTTTTACAGTTTCATGCATTAAACCACCAGAAAGAAACATCATATGCCGAAAACAATAGCAGCCAAAAAGCAAACATTATCCATTCCAATTCAGTAACAAAGTAGAAACAACAATATTAAAGGCAGAGTGCTAGAACAGTTGGTCAAACTCCATAAAATGCTCGTAAGAGTAAAATGCAGAGACAGTGCAAAGGGGGAAAAGAAAAAATAAAAACAGAGATAATCGAAGTTGGGAATTTTTAAGTAAAGCGGCAATAAAGCATAAGTCTTTTGCCTAAGAACAAAACAAAAAGGAACAATAAACAAGCATACATAAAAGCATGCACATGCTAGCTAATGAAGGGTTTTAGCTGCTGTTATTAGGCAGACAGACAGATGTATAAAAGGGTAAAAATGGAGTAATCTAAGTGGGATTTTTTCTGTAAAGCCAACATACAACATGGCAACATTTCATAGTAGTTGGTTACACCCACATAAAAATTTGTTCACCTACCAACTCAAATGAATTCTGAAAAAACAATCTCCGCAGAATGAGCATGTTCCAGAGACCATATGAAGACGGGAAATCACAATACTGCATCTCGCACAATCTTACGAACATGCCCAACAACGGGATTGTAAAACTATAGCCATACGAATATAGATAAGAAAACTGCAAGAACTGAGGAAACTTAAATTGCCACATGCAACAACCTCTTTCGCACTAAATCAAGGCCGAACCTAAGGTCAAAGCAAAGCCGCAATCAACTTCGTCCAACCAACCCAAAATTCATCCAAACACATTCATCGAGCCCAAGGGAAACCAGCAGTACTCGAGTCAAATAATCTCGATACTCCATATACACGTATCAATGCTCAGAAACGATCGTAAGAAAAGCAAAACCTAGCCGTAGCAACTATGAAAGCAGAGACATTGAAGATAGAGAAAGACAATAAAGCAGATGCATTCGAACGGACCACTAATCAAAGGATAGGCAGAGAAACAATGTATAGCAAAGACATGCAACCCAAGAGAAAAATTAAACCGAAGCACATCCGAACATCTACATATATACACATCTATATCCAGAGAGCGAGAAGGAGTACTCAGATAGTTTTGCAGGGTCGTCGGACGAACGGCTTCCATCGGAATCTGAGAGTATCAATCAAACCCACAATCGATCGTCAAACAAAGACAAATTCATTCAAGCCAACAAACTATAGATTCTATACACACAAACTTGTATATCAAACATGAAGGGATAAACAAACACGATACGTTACCCTCTCCTTCTGGGTCTTCTTCTTCTTTCACTTCTTCTTCATCGTCTCCGTCTCGCTCTCGCTCTCCTTCCTCTTCAGCTCCTCGTTCGCGTCGCGATTGCTTGCGGCGGTAGTGCTGTTGCAGAGAGTCCTCATCGTGAACAAGATTGTCTGACGACGAATGACGCTTCTGTGCAGGCATTGATCCTTCGAACGAAACAAACTTTGGTTTCTGGGTTCCCCTTTCGGTCCTCTCTCTCTCTCTCTTTTCTCTCTCTGTGTCTACGCGTTCTGTTCTTCCTCTTGGCCGCAGTTGATGAGAGAGAAAGCGAAAGAGGAGAGAGGAATCGATCGACTGCTGGGTGTATCTTTCTCTATAGAGAGAGAAAGGGGAAGGGTCGAAGAGGTGGAAGGAAATAATGGAGATTTAGCTGGCTTTTTCATTTATGTACAGCATCCTTTCTATATGTAATCTGTATAAACAGGTACAGCATCTGTATCGTATATGAGTGTGAATATATATATATATATTAATTTGCAGATCAGAAATGTTACGGCAGAAGAAAAGCACATGTTAGCTCAGTGGACGGCCTTCTCCTTAATCCTTTCTTTGAGGGCTTTTTTGTCATTTTACTAAAAGCCTGCACAGTAGTTTAAGCCTTTGCCTATATACTACTAGGCTTCTACATTCTACAAACGTCGTAAAAAAAATTTAAAATAAAAAAAAAAGCCTAGTTTATGATTTTGTTAATAAAATTTGGTTCTTCATTTTATTTTATTTTATAGCAACTCACAAAAGAATTCAATATATATGGGCATTCTAAAATTATTAAATACTCACTCATATACTCAAATATTTTTTTGTAAAACGTCAACTCAAAGCGCAAACCCGACTCTTAAATATGGATTATAAAAGCCCCAACTGCATTTACGAATAATCACACCGTCTTTGATTAGAGCTAGTTCGAGAACTTCTCACACTCGTCAAAACGCAACTTATTTATTTTTTTATAACAATCCAGTAATAACTTACAAAAAAATCTAACTTTATGATTAGAACCATTAATCTGTCACACATTCAAACGTTCCCAAAGTGGGACGCTAGTTCTTTTTTTGTAAGATGGAATTGTGAAAAATGAGTTCCACCTAAAACTTGATTTATTCTATACATATCTGTACTTATATACATATAAATCAATACACATGTATTATGAGAAACTATTCAATACTCTTGTAGTGTTTATGTCATTGCTCTTCTCTCATATGAGATAAGTTTTTCATGCGCTTGATGGAGCATTTGATCATTTTAGAAGAAAGACTCATTGCTATGTGAGTAGCAGAAAAATAATAACGTAATACTCTAAAAGCATTAAATAATTTTTCATATAGCTATGCATGTATATCTATATTTGTGCTTATATATATATATATGTGTGTGTGTGTGTATGGCGACTCTTCAATGCACTCCCCTCAAAATAGGTGCATGGTGCGCCCACATGAATTGTAACTTTAATGACATAAATCACAACTTTTGCCATACAAGTTGTAGGTTCTACCGCATAAATCTTATTTTAAAAATTTTGTATGAAAAATTTATCAAAATAGTATGATGATATTAATTTTTTAATTTAGAATTATTATAATAATATTTTATTTTAAAGTAATTCTCGTTTAATTATATTATTTTATATAAAAAATTTATACATCATTCTATACTTGAATTGTAACCAATGGACTACATAGATCAAAACTTCTTTTCACTAGTTGAATCTTAACTTTTAACCACATAAATCGTAGCTTCTTACTACATGAGTCGCAACTTTGAAGTGCGCACTATGCATAGGTGTGTATGGGAGAAATCAACACACGTAGACACTAATTCAGGATAACATATTGTCAATATCCTTGCTACAATTAAAATACATGCTAACCATTAGTCGCCTAAAAACTTGACACAACTAATTAAAAAAATACTATGGTAACTACATAAGAAATTTATGAAACTAGTGATGGGTTGCTGCCCAATAAGTGCGCAACTAAAGGAAGGATAAAACTTGTTTCTTGGATTTTGTAGTTAGAAGTGAAAGTGAAAGAATTTATTTCGTAAGAATTAATATTAACTGAAACATTAGAATTTATATCAATTGTATTACATTGCGTAAAATAATTTATAATATACTTGCTAAAGTATTGTGATAAACAATACTTTATCAAAAAGAGAGAGAGAGAGAGAGAGAGAGAGAGAGAGAGAGAGAGAGAGAGAGAGAGAGAGAGTTGTCTACATCTACTATCTCGCCCATTTTGGAGAATTGGAGGGCGAGAAATACGTACGTCAGGCGGGAAAGAATTGATTTTATCAAAAGAGATCTTTTTTCCCTTCTTTTGATCCCATTGCCTACAAAATGAAAACAAGGTTAAATTAATATATGTAAATCAATTGAAATTTTGTTGTATGAAAAACTATTTTGATGCAGATGGATTTGTTTACCTGTTTATATTTTTTGGAGTGTTTAAAGCATCATCATTTGTTAGACTTGGTCTGTATAGTTTGATATTTTTGAGTCTTTTTGTTTTGGCAGGTTTGTTGTTGCTGAATTGTATCATTTGCATTTTAAGATCAAAATTAATATAGGTTAGAACAAAAAATTGAGAGAAGTAAATTAGAATTGTAGTATAAAATAAACTTGATTTTTACTTACCTTGTGATAGTGACGATAGTAGAAGTAATGATCTTTAGAATTTATGTTTTCTTAGTAAAAGTTATTTACCAGCTTAGGTAAAGCATAAATAGTAATTTTTCAACAAATAAAAATATTAAATTTAAAAGCTCACAATTGATTGATAGGTTAAAAGTGTAATCACTTCAACTCTGCAAAAGAAGCAGTAGAATTATAGAATAGATGTAACAGATATTTATGAACAGTCAAACCATAATAAAAATTTGGAAACTAATGAACAGGAAAAATTTATGCTTGTTGGGTGGTTTTTTCTTGTCACGTGTTTGTATTTGTGAAATAATTCTTTCAACAAGAAATCAAAATTTTTTTGAAGTAAAAATGAACATTTATTTGAAAGATTATATTGAATATTAAGACAAGCTGTTATGTGCTACAAAAATGTTCTAAAGCACAAGAATAGCCAATTTATTTAAAGTAGATGCATAGTCACTGACTATATATGGATATGGTGGGTTTTTTTTTCAGAAGATTAATATGAGCGCACTTGGTTTTATTAGAGAAAAATAGAACAGTGAGTGTTTGATTGTAGAGAGAAAGTGCTGGTGTGATGGTGTTGTGGTAGTACAAAAAGCACAGAAGCAAATGAAAAAATTGTCACTACTACTCAAATTAAAATTGCACAAGCAATCAGCATAAGCAAAATCTAAATATTGAAAATATACTATAAGAATAAAGAAGTTCTTAGTGTTTCTTACAAATGATCAAAATATCAAAAATTTAATAGAAGAGAGTAAAAACTTGAAGTTGTGTACCTTTTTTTCGTCGTAGTACATCGATGAGGATGAAAAAAAAGAAAAAGAAGTAAAAGATGATAAGAGAGAAAAAGTAACAGAGATTAAAGAAAAAGAGTGATGTGAGTTAGGTCAAAAGGACTCAAGTTTAGAGAGAAGAAGAAAATCTAAAAGGGTTATGAAAGAAGAGAAGAGAAAAAGCGAGATATATATATATATATATATATATATATAGAGAGAGAGAGAGAGAGAGAGAGAGAGAGAGAGAGAGAGAGGACAATTGACAAAAGATAAGGAGATTGGGTTAGTAAGAAAACTAAAGTTGCGTAGATATATACACGGAACTGTATTCTTATCTATCACACATTTATTTTTATCTAGTACAATAGCTGTTGAGATATGACAAGTAATAGCTATTGAGATATGACAAGTGAATATGCAAAAAAAAGAAGAAAAAACCAACATTTATTTTATGTAGTACAATAGTGGTTGAGATATGACAAGTGATAGTGCAAAAAAAAAAAAAAAACTACTTTGTACGTTGACTTTTTTATATCTGTTGAGAGTAAAGATAAGGCTAAAGATTCAGTGTATTGAGTGTACAGACAAAGAAATAAAAAAAAAAACCTTTTTTTATCCCTATGAAATTGTGAAGCACAGAGAGCAAAAGCTAAAGTTTGGGGCAAGTTAGAAAATTCACAGGACTTAAAAGCTGATCAATGTGTATGTATGGGCGCATATATATTGTGGTTGAAATCTCATTAATACTTTTGTTCAACAGCTATATGTATGCATCGACACATATATATATACTTCTGTTGATTGATAAAATTGTAGTTTAATAAATTTTGAGTGGGATGATGAAATATGTTTTTTGAGGTATATAAAGCATAAGTATGTTATATATATCAACTAATATAATTTTGATATGTTTATGAGAATAAACATTATACATTAGTTGTATGATATAAATAATGATGCTTTAAATGCCCCAAAAAACATAAATAAAAGTTGTATGAGCAAACGAAAAAATAACCACAAGGGTTACCTAATGGTTAACTTTAAATAATTAACTAATATGAGAAAAAGAAAAAAAATGACAAGCATATGTATAAGAAAATCGTTGTTGGGTAATTTTTCATAAAATGTTCTTAAAGTCAACACCCCACCACTCCAACCCTCCCAAACAAAAAGAAATATAATATGCCTGAGCATAGTAAATTATAGCATCTCGTGTCTTTATACGTCTAATAAGCGAAGAATTTTATATTATTATCTGAAAGATTTGGGCTGACGTGAAATCATGTACACTTTACAATGAGACTCAATAGTGAAATAAATTATGTAACCAGAAAGTTCACTTACAAAAGTATCTGCCAACCAACTTCAATGCTATTGAGATCTTTACCAAAAGAACCACCAATATCCAAAGCTGAGACAACCTGAATTTTGGGTACCCAATCATTTAAGGTTGTTCCTTCAACATAGGCTGCTGTACCCAAAAATTAACCATAGAAGAAAACACATTTAATTCAAAGAAATCATCACCAAATCAAGAAAAATGTTGAAGACCTAAAAGTTATTTTTCTTTTTCTGTTTATATTTGGTGGTAATGATTTGATTTATTTTCTCTTTACTTACCTGATGGCCACTTTTGTTGATAATGAATGTATCACTCATCGGAATGTAACTTCATATTTGTTGAACCAGTTCTACTCTAACTTTGCTCCTAATTGTTGCTGTTAAGTAGAAAGTGACCAGCTGAAGAACCTTGATCCTCTCTACTTTATTCATTAATTTCTAGCTAACTCTTTTAAATCCCTGCAGCAATAATGAAATTTCATTAGAGAAAGAGATGGAAGCCTTTGCTTTAAATATTAAACATGAAGAAAATCTTCATGAATTATTAAACAAAAATACATTATTGAGAGAGAGGAATAAGTCAATGCAAGGTGAACTAAAATACTGTAGATTAATATACAGGGAAAAGTCTTTAACTTTGTAGTGGGAGAAGGTAAGAGGTAACAACCACTAAAACAGTACCCAACCTTAAGAATGCAAAGGTGGAGATATTTGGTTGACATTTAATAGGCTTTCCAAGTACACATTCATTACATTATCAGAAGCGACCTTTCCTATCAACCTGATAAAACCAATTTACACAATTAGAAGACATACATAAATTTTCTATTCATTATTGTCACGCCTCGGTTTTGGGGTGTCCAAGGTCCTTTCGGCTCGGAGACCCAAAAGCACGGAACTTTGTCACTAGAACTCATCCCTCTAGAAAGACAAGTGCGACTAGGTTTGAAAATTGATTTGACCAAGGGCTTTTTAGAAAAATGGGAGTCGCCACCTAACTTGATTAAGGTGAGTTAGGGCACCTAAAACTAAGTGTTAATCCGAGGATTAAACTTAGGATTTTTGGAAAAGATTTTGAAAACTCCCTCAAGAGAGGGTTTTTAAGAAAATAGGTTGTTTGGCAACCTTTTGAAATGTTTAAGCCATTTTTTGAAAATAACTCCATTTTGGTCTTTCGAAAACAGAAATCTATGGTTCAGGGGTTGGTTACGTGTAGGGAAGGTATCCTAAGATCATCACCTTATCCCGCCCTTTCGGTACCTACATGTCTAATCACCCTTTGTTCACTCACTAGAATAATTAGTTACCGTTGTCCACTTAATGTCCACTTTAAAATTTTTGAAAACGGGGTTTAGTCATCACTTTTTGGATGAATAATGCACGACGCAAGTCCTGGAAGAAGTTTGAAAATAATGGAGGTTTTGAAAGAGTTTGGAATAAAAACTTTGAATTGATTGAAATTTTTGAAAAAGGGATTGGGGTTGAAATAAAAGTTATGACCGCACCATTTTAGGTTGCCTACGTATCCCATTTGGTGAGAATCAGGTCATTCGTAGTTCGGGCAAGAGCCCGATGGAAGATAGGCGCATTAGGGCCTTTGGAAGGTTTGAAGACACTTTGGGTCTTTGAAAGAGCTTAAAACACTTTGAGGTCTTTGGAAAAGTTTAAGACACTTTGAGGTCTTTGGAAAAATTTAAGACACTTTGAGGTCTTAGAAATTTTGACTTAAAATTGGATGGTGGGGTGTTTTTGAAAATGTTTTTGGAACAACATGAGAGAGTTTTGGAAGATGTCTTTGAATAACTCAAGAGAGTTTGAGAGTGTTTTTGAAAACTTTGGAGGTATGATTTTAGAATGTTTTGATGAATTTATTTTTGAAAGTGGTTTTTGAGAATGGCCAAGAGTTTGGAACCCTAATATGGACAACCTTAGAGGTTGTTCTTGATTTATTACTTTTTCTTGGGATCCCTAACCATGAGAGGGCTAGGGACACCTTAGGTTTGTGACCTTTTGAAAATATTTTTGGAAATGCCTTGAAGATGGAGTGTAGGAACATTAGAAGAGTGTATGGAGTTGGGTTTTTGAAATCAAGAGAATAGAAGGTTTTGGAAAATAAGCTATGAGAATAGTTTGAAAATTTGAATGATCATTTAGAAAAGGGTCCAAGAGTTGGGACCTTGAAGTATATTAACTTAGGTTAAGTTGGCCTAGAGTTAGGGGTAACCCAATGGCTAACTAACTTAGGTTAGGTTAACCTAAGGTTAAGATGACCTATGGTTAACTAACTAGGGTTAGGTTAGCCTAAGGTTAAGGTGACCTAGGGTTAACTAACTAGGGTAGGGTTAACCTAAGGTTAGGATGACTTAGGGTTAGGTTAACCTAAGGTGAATGAACTTGGGTCAAGTTAACCTAGGGCTTGGTAACTAGGGTCAAGTTAACCTAGGGTTGGACAACTAGGGTCAAGTTAACCTAGGGTTTGATAATTAGGGTCAAGTTAACCTAGGATTGGACAACTAGGGTCAAGTTGACCTTGGATTGAACAACTAGGGTCAAGTTAACCTAGGGTTTGATAACTATGGTCAAGTTAACCTAGGGCTTGGTAACTAGGGTCAAGTTAACCTAGGATTGGGCAACTAGGGTCAAGTTAACCTCGGGTTGGATTGGAAGAATGATTTTGAAAATTGTTTTGATGCCTTCTTGGAAAGAGTTTTGAAAACAAAACATGATATGCAATGGACTTTGGTTGGCAATCTTTATGAAGATCATTTCCATAAAAATTTTGGCTCTAGCCAAGAGTATGGTTTATATGGTTGGTGATTGGAGGCCATTCCAAGGAAGGTTTCCTTATGACCATTATAACCATTATTTTGACAAGAGTATAAGGGGTCAAAATTCAACATAATGATAGTGATTTTTAGAAGATCATTTTTTATGCAAAGATGGAGAGAGTACATTTTTGAAATCATTTTTGGAGAAGGATTTTGAAAACCATTTTTTAAGAAAACCATTCCATCAAGAGAGGGTTCATATGGCCAATAAATGAGAGACCACTCAAGAGAGGGTTCCATGGGCCATTCCAACCACTAAACTTAAGAGAATAAAAACCATAGAATTCAAAGAGTTTGAACATCATTCTTAGGCGAGCATGAAAAGGAAAGGGAACCATTCTAACAATTTAGGGTTCTTATGGCCAATATAAAGGGAGACCACTGAAGAGAGGTTTCCATGGGGGCCATTTTTAACCACTAAATTGGAGAGAATGCCAACTTTGAATATTAGAGAGTTTGAAAGCAACTTTCATGCAAGTTGAAATACAATGATGCAAAAGTATGAATTAGGGGGTTGAGAGGGACCTTCTAAGGCATGACTCCTAAGGTTTCATTCTAGACTTCAAGGGGCCAACTCTTGGAACAATTTTTGAAGGACATGTAGAACTTAGAAATGTCATGAAATTAAGAGCAACGTAAGCATTGTGGGATATGACAATAAAAATAAAATGAAGCCAAGCATACAAGACATGATCAAAATAATAATATGCAAGGGGTCATGATTTACACACAAGGCTTTTAGGTTTCACCACATAAACAAGGGGCTCTTAGACCATGCCATCTTAAAGTAGGCTAGTGAGAGGTCTCCCTACATGGTAGCTCCCACTTGCTTTCCTTTAGGCATGATCTAAGAGCCCTCTTGGCTCAAGCATGCAAGAAAGGGGGGTTGAAGATGGGGAGTAAAATAGAGAATAGCCTAAGTAGGCTAGGAGGGAGAAGAGAAGAGTGGATGAGAGTATAAATGTAAAAAGGATACCACCTTTTGCCTTCAACACTCTTGTAGTCTTCAATAGATGTCTTGATTAGAGCTTAAGTGACTTTAAGAAGGCTTGAGAGGCTTGAGTGGAGTGTATAAGTGTGTATGAGACTTTGTATGTGGAGTGTATAGGCTTAGGAGGAGTAGAATCTAGCCTAAGTGTTGGAGGGGGAGAATATATATGGAGATTCGAGGTTTTGGAGTGATTTTAGTAGAGTTTCGTATCAATTTCAGACTTGGAATATGCAAGGGGGGAGGCCTCTATTTATAGGCAATCTAGAATAGACCTTGCGCATGTGCTACATGCGCGCGGCCAAAATTTGGCCTTGCGCATGTAGGATATGCGCAGGTACTGTTCCATTGCTAGAATAACACGTGGCACCCTGTGTACTGGTTAAATCTCGACCGTTGATCGAAAGTCGGTCGATTTGATCAAAATTTGAGCGCATGTAGCAAACGCTCCATCACTGGAAAAATTCGTCCAAACTTTGCCTTTGATAATTGAGTCAATCGGGAAGGTTCCGGGGGAACCGGTCACACTCGGGATATTTTCCTAGTGCTTCCGATGAACTTTCATGTTTGTGAAAAGTTTAAATTACGTTTGGAGGTGAGTGATATTGTCTTGGGAAGTGTGCCAAAAAGGACACTTTCGCGGAGCGTCTGTTATACGCTCCGTGGGTGTTTGAAAGTGGTTGTTTTCATTTCGTGTGATTGAGGCCTTCGAGAAGCGATCTACTTGATTGGACTGTATTGATGGAAAGTACTCTGGAAATACTTTCTGGAATTCTCAAATTTACGCATTTCTTAAGTCGTTTGACGGTGCGTTTTGATTAGGGAATCCGGAAAAAAGTCAACCTTGGCGGAGCGTCTGCGAGACGCTCCAGGGGTTACTGAAAGTCATGGTTTTCGCACCGTACGATGGAGGGCTTCGAGAGGTGATCTACTTGATCGAGCCGTATCGATGGAAAGATCCATGGACGAGCTTTTGAAAATTTCCTGATTTACGCATTCCTCAAGTCGGTTGACGGTGCGTTATAATCAGCGAATCGGGGGAAAAGACAATTTAAGCGGAGCGTCTATGAGACGCTCCTGGGAACTTTTATCGAGTCGTGTGAGCTTAGTGTTGCAGGGTGTTCCTTGGGTTAAACAAAGGTGTGTGGTGAAAGCCTTTGCTAAAATTCCCAAGGCTGGTGCTGTTTCGGGGCATTTTTGGGCTTCTAGGGGCAAAACGGTCATTTTGACCGGAGTTGGCTAGAAATGGTCAGGAATGGTCTGGTATGCTGCGTTGAGTGTGTGGGGTTGTTCAGGGATGGTTTGAGAGAATCCTTTATTGTTCAGCGGGGCTTGTGTCGTGCCGAGGCGCTCGGGGGCAAAACGGTCATTTTGACCGGAGTGGGCCGAAATAGGACCGGATTTGGACCAAATGGCGTGCGGGCGACGCCTGATGGTTTGATAACATTCTGGAAGGATGGACTTATCATTTTGAGGGATTTTGAACTTTCCCAAAACGTGCCTGGAGGCCCAAGGGGCGGATTTGGTCATTTTTCACCGAGTCGGGCTAGCAGGCGCCGGTGTTGACCTAGGTGTTGGTTCCCGAGACCACCCAGTCTCGGAAAGCTACCTATGTGGTGTTGGTCCCTAAGAATGCCTGGTCTTAGAGAACTACCTGTAAGGGTGGTGTTGGTTCCTGAGAACGCCTGGTCCCAGAAAGCTACCTGAAAGTGTGGTGTTGGTCTCCGAGAACGCCCGGTCTCTGAGAACTATCAAATGACAGACATTCTATGTTGGCGGGCGAGCAGGTGCCAGAAGTGAACTGTTTGGAATTTTGATGAGGTGTTGGTCCCCGAGATTGCCCGATCCTGAGAAGCTACCTGGATGGCGTTGGTTTCTGGGACCGCCTGGTCCGGAAAGCTGCCTGGAATAATGGTGCTTAAGGCTCCAACAGATCCTTGTGGATCCAAGAAGCGATCGGTTGGTTGGATTAGAGATCAAAAGGCTCATCTTGAGCTTGCATGTGTTGTGATGTTAGAAACCGAATCCGGTCAGACTGGAGATTGTCGAATGGGCAAAAATGAGGTGCTTACAATTATATTATGTGAACAATTTTGCTGGCTTAAATTAGTTTAATCTCTCTCTCTCTCTCTCTCTCTCTCTCACACACACACACACACACACACACAAACAGAATTGATATCTAAAAAAAAAAAAAAAAACTACCCAGTACTGACCCTTCTATATAAATATCCAGCGGACTGAACATTTTCTTGAAGGATTTTGTTGATAGAATCCTCCACGTTAGTTTTTTCCAGACTATCTGGAATTCATCCTCTGCAACATCCTCTCAATCGACATCCTACACAAAAGCACAAGCAACCAACTTCAATAAATGACTTAGTTAAACAGTACCTAATTTGAACAATAGATACTAATCTCAAGTAAAAAAAACACTAACTAGCAAACCCTCTGCGCATTCCTCAATTTCCATAATAAATTAAGCAAGAAAGACCATACTCACAAGCTACCATTGTGGTATCCAACTTTCCAAACATTATAATTGCAACCATGAGAAGAAAAGAAATTAAACTATCATACATGATTTTTTACACTCATCACCTTTCATGTACATAATCGACACTGAGAAAGAGAAATATTAAAGGATAAGCAAATTTTATCATGAGTGCTTCAATAGGCTTACCTATGAATTAATTAAAAAAAAGGATGAATTGAATAATCAAATTAAGGAAGAACAGACTTCCTAGAAATTTCTCCAATACAAAAACAAATAATTTTTATCTATAATTCCTTAAGATACACAAAGCTTAAGAATCTTTAATGAAACATCTCCCTAGGTTAATAAATAAATAAATACATGAGCCAATTAGATAATCTACTCTTTGAAGCTATTTAACAAATAATTTCTAGAGTGCATTCTACCATAACTTAAGTTATAGTAACAAATTCTCAAATTTGTCTGTATATCTATACATATATTTACCCGCATGTATATATATAGTCATACAACTCAAATTTCAAAGACAAATGACAATTTACAAAAAAAAAAAAAGAAGAGAGCAATATAGAAAACCACCAAGAAAACTACACATACGATAGAGATAGATCTTAAGAAACAATTAGAAATTAGAAACAATATATAGCAAACGACAAAAGTGAAAAATAAATACCTCGAAGAACATCAACAAAACCAGAGATTTGAAATGAGCCAATGATCAAAGCTATCCCTCTTTGAAAAAAAAAAACACAAAAGAAGACATTCAAAAACAAAGAGAGGAAGAGGGAAAAGATAATACAAGCAGAAGAAACAAACATCCAATCAACATAAAAAGGAAATTTTGAAACAAGAAATGGGAAAAAATGTTTCAACCATTAAATGAAAATGAAAAGGGAAAACTAACTATAAAATAAAATAAAATTACACACAAAATGAGATTAGGAAATTATTACTTGGAAACAAAAAGAAGAAGAACAACAAACCGGAAACCCACAATCGATGGATCGTCCAAGCTATTTTCCTGGCCCAAAAAAAAAATTTAAACTCAAAATCCAAATCTTAATAGTTGAGAAAAAAATGCCAAAATTAAATGACCCAAATTAACGTGCTCCACAATGTAGCTCTAAAACTCATAGCCACCTCTCGTTGTAGTGTTGTATTGTTTTTAATAGATCAAAATAGACATTTAGTAAAGAAAGCAATTCGTTCTTTGTGTATGTCCACAATGTCATGGTTGAAAGTATAAAATTGCATGAAGTAGAAATCCCTTCAATTTCAAATGGACTGTAATCCTTGAGATATATATATGGAAACAACCAAGCGATCATTGTAATTGCATAAAAGCCACAAAGGAAAATGTTTCACAGGTTAAGATTCTAGGATGCATAGCCACATTTTCTAAAAATCACTACTTATTTGCCACTCTTTTCCTAATAATTATATTTTGTTATTAAATTGGATATTATTTTCTTTTTTTTTTTTTTTTTTTTTTTTTTGGGGGGGGGGGGGGGGGGGGGTGGGGGGGGTGATGCCCCTCAAATGGCCAAACAATGAATATGAAACAAACCTAAAGCATCAAACTATTATTTTTTGGATACTACTATTATTAGCCTCTTTACAGAATAGAGTGAGCAGTCCAAGGAATTTTTTACTGCTTCAAATCCCCCCCCCCCCCCCCCCCCCCCCCAAATCAAAAAAAAAAAAAAATCCTTATATCCATACAATAACAAAATAGCTTCTTTAATTTTAGGACATCACTTGCATATTGCAATATTCTTCCATTTTTTCTTGAGATCACGTAAAAATAAAAAAAATGATTGATTTAGTGAGAGACACTTGACAAACAGGGCAATGACAAAGATGAACATACTTATTTGATTCTTTGTTCAAGTAATGCATTGATAATAGCTGTGACTGCATGGTTCTTGTGTGGAGGTTAATAAGGGAATGCAGCTTTGTTGGATATTTGGCTGCATTGTCTCCATCGTCATGATGGGTAATGTGTAACAAAGTGAAATAACCCAGAATAAAACAGACCATTCGCATAGGACGAATGAACAGTACTCTTTGCATTGGTGCTTTATATATAGTAGGATAGGATATAGTGGCTCAGATTTGTACTTGATAAGCGCAAAGTTCTACAACTATTATGGCTGCATCAACAGTTGTTTATAGAGAAATTATGAAGTAATCATATTTCTCAATGACCCTCTGAGTTGCCTCTCTAGATAATAGGTAGAATATGTTCGCGGTTGGCTTTTTTTGGCCAAGAATTTTCATCATTGCCAATTAACAAAAGAAATAATTAAATAATAATAAAAGAAATATTAATTTAAATTGAATAACTTTAAAAAGATACATAGATTTTCTTATTAGGGAAGAAACTTATAGATATTTAGTAGGCAGAAAATATCATTTGGTTTAAGTAATATATAACTAGCAGCAATATATTTTAAATTTGATTTTGACAATTATGAATTTAGCATGTCGAAAAAATTTGAAGCTTTTTACTTTATATTAGGAACTGATATACTATCCAGAAGCAAGTTAACAGAGTTTTTTTTAATAGATGTGAGTGATGAGAAAATAAATGATATAGAAATGATGAAAAAGAATTTACATGATAATGACTATTACTGGTAAATGGTAGAATGTGAGTAATGCTAAACCTATTCTAATAAGATGGATGAGGAAAATGATACAAAAATAATTATCTTGAATTAAAATGATACTGAAATAAAAGTATGATAGAAAGAGCAACATACTTGATACTAAATTGAAGTATTTGTATGTTTTGGACAACTTAGTTGTTTGAGCAATAATAAAAAACAAGATTAGCAATATGTTTTGCTACACTTTTGAGAAGATGATGCTGACTAACTCGTTATTGATAACTGAAGCAGCAAAGAGTCCAACTTTTGAAAGACGTTCAAAAATTATTATTGGTTACAGTTAGAGCGAGCTGAAGCGATGAATAAATGATCAAAAGAAAATTAAATTTTTGAGTAACATGGAGAACACTATATTCAAAAGTAGTAATAATCAGAAATACATAAAGAAATGACAAGGCATGTGATTTACTGTTCATGACATAAGCTTTGAGTGATATAAGATCCAAGAAAGCAACTATAGAAGACATAACAAATACTCAGAGCACAACAAAGAGTTCAACTTTTTAAAGATGTTCAAAAGCCATTACTGGTTACAGTTAGAGGGAGCTGAAGCAATGAATGAATGATCAAAGGAAAATTAAAATTTTGAGTAGGATGGAGAACACTATATTCAAAAGCACTAATAATAAAAAAATACATAAAGAAATAACAAGGCATGGGATTTACTGTTCATGACATAAGCATTGAGTGATATAAGATTGAAGAAAGCAACTATAGAAGACATAACAAATACTTAGAGCACTTGAACACAAAAAAGAAATGGGAACATTTCAATAACAAAAATGCTATAGAATAAATTTTTGATTTCGTGTGTAGGCTTGTTGAAGGAGTGATAAATAAGATGAGGACATTCATTTTGATGCATTTTCCATTGCACTATTCACAGGTAAAGTACTATCAAATCATAAATAAGATAGGAGATTCATTTTGATGATTTTTTCATCCCACTATTCACACAGAAAATACTATCAAATATCTAAATAACTAAACAGATTTTACAAAAGTAGATAGCATTGAATAAAATTTAGTGAGAATAGTACTAAGCAGTGGAAATTGAAGCAAGGAAAAAACTGAAGAAATTGACAATGTAAAATATTAGGAAAAATGAAGAATATGAGAATACACTATGGAAGCTTAGGTGAGAATATAAGCTATTTTATTGGTAAAGTTCTCTTGATATAAATACTTTCAATATTCACATTTACACAACACTTGAACAAAAAAAAAAAAAAAGCAGAATATTTGAATAACAAAAATCGTATAAAATAATTTTTTGATTTCTTACCTAAGATTCCTGAAGCAATGATAAATAGCATCAAGAGATTTATTTTGATGGTTCTTCGATCCGACTGTTCACACAAAAAATAATTTCAAATATCTAAACTGTTATACATATACACATTTTACAAGATGAAGCATATTCAAAAATTTTACTTGAATGCTAAAATAGGAAAATAGGAATAGTAGCTTGAAATTAAGGCAACAAACTTTGAAATCAAAATGTGCAATAAACTACTGTGTTGGACATAGATCCAAGAAAGCAACTATAGAAGAGATAACAAATAGTCAGAGCATTGTAACACCAAAAAGAAATGAGAACATTTCAATAACAAAAATGCTATAAAATAAATTTTTGACTTTGTACCTAAGGTTGCTGAAGCAACCATAAATAAGATCAAGACATTCATTTTGATGCTTTCTCCATATTGTAAGCACCCCATTTTTGACCGCTCGGCAGTCTACACACCATCCAAACTTGTTTTCAAGTCATTGTGGGCGTATTCCAATCGAAATTGATTTTCTAAGTCCAAATCCCGTCTGTCCATCGCTTCGCGGGCCCACTAGGCCCAAATAGAGGCAAAATGACCAAAATGCCCTTAGGGGGCATTGTCCTTTCCTTTCCAACCCCTCTCTCTCGATAATTTATTCCTCGAGATGGTTCCACTTCAGGCACGTCTTCTCGAAGACGGTAAGACCCCTTTCCAATCCCTCTCTCGAGACAGTTTATTCCTTGAGACGGTTCCAATCCATGCACGTCTTTTCGAAGACGATAAGTTCCCTTTTCAATCCCTCTCTCGAGACAGTTTATTCCTCGAGACGGTTCCAATCCAGGCACGTCTCTTCGGAGATGATAAGTCCCTTTTCCAATCCCTCTCTCGAGACAGTTTATTCCTCGAGACGGTTCCAATCCAGGCACGTCTTTTCGAAGACGGTAAGACCTCTTTCCAATCCCTCTATCGAGATAGTTTATTCCTCGAGACGATTCCAATCCAGGCACGTCTTCTCAGAGACGATAAGTCCCCTTTCCAATCTCTCTCTCGAGACAGTTTATTCCTCGAGACAGTTCGAGTAGCGAAAATACGTACAAAACCGTTAGAGTAGCGGAAATACTCACAAATAGGTCGATATAGGGAATTGCCAACAAACCCCTGTGTCACGACGACCGCCGTCAGAGTGGCGGAAATACTCAAAACCTAGGTCAACACCAGTGTTTGTTAGCCCACTTCGGTGAAAAATGACCAAACTGCCCTTTGGACCTTTTTCAAGACGTTCCGGTCAAGATGACCATTCTGTCCCTAGGCATCCAAACGCCCCGGGAACCACACCGGCTTTGGGTATCAAACCGTAACCTTCTGAGAATATTTCTTATAGTATTCCCGACCTTCCTCCACCTTTCCGGATCATTCCGAGTCAGTTCCGGCCAACCCGATGCAAAATAACCATTTTGCCCCTAGAAGGCCGGTCTCCTTTTCCGACCACGCAGGCTCTGGGAATCAAACCGGCAACCTTTGAGAACATTCTGAATAGTGTTTCCAGATCTCAGGTCTTTTTCCGGGACAGTCCGAGTCTGTCCCGGCAGTTTCCCGGTCCGATTGACCGTTTTGCCCCTAAAGGCCCGGTCAACCCTTCCGACACATCTCGAATTCATTTTTCAAGTCAAATACCTCCAGGACACTATTTTAAGTGTTCCTGCTCCTTTCTGGCCTTTTGGGTCATTCCCGGCTCCTTCAAATCATTCCCGAACTTTTCGAAGCCACTCCTAGTGAAGCTAGGCTAAAAATTGCATGGTAGTCACTAGTACAGGCACCCAAATCTAGTCAAAGATACGTTGCTTGCCAACCTTAAACATTTCCTAAATGGCTGGCGCCACTAGTAGTGGTGCCAAGCCAAAAAATGGCCTGGCGCCACTCCTAGTGGTGCCAGTGTAAAATTTGGCCTGGCGCCACTGCAACAGGCGCCAGTGTCGTCTAACCTCTATAAATACAGAGCCTCCTCCAACGTGAAAAGGGTTCGTCAACTCAGTCTAAAAATCATATATTTTGATATACAGAGCTTGAGCATCTCCTAAACCCTAGCCTCTTTAGGTTTTCCAAACCCTAGCCACCATACACAAACCCTAACCTCATATACACTACTATACATCCCCATACACTCTTACACTAACCGTCAACCCTTCTTCGAAGACTTGAAGAGCTGCAATCTAAAGCTTGAAGATAACTCTTGAAGATTGAAGATGAAGATCAAGACGAAGACTGAAGATCGAAGACAAGCAAGGCGCGCAAAATAAACAAGACATACGGTAGGCTCTCTCTTTAAATTTCTGCACTTCCCCCCTCTCTCTTCTCTCTCCTAACCCACTTGGGTTTTCTCTATTTTAATCCCCCATCTCTTTTTCCCCCTTTCTTTGCATGCTTGAAATAAGGGGATTCCCGGTCCATGTGTAGGATTGGGCTATTGGAGAGTCACCGTGTTGGGGGCTTTCCTTTAGTCTAACCAGAGACCACGTGGGTCCGGCCCCCTTGATTATGTGGTGAAGCCTTAGCCTTGTATGTTCACGACCCTAAAATTACATTGTGCATATCATGATCTTGCATCTTCCAAAATTCGTTTTCAAACTCGTTTTCAAAATTGTTTTCAAACTTGTTTTCAAAATTGTATCAAAATCTCTTTTTCAAAAACTTGTTTTCAAAATCACATTCCTAGGGCGATTCTAGCCTTTCCATGGCTAGGATTGCTTTAGGAAAGTGTTACATTCAAAGTGACCAACATGGTCCATATTTTCAAACCTTGTTGTTTTCAAAACCACTTTCTTAAAGTGGTTCTAGTCTTCTTATGATTAGAATCGCTTTAGGAAAGTGAGACGTTTTCATACTTTCCAAAAACTTTCTTTTCAAATCTCTTCCTAAAAATCTCATTTTCAACATACTTTCCTAAAACTCTCATTTCCAAAACGCTCTCTTCAAAGTCCACTTTTCAAAAACGTTCCCTAGGTCTCTTTCCTAGAAAAACTCTATCCAAAAATCTCTCTAAAAACTCTTTTCCCAGAATCTTCCTTCTAGAAATTCCCCTTTAGGATTTTCCTTCTAAAATCTTCATTTCCAAAAATACACTTTCCAAAAACTCTATCTTCAAATTCACTTTCCAAGAACTTCTCCCTAGGATTTCCTTCCAAAAACTCGTTTTCAAAAACTTATTTTCCAAAAATCCTCTTTTCTTAAAGCCCAAGTCAAGCCCTAGAGCTAACCATTAGGAAATCCTAATTTTCTTCCCAAAAATATGATTTTCAAGCTTTGCCCCAAACCTAAGTTTTCAAAACCTCTTTTTTTCACATCCAAACTATACACGTTTCCAAAACCTATTTTCTACATCGAAGCTATAATTTTCCAAATATAGGGTTTCTAGAATCTCCCTTTCCAAATCCTTGCCAAATCTTATCTTCCCTTTAGGAAACCAAATCAAATCTTCCCGTTTAAGAAACCGGATCCAATCCTCCGTTTTTGGAAATGAAATCAAACTTTCTATTTTAGAAACCAAGTCCAATCCTTTCCCAATCCAAATCTTTCCTAATTCAAATCCTTCCTAATCCTCCACTTTCCTAAATCTTAAGTTTCCAAAACTTGAACATAAAAATCTTTCCTAAATTTTAAAACACAACTTTCAAATCTTTCCTAATTCAATCCTTTCTTAATTCTACCCTCTTTTCAAATCTTAACTTTTCAAATCTAAGTTTTCAAATCTTTCCTAAATTCAAACCTTTCCTAATCTCAAGATTTTTTAAAATTTAAACTCTAAAACTTTCAAAATCTTAAACTTTCTAAATGTCAAATCTTCCTAAATTCTAAGCTTTCTAAATTCAAAACTTTCTTAAGTTAAGACTTTCTAAATTTAAAACTTTCTAAATTCTAAACTTTCCTAAAGCTTCAAATCTTTTCAAATCTAAAACTTTCTAAACTCAAAACTTTCTTATTTTCAAAACTTCATTGTTTTCAAATCTTTCCAAATTTCAAAACTTCCCTATTTCAAAATTTTCCAAATTCAAAACTTTCCTATTTCAAAACTTTCCAAATTCAAAACTTCACTATTTGAAAACTTTCCAATTTCAAAACTTTCCTAATTTGAATACTTTCCTAAAACGAAACTTTTCTAATTTCGAAACTTTCCTAAATTGAAACTTTTCTAAAACGAAACTTTCCAAAAATGACAATTTCCAAAAATGAAACTTTCCTAATTTGAAAACTTTCCTAAATCGGACCTTTCCTAATTCAAACATTTCCTAAATCTAATCTTTCCTAATCTCCTAAACCTTTCAAGTCGAGTCAAATCTTTCCTAAGTCTCTTTCCTAAGTCTAGGTTTCCTAAACCTTCGTCTTTTCAAAATAAGTCTAAATCTCTCTTCCAAGTTCTATCTTTTCAAATCAAAATTCAATCCTTTCAATTCCAAAATTCCAAAAATCCAATTTTCAATCCTCTATTCAAAGTTCAATCTCCCAATCTTTCAATTCAATTTCCAATTCAATCTCCTTCTTCAAATCAATCCTTCTATTTTCAATCGGACTTTTGTCCGAACTACGACTGACCTGATTCTTCCAAAAGGATACGTAGACAACCCTCATGGGTGCGGTCACAACCTTTTTCAAATTTCAAATTTCAAATTCCACAACTTCTTTCAAATTTCAAATTCCACCACATTTTCCAAATCTCAAATTCTACAATCTTTTCAAATCTCTAATCTATTTTCAAACTTCCAATTTCAAATTTCTATTTTCTATTTTCAAATTTTCAAACTTTCCAATTTTAATTCCATATCTTCAAATCTATTTTCAAATCAAATCAATTTCAAATCAATCTCTTTCCAAATCTATTTTTCAATTCTCTTAAACTTGTACTTGCATATCATGCGTCATGTTTTTCTAAACATTGTTTTTTTAAAGTGGATAGGATTGAACATTAGTTAGTTAAAGACTCTCATAGGTGAATCTAGGGTAGATTGACATGTAGGTACCGAAAGGGCGGGGTAGGGTGATGGCTTAGTGTGTCTTTCCTACACGTAACCAACCTTCGAATCTAGATCACTGATTTCAAAGACCAAAAGGAGTTATTTTTCCAAAAGGGCTAAACGTCTTCCAAAGGTTGCTAAACAACCCGTTTTCTTAAAAACCCCTTCTCTCGAGGTGATATTTCCAAAACTTTTTTCAAAAACCCTAAGTGTAGTCTTCGGATTATTCTTAACTTTTGGGTGACCTAACTCACCTTAATCAAGTTAGGTGGCGACTCCAAACTTTTTTCAAAAGCCATTTATTCAAATCTATTTTCAATTCAAACCTAGTCGCACTCATCCTTTTAGGAGAGTGAGTTCTAACGAGAGAGTATAGTATTTTTTCCGCTTGTGTGAGTATTCCTCGAGTGCGAAAAATCTGGGCGCGACACATATCATTGTTCTCACAAAAAATATTATCAATATGTAAATGACTAAAATATTATCAAATTTGGTGAGAGTAGTACTAAGTAGTATATTTCAAAATTTTGCTTCAATGCTAAAATAAGAAAATAGCAATAATAGCTTCAAATTAAGGCAACAAACCTTGAAATCATAATGTGCAATAAACTGGTGTGTTGGACATAGATTATTGTGGGCTTCATAAATGCATTAATTTAAAAATGTCGTCTAATGCTGTACTTGAACTAACAATTTTGGCTTTTTCCCTGATTTTTAAATACTGAAAGAGGCTAGATGATGAACTTTATTTTCTTGGCTTTGCCGTGGTGCAAATTGTTATTGAAGTTGATGAAACATATAACACAGAAGCTTAAAATCAAAATCCAGGATAAGATGTACCAGCTTTTAATCTAGGCAAATCATATGGTGAATTTATTCTATGATAAAAGTTTTTAGCTCTTTTGCTCTTCCATTCCTTGAAATAAGTGCATATGTTCATATAAATAATAAGAGAATATTGTGAAAGGGAAAAAATATACCAGAAATGTGCATGATGAAAATTTATACGTTGGGTGGAAAAGTGGAAACCTTCAAGTACCTTAGCTAAGATAGAATGATAATCAAACGAGCTCACAAGAATTTGTTTCATTCTTTTCTTTTCAATTTGTTTGTGGCTCTGAAAATTTTGCGTCGTTAGGAGTTTGAGTGCACATCATTTAGATGAAATATAGTATTTCAACTAATACAACTTTCAAGTTTCACAGTGCTAAGAAAAGTTGTAATATAAGTTTTTATTCTAAAAATATTCTCAAAGATATGCATGAAAAATGAGTTGAAAACTCCTTCTATCATTTATAGGATAGTTTTAAATTTTCAATTGATTCCTACAAGTTTCTACTAAGCAGCTACGCTAAGAAACTCGTAAATAGATTATTTGCAAAATTCAAAACTTTCAAGGAAGGATTATATTTTATTGTAGAACTTCGAAAACTATAATCATATGACATGGTAAAAGGAAATTGTTGTTAGTTTTCTGAACTATAAGATTTTCTCATTTTATATATTCCTTGAGCAGATTGTTAGTACTTCGTAGTGTGGCGAAACTTTTAAATCTTCAGTAACATTTTCAAGATTCGTTTATTTAATCTTTTGTAGCTGATTTAGGATACCAAAAGGGAATATATTTGAAATGATGCTTATCTAAAATGCATTCATTGCATTACCTTCTTTTATTGGTCAGTTGCTTGCAGTATACTTATCGTTTCCACTGATAGTGAGTAGGAGCCCACCAAATTGAGAGTTAGCCTACATGCAACAAAAATTTGAATACCAAAGAAGTCATTATGCTGTTAAAAAATATTGTAATACAGTAAGTGATTAGATTAATGCCATCTAAGGAAAATTACACAAAATGCTTATCTTTAGGATGAAAACGTTATGGTTATCAAGATAAGCCATTTGTCTTTTAATATTAGGAGTCACTTCAGAGGTTTCATGTATAATTTTGTTTTGCAAATATTGCCAATTGATAAAATTTGGCATCTTATACTTGTTGCTTCCACCAAAAATATGTAAAAGGAAAAATAACAAAAGCTGAAACATTAGAGTGGCTTCTAAAAAAAGTTTAAAAAAATTCAAACATTACAATGATTTAGAGAATAAATTAAATCAAATTAAATTGTTGCGGATCTTCAATTCTTTGGGGGATAAAAAAGCTTAAGCTAAAAATAAAACATAATTAATAAAGAAGTAGCTAACTATGAGGTTATATGTATCAGAACATCATCCAACCCATAAGTGTATTCACTTTGAAGCAAAAAAAGTAGTTACAATTTGTCAAAATCGTAGCACACTTGTAAATAAGAAATCTTCTGGATAACATAGTTGAAAATTTGAAGATATAAAGAGCAATGTAAAATATAAAATGAGAGTTTATAGCTCACCCTCCACGAGCAAATAGTTTTTAAGGAGCAAAATGTGAATGGATGAAAATAATTGCGAAACTTGCATAGTTATTTGATTAAATATGAATAAAAAAAGGAAGAAAATGGGTTATCTGAAGTTTGTTTGAAATTAAACATGCCATATCATTCTCAGAATAACATTTCTTATTTTTTTGACAAATGCATTAATGCCTAAAGTGAGCTGTGCAAATGTGAAAAATGTTGTCAAAATGAAATTTGGCTTGAAATGGTAGTAAAATGGACAAAATTGAAGGAGATTTTTCAAAATATTAATTTAAATATATATGTGTGTGTGTGTGCGCGCACGCGCGCATGTCTCAAATTTTTTTTCCTTTCGGAAGTGCTAGAGGCTTGAGTTTCAAATCATATGAAAAGAATAAAAAATCAGCAAATCATAAAGTGATGATGAAATAATTTTTGGAAACACTGAAGTACAATACTTACACTTTGAAGGAACGGCAAAATAAGATTATGAAACGATTGTTCACCAATGAGTAAAAGAGAGACCAAAAAACATACTAATCAAACAGTTTAACTTTCCAAAAATTACGTAACAAAAAAATGACTAACATTAGAACAATAGTTAATAAAGCAAAATAGTGAACTGGAATGTACCTAAGGTATTTTGTATTCAATATAAAAGAGTTTTGTGAAGCATTTCTATTTAATTGATGTACACATTAAATTAAATTTGAATAGATTGGGATTAATGTGAAAAAAATAACAAATGAAGTTAGAAAATAAAAGAAACTCATTATTTGAGTGCAATATTTGTAATCTTAATTTTTGGCTTTTTAATAAATGATGAAGGTTATAGCTGCAAAGAGAAAATATAGTGAGATCTTTCAGAGCATAATGGTAGTAACAATGCAAAATGCATGATCAAATTCTTTAAATCCATTAAAAACAAGGAGGCAATTTCTAGACTTCTTTTTGTACGTAAAAATTCTCTACTAAATATTACAGAAACATTGAACAAATTAAAATAGAAATTAAAAATAAAGTTAAAAAAAGAAAAAAAATATAATGATGATATGAATGGAAAAAATAAAAGAAAGTTTCTCAATAATAAGAGATAATAAGCTGAACGTGAACAAGCTTCCACAAGCTAGAGATAGTGTAAGGTGGATAACTATAAGTTTGGTAAGCGGAAGAAAGCATATGATAGCTATGGTAGTTAAAATTGTACCTTTTCCAAAGCATTTTCGATGTATGTTGTCTTCATAGTGAACTGTTAGATTCTTAGTATGCTAAGAATTGATAGCACCTGACAACTTTCTAAAACCATAAAGTGATATTTTTATAATTGACATGTAATTGTATGAAGCAATTTTGCAGCAATGAAACTATAAATGAGGTCTTGTTAGCTAGCATAAATATAACAAACTCAAAAGTATTACTATTTACATTGATAGGAAAGTACACAGCATCATAACATTCAGCTTTGACTTAGTTATCACACATCACGTTTTGGCTATCACACAACAAGTTTTGGCTATGACACACTAAGTAGTTATTTACATTTACTATTTACATTAATAACAAAATAGATAACAGTATTGTAAAGATAAAGTTCAGAGCTGAAACATATGAGAGCTTTAGCTTGTAGTAAGTTTTATCCATATAAGCTTTTAAAATAGTAAAAGTTCAAGTGTTTGAAAACTAATTCATGGAGAGGAATTTTGTGATTCAGCTTCATTTGCTGAAATGTGATCAGTAGAGACGGATTCCTGGAGTAGACGTTTCTTTGACTTTGGTTTAGTGTCTAACAGTTCTGAAAGTGTTGATGGTAGAGCTGATGAGGTGGCAGTGCTTTTGTTGCTTTTGTTGGTTGAATTGATGACAAATTGAAGCTTTGATATTCCACGAAATTGATACTGATGTGGTTTGATTTGTATGAAATGTTCTTCTTCAACAGATAATTTTGGGAAGACTTCTTTGCATAGCTTGCCATCCTTTTTAGTTGTTGTATAAGTAATAAATTTAAAAAACCAAAACTTAGGTAAATATTAAATGAAAACTTAGCTAAATATTAAATGTCAAAATTATTTAAAATATTAGTACCTTTGATGTAAGTTTCATCAGTTCTACACCATTCAAACTAAAAAACATTTGTGCATAGTCTTGAAATATTGTTGCTATCATTGAACCAGAACTATCTTTAAGTTCAATTTCAAACTTCAGTCTGTCAGCAAAATTGTTATGATACATATAGTTTGTTAAAATGTAATATATAAAATTAATATTGAAGGGTTTCAATATTGCCAAATCTTTACCTTGGTTATGCTGTAAATTTCTTGATGTTGCACTGAAAACAATTGAAAACTGTTCCATAGTCTATATTGATGGATTTGAAGCAACTACTACAACTCATATACCAACAGGATTGATCTATTGAAGCAATTGACATTGTTGCTTTGATCCAGTAAAACTTTTGACAGAGCTGTTATATATAAAATTTGTAAATTTCATGTAAAAGCATTTGAGATTAATTGAAAGAATTCAATTATAATTTTACTACCTCAAGAGAACTTGGAATCGCTGCAATATAAAGAATTTTGTCAGTTTTCGGTGGTGGTGTTTGATTTTTCGGAGACGGAGTTTGTAATGAAGATGACATTTCTCTTTTAGCACTTTCATTTTCTATACACCTGTATCAAAGAAATTTATTGTAATAGTTACTTTATAAAAGATGAAGGATTAACATAATTTGAAGAGAAATTATACCATGTACGAAGATCTTCTGCAATAGGGAAATTTAGAGATAAAATGAAAGTGCTGGTCGGTCTTGTTGAGAGTGACTGACCTGCATTTTAAAATGGTAAGTTGTGTTATATTTATAATTAAATGGTAAATGCTTGAGATTTAATTTTAGGGTCCTACATAATAGGTAAGTTTATTAATTATGAGCAATATGTAGATGTATTGTATTATTATATAATTAAGCTATAGAAACAATTACCACAATAAGATGTTACTTTGAGTCTCATTCCAATGAGAACAGGAAAAGTTTCACCAATTGCTGACAGTTTTGGACCTTCATTTCTTATAAAATGGTCCCACAGAGTTATGATGGTAGGGAAACATCTGTTAGAATGAGAAACAAGTAAATAACAATAGCGGAATCTTATTTATGTGGATAATAATTTATATAAATCTTACTCTTTATCAATGATAATAACTTCTTGAGCAATGGATTCACCGATTTGTGTTTTGACTATTTTTGGTGGCTTAATTTGAAGCACTGCTGCAACAATATCTTCAGGAACAAAAATATAATATAGAGTTAAATTTGATGGTGTAAGTTTAGCAAAAAAGTAAAGAACACATAATTAATGCTGCTTACTGATCTGTGATTATATATTCATATGATTGGCAAATTGGCTGAATTTCACGAAATTATATTATGGCATTATATCATCTGTATGATCATTTTCGATAAGCTGAATGAGAGTACTTGCATGAATTGTCCACTGCCATGGATGTGCAACAATGCGATGTTTTAGCTCTACAAATTTGACACCAACATTTGATATATAGTATGATTTGAAAATCTGAAGCGTGTCTTTGTATTTCTCAATTTGTGCTTCAAAGATGGTTGCCTGAACCTGAGTATCCTGTAAATACGTAAAGTTAGTTTTAAAAAAAAGTAATATCTATTAAACCAATAATTTGTAGAATACAATTTTTTTTGTTTTTAAAAGACAATGAAGTATACATAATGAAAACATATTTATATGGAGATAAATAAATTAACTATATTAGAGCCATGTTAGCAAACCTGCAAATCTTTGAGAATTAGCTTTTGACATTTGAGCGTTTCATCTTTTGAAGATCGTGTATCCCATCTCTCAATAACACGAACCTTTGTTTTCCAATATTTGGTTACATTAGTTATGTTTCTAACTAATGCAGCTCCATCATCCATGCTGCAAGGAAAAAAAGATAATAATTAGAAACTATAATTTAGAGAACATTTTATATGCAAAGCACGAAAACTATATATTTGACATTGAGATATAAATATGAACATTAAAAATTACAAACTTACTAAAACAAAAAAATTAAGAATGTCAAAGATCTGCAAGGGTTAACAATTCTTTATACACAATATTCTTAGTGCAATCAACATTTGCATCTTCTTCATGGGTTGGTTGAAGAAGTATCTTAATTGCAGAAGTAGTTGTAGCTCATGAGAGAGCGACATATAATTACCCATGTGAGAAAATTGGCTCCCGCAAATACAACCCCACTTTTGTCAAAGTTTGACCTTGTGATTTGTTAATTGTCATAGCAAAGCATAAATTTATTGGGAACTGTGTTCTTGTAAATTGCACAGGGTATTTTTCTTGATTAGAAGGTTGCAATGGTATTCGGGGTAAAAATACTACCTCCCCTTTGTGATCACCAACAGCAATTTGTGCACAAATGATATGATCTTGAAAATCTATACAAATAAGTCGAGTTCCATTACAAAGACTTTGTGAAGGATCTATATTTCGTAAAAGCATAATTGGACAATTCTTTTTCAAGATTAGCTAATGAGGTGGAAGACCATTTGGGTAGAGAGAATTTAAAAAGTCTTCATATTGCCCTTGATGAATAGGATCAATTGTTTTTATCTATACTAATGTATTCTCTGATTATTCCTGAAAATTTTTGGATCAACAAAAGGTTGATTTCATAAACACAATCATTTTTTGGAGTGAATATAGCAGAGTTCATCATTGAAACAGGATTTGTTGAATAATGTTAAAGATCTGGAAATATTGCATCAACCAATACTTTAACAGGATTTGTCTTCTTTTTGCTCGTAGAATAGTTAATAATCATAGAAGTAGGCAGCAAAACTCTATTCTGGCTATCTGTTGGCTCTGTTCTACTGCCAATACGCAGTAAATAATTGCTAAAATCTGGATCATGCCTTGCTCGCATATTTGTAATTAACCTAATTTTCTCCAAAGATCTTCATATATCAGATTTCAATAAACTTGCACCAATACAATTAGATTTTGTTCCTTTAGCAATAACAGGTGGAATTTGTCGAAAATCTCCACCAAAGACAATAACCTTGCCTCCAAATAATACATCACAGTTATTAACATCGTTGAGCATATCATTCAATGCTTCAATGTTTTGTCGTCTAGCCATAGGTGCTTCATCCTAAATGATAAGTTTAGTCATTCGTAAAAGTTCTGCCAAGCTAGTTTGTTTGCCTAAATTGCAAGATTTATGCGTGTCTACATTAATAGGCAATTTAAAACGGGAATATGCTGTGCGTCCTCCTGGCAAAATAGAAGTTGCTACTCCAGATGATGCAGTTGCTAATGTAATGTATTGTTTTGATATAATTGCAGCTAAGAGTGCCTTATATAGAAAAGTTTTGCCTATACCTCCCGGGCCATCTATGAAAAAACATTCTGGCTGATTTGAGGAAACTCTTGCAGTTATAATATCAAATGCAACACGTTGTTCTGAAGACAATAATGATATCGATTTATAATCATCTTCAGAAACAGGAATAGTCATTTCTTCTTCTATTTCTCTGCATACATTATCGTTTTAAATAGATATAAAATCATTGCCGCAGAGATTGAAATCTACAATATCTTTTTCCATTGATTGTAAAATAAAATTTATATTCTGCAGAACTTTTGCTTGAATTTGTTGCTTTGATAGTCCAAGTGTTTTAGCAAAATCCTCCGACATGAATGATTCAAATTTTTCTCATAAATTTTTAGGATTGTAGGGAGCACAATGAACAAGAATAGTTGCAAATAATCGTCTAAGCGATTTTGGCATCTGATAAGTGGCAGCTTCCTCAAGACATTGTTCAAGATTGTTGTCAAATTCTAAAAGACCTTGTAAAAGTGTAGCTTCACGAAATGTTTTGCTATAACACCATTAACATTTCGTAGATGCTGAAAAGATGTTGGTCCTTTGATGTGATTTAAAAGCAATCGAAGGTAATAAATATCACCTTGAGTTGGATGAGTAGTTACAACTCCTCCAATGACTCGGCCTTTTTTCCTCTCTGTCCACATTTTGTATTGTTGAGACCAAACAAAATGTTCAAGAAAATCTCTATACAGGAACTTTCCATCTTTTACTTTTGTATTTGTTGTATTCATTGAGAAGAATTCTGTGAGCATTGTTTTTGAATTCATATCATTCTTCAATACAGAATTTAAAGTATTGAAGCTTTTGAAGGTTACAAACTGATAATTTTCCAGATGTATTTGAAGATGTATTATTGATGGATATATATCATTCAAAGAAAAAGCATAAAGTCTCCAAACAGCTTCCGGAGGAGAAATCCATTTTGCTGATTGAAACTGTTCAATCTTATCTATGATGTTAGCCTGTTTTTCTTGAACAATGTGAAATCCAACTTTATTATGACCTTTGTAAATATATACTTGTATAAGTATTTTATAGCCTTGATTGTTGAACAGATTTCAACATTGATATGACAATCATACTTTGCAAGTAAATATGGGTTATAAGGAATTACCCAACGATTGTCAAGTAAATGACTTGGAACTTTAACATGTTGCCCTTGATTTCGCCGCCTATTTAGAGGATACGAGTCATGAGTGGTTTGTGTTGTCTCTTTAAAGTCTTTAGGATAATGATTTTTACACTTTCGTCTTCTCATACAGACATTATTTGGATTTAATTCACCACACGGGCCATGCATCATATGTTTTATGACCATAGAAAATAGGTGTGGATTGTCTATTTTATTTGGAAGCTCAGCAGAAACAATACGGTCATGGCTTTCTGGAGACAATAACTTATAACCATTTTGCAAAATAACCAATAAGTGCATATGAGGAAGGCCTCTCTTCTGAAACTCTATGACATAAACAAGCATTGTAACTTTTCCAAATATTTGTTTCTTGGTCACATTATCTAAAAGTTGCTCCATTTTTGCTCTAAAAATACGAGCTACCAAATCTGGCCTATTCTGTGCTTTTTCACTTGGCCCTAAATTTGTTTTGATTTCCAACCATTATGGATTATAGGTCATAGTGAGGAAAATATGTGGTTTCTGAAATCGTTGAACTAATGCCATGGCATCAACATAACGACGACGAAGATCCCTTGGGCCTCCTATGAATGATAGTGGGAGAATGATTCTATGGCCAACTTTTGTAGCTCTATCTTCTCCTATAGAGACACTATCAATAATTCCCTGGTATAAATTAGCTCTTATTTGTATTTGGTTATTTTTGAAAAATTGTAGCCTAGATGTTTCAATTTTGACATACATATCAACACAATACTATTGAAGCAAACGGCCAGAACACAAGAGAACAGATTTGTCATTAGGCCTGATTTGCAACTTATAGCAATAGTATTCACAACATTAAATCAGAGTCTTTTTGTTCGATTTTTGCTCTAATACTGAAATTAGATAGGACTTCATCAAATTGAAGGAGATCTACTTAACTAAATAATTGTTTGTAATTAAGATAAGAAAATACTTTTATATTACCTTTTGATTCTCTTCTAAGTAGATCAGCAACATAAGATATTTTACTAGGAGTTACAAGAAATTGCCCATCACAAGTTGCATATCTTTTTAAACTATTAACCCTTTGTATTCCATGATGCCATCTAGTGTCACCAAAAGGGAACAATAATGGATATTGTAAAGGATCATAACAACCAAAACAGTATTGGACTTTTTCAGTATGACCAGAAAGTTGTTGAACAATAATATCTCTTTCTTTGCCTTCAGCTACAGATTCACTTTCAGTCCAAATTGCTACAACTTGGGATGATGAAGGCTGATTGTACACTCCTTGATCTAAACCAGGATCACATTTAATCATGATACAATGAGTGTCTAAATCACCTACATTTGAGAGACTTATGAAAAAGATCGAATATGGATTTTGATGTAAGATTGTAATAAGTTTATCTACAATAGAAGCTCTCAATCTCAGTGACAACTTTAGTCTGTTTTGAACTTCATGATTAGTGTCATAAAAGTATATCTGCAAATGAGAAAATTTATCACTTGAATATTCAAATTCATTAATGAAGTGATAAACTTGCCCTTGTATTCTAAATGTGTAAATTCCATGATTCCTCTTACATAAATCTTTGTCAAAATTAACTCCAAAAGAAGTAAAAGCAAAAGAACTGTTATATGTTCGAATATACGTTTGAAAGTCTTTTGCTTCTTCAGAATTTGATATGTATAATTTTTGAAGTTCTGGTGGACTATTGCTGGGAATTAGCAGGATTTGTCCACTCATGCAACAAAAACTATTAGGCTCAAGATGACGCTTTTTTGCATCGCAATAGCTGTAAGGACTTTGAATTGGCAATATTACAGCTTCAGTAGGAATGACACATTGCCTATGATTTGAACATTTTCTTGATCTTACACTTTGAGTTCCTATGCAACAGGCAATATATTTGTTGCGTAAGGTATTTATATAACATTTATTTGAGGAACAGAAGTATTAACACGAAGCTTACTCTTAGAAGTACCTGATTCTGCTATTGATAATGAAGTTCAATCTATTGAAATAAATAACAACAAAATATAACGTCTTAATTTTTTTTGTCAGCATTACAACTTCAAATTTGTTGTTGTGAGAAATAATATATAATATAAATACTAATATTGTGCATAAAATACTAACCAATTTCAGAAGTGCTGAAGTAGTTTATCTAATCATTCGCTTTCCTAGCAGTGTTCATAATAGATGATGCTATAGTATCTGGTTCTAATATTGGTAAAGATGCATTATATAAGATTAGAAGTGTGTATTTTGGTATAATAATTTAACATAAATAATAATAATTCTATACCATTGTAATAAATATACGCATAGCCTAATAGTATATAACTATTGTAAACGTGTAATAACTAGTGAACTGTTCTTCTGATGCATTGACAATTGCTTCTTGCTTGCATAAGCATCTCGTCGCTTCCTATTTTTTTTGTTGTGTTCTTTCTGTTCTGTTAAAAATATAAATTTTTAAAAGAGTTGATTTTAGATACGATATTGAAATTGTGTTATTAATTAATATCATGTATGGACGTGAAATATAATCATATTTAATTTGGAACGATGATTAACTATTGTTATTACTTACGAAAGGTTAAAGGAATTTGCTGATCTTCAGTTTTTAGCAAATTTTTTTCTTTTTGGCATTGTGTCCTGGCAATTGAAAATACATATAAAAGCAGTTCATATAAAACAGTATTTATGATGATCACATAAAAATGTGATAAAAGAACAATATAGAAGACATATATTACATTGTGTAAATGAAAATTCTATCAATGATATAACACTTTTTGAGAAAAAGCAATTAAAATTTATCCAACTATAAATTATAAATGTTATACAACAGATATTTAATACAAGAAAGGAAGTAAAATTTATACAAGTATGAATTATAAATTGATTTTGTATTTTTTGTCTTCATACCTGTTAATTTCTTTAAAAAGATATAACGATGCAGTTAAATTTCTGACTTGTAAAAGGGAGCAAAAATAATTCATAATTTGTTTGAAATTCAAATGATCTGTTAAATCAAATATATACATATAAAAGAGGACATAATGAAAATAAATTATACCGCAAAATTAGAATACCAAAAGCAGCAAAAAGATAATCATAATTACTATATAATGAAGTACCAAATTAAGAGATGACAATTATTAGAAATAAAAATGTTCAAAATTATTTATAAATCAATTAAACAAAGCTAATAATATGAAAGGGGAAAGAGGAAAATTATGCTTACCCCCAGTTCTTGATCGCATTATAAGAATGAATAACTGGAAGGCGAACCTGTTTCACAAACAAAACTTTTTTTTATTATCAAAACAATAAATCAGAGCAATAACAATTGAAGAAGCTCTTGATTTAGCACATTGTGGTTTTTTTTCCAAAAAAAAAAAAAAATGTTATTTAGTCAGAACAATGTACAATAACTTGCATACACAACAAAAAACAGAAAATATCCATCTCTCTTGAGCTGTTGAATTTTTTGGGAAACTGCTTTATGGAAATATATGTGTGTGTGCACATAAGAATAAAAAATCATGAGAAAATAATAATCTACAATCACGTGACAGGCAAAAAAAGATTAGGGAATTTATATATTAATTTTTACTGGTTAATTTGATTGCCTTCATTGGTGAGTTTTAAACAAACAGAATAGATTTGTATCTTCTTTAGACAAAATAAAAAAAACTATTGGTTTTTGCATCATCTTCTCTTGTTTGAATTTCAATTATATGAGGTGAATTTAAAAACTTTTTTTTGTCTTTGTCAACATTATTTACACAAAACTAAGCTAAAAACTAAGTAACAATCAGACAACAAATAAAATAAATATTTTTTGTTCTATTTTATTTTTGTTGCTCACCTACCAAAGTAATGAAAGAAGAAATAAATGAGATAATTACCTGAAAGAATATCAACAAAGCACATGCAAAAAAGTTTGTTGATCCCCAAAACTATACTTCTGGACGCAAAAAAATTCAAAATGCAAAAGCAAAGAGGTCAAAAATTAGAAAAGAAGAAGAAAATGAAAGAAGCAAGAGTGGAAAGAAATCACATGGTTCATGAGCTGTTGATGAAGATGAACAACAAGAAGAACATAAGGAGAGGTGTTAACAGAGCGAAAAGACCAGTAAATATACGCTATTCCTTTTAATAATACGTTACCATACATATTGCTAGAAATCCATTCTATTAATTTTCATGTATTGAGAACATAATTTATAAAGCATCTCTGTAGTGAATAAATAAGACAGAATAAAAAATTAATTAAAAAAAAAGTGGTGGCGTAAAATGATTCTCTCACATTTTCAGTAACTTAAACATTTTCAAGCGCAATCATCGCTTTACCACTTTTAATTAGTAGACAAAATCAAGTAGGAATCAACAGGAAGGTTGAAAAATACAAGAAACCACTCAAACATCTCAAATATAACTATAAAATAAACAAAGAAAATAACTCAAAAAATATATAGATTTTTTTGACAACAGAAAACAATAAAAATTATTTCTTTTTGGTTCTATTTGTTACGGGGAAAAAAAAAATCAAAGAATAGGAAAAAAAAAGGAGAAAAAAGCATTCAATCATAGATCAAAGAATGAAATAAGTATACAATTAGATAAGTGAACACTCACCCAGAGGTCAATTACTGGAGATCCCAAGCAAACTCCAATCCCACGAGAGAAAACTAATCAAAAAACACCAAAGAAAAGTATAGAGCGATCGCAGACAAGAAGAGATGAAGAAAAGAGGAGAAAGTTTAGAAAAGAAAAGCAGCAAAAAGCGTCAGATTTGGAGCTGTCCTTATAGATTCTACAAATGTAGTTCATATTTTATTTTTCATTTATACCCTCTCACATTCTCTCTAATCTCTTAACATATAAGTGTACTATACAACAAGATAACAAGGATAAACTGGACATTTCAATTGAAAAAATCTAAGCCCATCACTATGATCCCACAGGCCAGCGTAGTACAGGAAAAAAAATACATCGATAAAAGTTGTCTTATTATCCTTAAAATAAACACAATATACAAAAGCTAAAAACAAAACATTCAAGTGCTCCCATGTGAACACACGCCATCAATGATATTACCCATCATGACTATGGAAACAATGTAGCAAAATATCTAACAAAGTTGTATTTCCTTATTAGCCTCCACACAAACCCAATGCATGGAAGACAAAAATGTGTAACAAAGTGAAATAACTCAAGATAAAACAGACCATTCACATAGGACGAATGGACAGTAATTTTTGCAGCAGTGCTTTATATATAGCAAGAAATATGATGATTAATTTAAATAATTAGATAAAATAAAAAGTAAGATTAAATTTTTTTTTTAAAATTGTTTTTTTAAAATAAAGAATGTATTTATTTATAATATTTTGAGTCTCTAAAATAAAAAGTTAGGTTGAAGATGTAGGAGGGAAAAAAGAAAAAAAAAAAAGAGAGAGAGAGAGAGAGAGAGAGAGAGAGAGAGAGAGAGAGAGAGAGAGAGAGAGAGAGAGAGAGAGAGAGAGAGAGAGAGAGAGAGAGAAAGAGAATTCACAAACCAATGAGATAGAAATTAAAACGATGAAGTAAGTGAGAAAAACTAAGTTCTCTCTGAGCACATCCACAACAATCACCTCAATATCTTCTCATATTCTCGCGAAAAGCGTGTATGCAGGTATATATATTTGTTGTATATTGAGAAAGTGCATTGTTAGTCAATTTACATGGTGAAAAGAAAGCCGACATAGCTCATTGGCAAAAACAAAAGATAAGGCATATCTATGCAGCTCTGTCCCGACAAGACAGCTTCATCATCTCATAGCAACACACACATAGGTTGATATATTTGTGTACCACTTTCCATTATTGCCCCTAAATAAGATTAAAACTTCAGAGGACAAAAAGTGTAAGCAATTGTGCACATAAAAGGGAGTTGGACGAGGACAAAATGAACTATTCAACGTACATTGCAATTCTCTTTTTGCCCTTCCAAAAAGCCCAGCACAAAGAGAGAATAAAGGGCAAAAATGAAATTTCACATAAGACGAATGAATAGTACTATTTGCATCGGTGCTTTATATATAGTAGGATTTTTGGATGGGAGAATTAGCCCCCGGATCCCTCAACCATTGGTTAAGGAGAGGTTTAAGTTTAAACTGCCAAATAAGATCACTAATAAAATATCTTAATAATTTTTTTGTCCACTTGATAATGGTATCAAAGACTTCAAATTTAGATCGAGTATTTCCTTGATTTTATCAAAGGCTTTATTGTGAGGGGAATTCACAAATGCAAATGGAGAAATTTGAACCCAAAATCTCTCCTAACCTGAGTCTTGATATCATTTTAAAACAATGCTAGTTTAAAAAACTGGCCTGTTTAGTAAGACTTTTTGCCAAACATTTTGGAGTTAGCTTGCAAAAAAGCTAATTTCTTTTTTGTTTTTTTGCTATTTTTTTACTTTTTTTTTATTATCTTAGCTTATAAAAGCAAAAAAGTCAAGAAAATTGACTTTTTTTTTTGTTTATAAGTAAAAAAAAACTCAACTTAAAAAAAAATTAAAAATAAGTTTTACTAAATGAACTCTTATTGTCATGCCTACACCTAATTAGACGTCATTAATGCCATCTTAGAGTAAGTGTGATCACATAAGTTACTAATTTACGAACGATAGTTCACTACAATCCCAAAATAAGAATCATATAAGGGATAAACAATATCATTATATATATAAACCATCCCACAATCACCACACATACGTAAAGAAGACTACTAATCCAAACTCATAAATATTTATACGACCATAATGTAAACAAACTTCAAAAGACTTTCATTCAGTGTACAACATATATAAGGGTCTATAACTTAACAAAAAGAGCTCTCCATATTTCATCAACTCGACATCAATAGCAGTGGACTAGACATCAACTCATTTTACCTACAATATAATTTGTGTGGGTGTGAGCTATTGTCAACGTGCTCATTAAAATAATCAAACTTGTAAATAATAAATGCAACATAAACATCGAGTCAATCACCAATAGATAATCCATCATTATCAATGAAAAATGTCTCAAGGAATACAATGTATCTTGTGATGCAATGTTTGATATCACCATATATGTACATGCTATTTTGATAATATTGGCCCAATATATCGATGACTTGTTATTTAGAATGTCCCACATCAATACTTTTAGGTTTGTTTCACATTAACTTAACCTTAGGTTAATCTCACATTGACTAAACCTCTCCTGTACAATGTAAGATATGCACTTAATATATGTCGTATGCAATGCCACCTCATAATCCAACAATCAACATTAACATAGATAATAAGACATTCAATTATATATGAGTAAGAATATCTTAAATCCCCCACCTCAATTTGTTGTAGAAAGTAAGGTTGATTCACTCCTTCAGTGGAATTGAAATGCCTTTAGCTGCTTCCGAACCTACTACACACTGCCACGTCAAACTTATGAAACATATACATAATCAATACATGTTTATAACTTAGAATGCACAAATATAAGAAATGATACATCAACAACACATTAGGAACTCAATGGAAAGTGTTAAACCCTTCCCAATATGACACAATAAGATAAAATGCAAAAGCGAGGTCAAACCAATCCAATTAACCAAGAGAAGTGTGCCAGTGTGTTCTCTTAATGCACCCTGGCCAGTGAGGTGCACCACTTGGCACACTTCTAGTGCCCTCTAGCTAAGAGGGGTGAGCCATTAGGCGCCCTCCAGGCATGCCATTGCGCCCCCTCACCCCTTAGTTTGAGATGCAACTTCCAAAACATGGTTTAAACTCCCTTTTGCTACCTCAACACAATTCTAAGCCCTCTAAAACCTATAATGAAATTCTAAAGTCTCAAACAAGACTTTAAAACATCAACACATGCAAAACATGAAGAATCCTAGATTTCCCACTTGAATTCCAACCTTATGGACTTCAATCCTCAATTCTAAGACATGATAGGTCTTTTACATGTAAGAATCAATAGAAATGCAATGAAACAAGCATAAATTTGAGATTCCTCTACTCAAATAATGGATGCACAACTTTCCCCTTCAATTTTCTCTTCTCCTTTTTCTCTCTTTTTCTCTCACTTTCTCTTTTACCAAACACAATTACTACACAAGCTCCTCCCATCTCTTTCTTCCCTTGACTTAAAGTCACAATCGATACAACATGTATCTAATCACACATGCGAGAAATGAAATACACACCTTATGTACACACCTCATATATAATGAAACACACACCTAGGTGGCTTGAGGTTAACCTCCCACCTATCACCCCCTTGCTTTACCACACACCATTAATCCACATAATTAGCATAATTAATTACGTTTATGATAATTAATCATCATTAATATTAATCTAGGCATAAAGATCAATTAGGCTAATTAATCATGAGTTAACTAATTAATCATGCTTAAAATAAATCAATGCTTACCTAACATATTCCAATTAAAACATGCTAATCAAATTCTTTAATTAGGGTAATTGTCACATCCCGATTTTTACCCCAAGTCTAAGTCTTGACTTAGACAAAACCTAATATTCTTTCTGTTAGAATTTACTATCCTAAGAGGACGAGTGTGACGGAGTTTGAACTTAAAATTGATTTGATTAATTGCTTTTTTGAAAAAAGGTTTAGAGTCCACCTAACATGATTAAAGGTGTGTTAGGTCACCTCAAACTAAATGTAATTCAAGGATCAAACTTAGGTTTTTGAAAATGGTTTGAAAATGTCCTCTTGAGAGGTATTTTGAAAAATAGGGTTGTTTGGCAACCTTTGAAAATGTTTTAAGCCCTTTTGAAAATTTACTCTGATTTTGGTCTTTGAAAGAGAAATTTATAGTTCAGGGATTGGTTACGTGTAGGGAAGATATCCTAAGATTATCATTATATCCCATCCTTGCGGTGCCTACATGTCTATTTATCTTATATTTACTCACTTGAATCTTATGTTCCTAATTGTCCAATTATGTCCACTTAAAAAGATTTTGAAAAAGGATTTTGTCATCACTTCAGGGATGAATGATGCGTGATACAAGTTGAAAGGAGTTTTGAAAGGAGATTAAAAAAGGGATTTGAATTTGAAAGAAGGTTGTGACCGCACTTATAAAGGCTGCCTATGTGTCTTATTTGGTGAGAATTAGGTTAGTTATAGTTTGTACTCAGGGTCCGATTTAAAATAGGCACATTGGGGCTTTTGGAAAGTTTTGAAGACTCATTGGGGTCCCATTTTAAGGAAGAAAACTTGAGAGTTTTGGACTTGAAATTTGAAAATAACCCGAGTGAGTATTGATTTGAAATGGGATGTTGGAGTGTTTTTGAAATGGAGTTTGAGATATTTTTAAATATTTTTTTAATACAACTCAAGAGGGTTTTGAAAATTATAGAAAACTTGGTTAGGGGTCCTTGAAAATGGGATTTGGGATTTGAAAAATCTCTTGTGAACCTGTTTTGAAATGATTTTTATTCTATGTACCTTAAGAAAGGTATGTTGATGTTTCATTACCTTTAAGAAATTAGTTAATTAAGAATTAAGCTCCTTTAAGGCTATGATTTTTGAAAAATATTTTTAGAAAATGGGCTAGACACTTTCCTTAAGGCCCATTTGTTTGCCGGATATGGCAAGCAAATTGGATTGCTTGTCCCGTGAGTCCCACTTGTGAAGTGTTTGATGACAAATGATGTCCAGAATACATATCCCTACCAAACCATTAATCCCCCAAAATGGGGGATAAGTAATACCATAAGGGAGGTGGTATTACTTATCTCCTTACTTGGGATAAGCTCCAAAATGTCATTTTTACCCTTCTTTTATTATTATAATAGGTTAATATAATATTAAATAGCTATATTCTAATTAAAATTAATTTTTCTATTTTTTTTCTTATTTTTAATGTGGTATTTTAACAAAATAATATTACTTATCCCATCATAATCTTATCCTAACCAAAAGTAGTATGAGTAATCTCCCATTACATCAGGTATTACTTATTACCCAGCACTACCTTCCTAATCCCACAATATTACTTATTCCTCATTTTCTCATCCCGTAAACAAACGTGGCCCTAGATTTTTGGACTTTAGGATTATAGAACCCTTGTTTGCATGTCTCACTTGATCTTGGATGACCCTAACCATAGAAGGCTTAGGATTGTTCAAGAGCGTGACATTTGAAGATGATTTTTGAAAAATGCTTAGGGTTTGGAACCTTATCATGAATCTTATAGGTTTCACTTGGTGTATCATTTTCCTTAACCATAAAGAGGGTTAGGGTCACCTTAGAGTTGTAAACTTTGAAAAAAAAAATTGAAAATAGTTTTCAAAAATAGTAAGTGTCTAGCCATTTTGAATTAAAACAAGTTTGAGAGAGTATTTTTGAAATTTTTTTTTGGTTTAAGTTGGGGTTTTTTAAAAAAAAAAAAGGTTCCACAGTTAAAATCTTGAAGTCACCTAACCTTGGGTGGGTAGGCTAGAGTTAGTTTAACTTAAGATTAGATGAACTATGGTTAACTAACTAAGGTTAGGTTAACCTAAGATAGGCCAACTAGGATTAGGTTAACATCGGATTGGATGACTAAGGTTTTGACAACCTAGGGTTTTGGGAAGGTCATCTCAGAATATAGTTTAGGGTTTGGATTGACCCTAATGGTTTAAAGATGGTTTAGGAAGGTGGCCACATGCACGTAATTTAAAAATCTATGATTTTGTATGAAAAAAGATATGATTTCATGCTAAAAATGAAAAGATTTGATTTGAAGTTAAAAAAGGAAAGATTTTATTTTATTTCCAAAATGAAAATATTTGATTTTGTTTCCACAACTTAAAATTTTGATTTTGTTTCTAAAAATAGAATATTTGATTTGTTTCTTAAAATAGAAGATTTTATTTGGTTTCCAAAAGGGAAAGATTTGATTTTGTTTCCAAAATGAAAAGATTTGGTTTTCAAAATGAAAAATTTGATTTGATTTGAAATTGAGAATGGTAAGATTGGATTTGAAAAATCTTACGATTTCATGTGAAAGATTTGTGATTTTCATATAAGAAAACTTATGATTTGGTGTGACACCTTTGTGAAAACTACTCAAAAGAGTTATGCAATTTTTAAAAACATAATGTAATAAGGATTGTAAAAACCGTTTTGATGCAATGAATACAAGGATGTAAGAATGAAGGTTAGGGGACAAAGCTAAGGTTTCCTATGACATGAATTTCTAGGGCTTCAAGAAAATAACTCTTGGACCAATTTTTGGAAAAACCTTTGAACATAAAATGTAAAGAGGTTTGACATTCACATAGTCAACACATATAAAATATTTGTATTTAAAATTAATCTCCACGGTTTATCACGTATTCACACGCTTTGGGACACAACGAGCCAAAACCCATAATTGATTCTTGCACGTGTAGAACCCATAAAGGACTATGTAGCCCTTAGGGGACATCTTCCCAAATTCATATAAAGGTTTGCTTAAGATTCCCCGAGTTAGGACCCCCGAGTGTGACACACAATATATTTAAAACATCTTTCCAAAGCTTTTCATATATATAATGTCTATGGAATCCAAATATGTTGATAGAATATAGCATTTGAATCAAAAGCATAGGTTTAACATTGTAATGTAGCAATATATTGTTGAAGGTAATACAATTTGAAAGGAATATTTTCAAGCATCCACATTACTCACTTTGGTTCCCTAAAAGAGTTTGATTCCTCTTTAAGCTAATTATCGTACATGATTAAAGCATAAAGATAATGTTACAAATAATGTAAAGTACTTCATATGACATATTAGAACTCAATATGAGCGTGGCAATGCAACATGTGTGCAAACTTGAAATTTGAGACATCAGTTTCTTAACGTAGATTCGCTTCTTAAGTCACATCAATTCCAGAATAATAAGTTTACATTCTAAATCATTTTTATATGAAACAGGCTTAAAGACCTTTAATTAATAGGTTATGGGTCAAAAATGTATTCTGAATTGTGAACATCCTATTTTTGCCCGCTTGGCAATCTTCGGTCCGACTAGATTTGATTTGCAACATCACAACACACGCAAGCTCAAGATGAGCCTTTCGGTCTCTAATCCAACCAACCAGTCGCTTCTCGGGTCCACAAGGATCCGTTGGAGCCTTAAGCACCATTATTCCAGACAGCTTTCCGGACCAGGCGGTTCCGGAAACCAACGCCATCCAGGTAGCTTCCCGGGATCGGGTGATCTCGGGGACCAACACCTCATCAAAATTTCAGACGATTCACTTCGGGCGCCTGCTAGCCCACCAACGTAGAATGTCCGTCATTTGGTAGTTCTCCAAGACCGGGCGTTCTCGGAGACCAACACCACACTTCCAGGTAGCTTTTTGGGACCAGGCGTTCTGAGGAACCAACACCACCCTTACAGGTAGTTCTCTAAGACCAGGCATTCTTAGGGACCAACACCGCATAGGTAGCTTTCTGAGATCGGGCGGTCTTGGGAACCAACACCTAGGTCAATACTGACGCCTGCTAGCCCGACTCGGTGAAAAATGACCAAATCCGCCCCTTGAGCCTCCAGGCACATTTTGGGAAAGTTTAAAATCCCTTAAAACGATAAGTCCATCCTTCCAAAATATTGTCAAACCATCAGGCGTCCCCCGCATGCCATTTGGTCCAAATCCGGTACTATTTCGGCCCATTCCGGTCAAAATGACTGTTTTGCTCCCGAGTGCCTCGGCACGACACAAACTCCGCTGAATGATAAAGGATTCCCTCAAACCATCCCTGAATAGTCCCACACACTCAACGCAGCATACCAGACCATTCCTGACTATTTCCAGCCAACTCCGACCAAAATGACAGTTTTGCCCCTAGAAGCCCAAAAATGCTCCAAAACAGCACCGGCCTTGGGATTTTGAGCAAAGGGTTTCACCACACACCTTTGTTTGACCCAAAGAACACCTTGCGACACTAAGCTCACACGACTCGATAAAAGTTCCCTGGAACGTCTCACAGACGCTCCGCTTAAATTGTCTTTTCCCCCGATTCTCTTATTATAACACATCGTCAACCGACTTAAGGAATGCATAAATCAGGGAATTTTCAAAAGCTCGTCCATAGATCTTTCCATCGATACGGCTCGATCAAGTAGATCACCTCCCGAAGCCCTCCATCGTATGGTGCGAAAACCATGACTTTCAGTAACCCCTGGAGTGTCTCGCAGACGCTCCGCCAAGGTTGACTTTTTCTCCAATTCCCTAATCAAAACGTACCGTCAAACGACTTGAGAAATGCGCAAATTTGGGAATTGCAAAAAGTATTTTCAGAGTACTTTCCATCGGTACGGTCTGATCGAGTAGATCGCTTCTCGAAGGCCTCGATCACACGAAATGAAAACAGCCACTTTCAAACACCCACGAAGCGTATCACAGACGCTCCGCGAAAGTGTCCTTTTTGGCACACTTCCCAAGACGATATCACTCACCTCCAAACGTAATTCAAACTTTTCGAAAACATGAAAGTTCATCGGAAGCACTAAGAAAACATCCCGAGTGTGACCGGTTCCCCCGGAACCTTCCCGATTGACTCAATTATCGAGGCAAAGTTTGGACGAACTTTCCCGGTGATGGAACGTTTGCTACATGCGCTCAAATTTTGATCAGATCAACCGACTTTCGATCAATGGTCGAGATTTAACCAGTACATAGGGTACCACGTTTTATTTTGGCAATGGAACAGTACCTGCGCATGTCCTACATGCGCAAGGCCAAATTTTGGTCGTGCGCATGTAGCACATGCGCAAGGTCTGTTCCAGATTGCCTATAAATAGAGGCCTCCCCCCTTGCATATTCCAGGTCCGAAATTGATACGAAACTCTGCTGAAATTACTCCAGAACCTCGAATCTCCATATATATTCTCCCCCTCTAACACTTAGGCTAGATTTCTGTTTCCGAAAGACCAAAATGGAGTTATTTTCAAAAAAGGGCTTAAACATTTCAAAAGGTTGCCAAACAACCTATTTTCTTAAAAGCCCTCTCTTGAGCGAGTTTTCAAAATCTTTTTCAAAAATCCTAAGTTTAATCCTCGGATTAACACTTAGTTTTAGGTGCCCTAACTCACCTTAATCAAGTTAGGTGGCGACTCCCATTTTTCTAAAAAGCCCTTGGTCAAATCAATTTTCAAACCCAGTCGCACTTGCCCTTCTAGGGGGACGAGTTCTAGTGACAAAGTTCCGTGCTTTTGGGTCGCGGAGCCGAAAGGACCTTGGACACCCCAAAACTGGGGCGCGACATGAATGAAGAAGTTATGTCCAATGAAAAATAGACTAATATTTTGAAAAACAATGTTATTGGTAGTAATTTTGGGTCAACTTTAAAATTTAATATCTCTTAATCTATAAGGAACTAGAGTACCAAATATATATCAATAGAAAGGTCTATGAGTCTACTTTCCATTGCTTTAAACGGTTTATCGTTTTGAGTTTTCTAGAGCAAGTTATGGTCATTTTAACAAAATATGTCGAAGCTGTGGTCTGGGACCTCCCCAGAGTGGGTAGGGTGCACCAGATGGCGCCCTGCTCTAGAGAATCACTCCATCAGGTGCACCTAGGTGCTCCAGAGCGCCCTCTGGACATATTTAGATAGTGGATTACGCTATCAGGCGCTCTCCACCTCGCCAGAGCACCCCAGATTGATTTATTTCGATCCGAAAGACACTAAGACATGTTTCTAAGTGTCTTATGCAATCCTCAACTTATTTCTGTTGGTCCAAAAGGCAACCCAAGAGGGGGGGTGAATTAGGTTTTTCAAAGATTTATAACAATTGAGATTAATTAAAATTAATCTAAGCAATGTAATAGTGATCCAACTATATGTGATGCAATGCAATTAATAGAAATAAAAAAAGCAAAGTAATAGAAGGGAGGAACAGATTTACCGAGGTTCAACCACAAACCGTGGTATACGTCCTCACCCCAAGACCTCTTTGAAGTCTTCTTCCACTATGTAATCACCTATTACAAGATGGGTTACTGATTAACAAAGCACTCAGCTCACTATACAAAGAACTCCTCACCGAGTTCTTCAATCTCCAAGTGGTTTTGTCCAAGCTCCACTCAAACTTCTAAGAGTTTTGCTTTCACAAGAGAACTCTCAAACTCTCAATTACAACTGTATAAAAGTTTACAAGTAACTAACACACTCTCTACCAAGAGTAGATTTTACATTCAAAGCTCACAGATGAAGACAGAAAGAATATTTAGAGTATATCAGTAAATCAGTCAGCTTGATCTTGTTTTTGTCTTCAATCACTTGTATAAATGTAGCTGGAAACTTATATATATACCCCTGTATTGATTCTATCCATTAGTAGTTGTTGGGGATTATTAATGCACGTCCAGTCCATTATAACGTTAAGAAAAATAGCCGTTATATCAAAGGAGTTGGCTCCAGGTTTATAGAGTCGATACTTTCTGCTTCTGCATTTACCAAATGTTGATCACTGACTTCATGAGTCTGCTCTTCATATCGATGAGGCGACTCCTTGTTCATTCTGTCTTCACATCTTTGGCTTTTACTGTCATGAGGTGACTCTTTATCTTCAGGAGTCCGCTCTTTGTTCATTCAATTCTTCAGCCTTTTACTTCTGTTGTCATGAGGCGACTTTTTGTTTTCATGTGTCCACTCATTGATCATTTCATCCTCAAGCCTTTGTGTCTGTCTCCATGAGGCGACTCTTTATTACAATGAGTCCACTCTTTGTCTATTTGGTCTCCAGACTTTTTGCTTCTGTGATCAAGAGGCGACTTTTCATTGTACATGAGTCCGCTCATTTATCATTTCGTCTTTAGGCCTTTTGCTTCTGTAACCATGAGGCGACTCCTCATTTTAATGAGTCCACTCATTGCCCAGATATTTGAATTCTATCTTCCAATGATTCAGATCATCTTAGCATAGGTATAAGATCTTCAAGGAGTATGTCTTTGGGGTATGATGATCAATCAAATCTTCTTAACTCATCAGAGTTAATTTCTATACAATTTGGATTGAATCAATCATTGGATATTTATCTTCTCTTGAATCTCAAACTGTCAAAGCTTCATTTGATCAATGTACATCGTTTTTTCTTCATTTACAAAGCTTCTTCTTTCATTGTAGAACATCTCCTTTAATGCCAAGCTTCCTCAATTGTGTAGAGCTTCACAATGCTTGATTTTTGATTTCCTCTCTTTGCTAGCAATTCTTCATTCTTCATTAAAATCACTTCACTGAGACCATTGCAGACATGATGAAATTTTTTCATACATCTAGTCTTCATTAATCCTTTTCATTTTAGAAGAATTCTTCATTTGGATTTCATGTAGAGATCAGACAGTCATTATGAGCCATCTTCTCAGCAACTTCAATCACATTGTCTTGAATTGATCTTTGCATAAAAGATGAAGTCATCTTTGAGCATTTTCAATCTCTTCAACAATTAATTCCTCTTTAACTGATCTTTGCACTTCTTCAACTATTCTTTGCATATTTTGATGAAGTCTTCAGTTTATCTTGAGTGCTGATCAATCTTTATTGAAACCATGCATACTTGATAGAAGCTTTATTTGAACACTCTCAATCTCTTCAAATGTAGAACATTTGTTTGAAATAGAGATAGGCGTCAATCCTCTGTTTGGTTCATTGCATAGCTTTTTGAATTCATTGCCTGATCTTTGAATTCGTTGTGCATTCTCTTTGACATGTATTAGACTTAAGATTAAACTTTAAGTCTACATTATGAATTTTGTTAATTTGCACACTAAGTAGATTCATTAGTAAAATAACACAAGGTTTAGTTATCATCAAAATCAACATGGGAATTAACCTTGAGTCAACAAGGGTCAACTTTAAGTCAATAATTTCCAAGCTCTTTAAAGCCTAAAATGAAGTTTTAAAGTCTCTCTCAATATTTTTGGATCAAAATATGCAAAACATGAAAGATTGATTGATTGGATTGAGTCTGGAAAGCTGGCTTTGACTTGAATGTGTCTATGTCATTTTAGATGTGAGTCCGGTTGAACTGGAGATTGCCGAGCAGGCAAAAATGGGTTACTTATAGTTGTCTCTCTTTTTCTGTTTTTGCTTGACAAAGGTAGAAAACGATGAAGTAAGAGTCCTATGTTAACTGTGAGGCAATTAGAGGGACAGACTGTGAAATTTTTTGAAAATTAGAACTTGAAAATGGATATCTAGCCTAAAAGGGCATTTGAAATCGAGTTTTGGCGGGAAAAAGGGCAAAACTGCTCAGAATTTGACACTGGCTAATGGTGCATGTTTTAAAGTAACCTTAGTGCCACTGCTAGTGGCGCTAGGTTTTGGAATAAAACCAGCAAACTTCAGATTCAAAGTTTGAGGTTTGTGTGAAGTTTTGAGAGAGTTTGTGATAGATTTCGAGTGTGGAGCTGTGTGCATTGGAGGAGTGACTTTGGGGGTCATCGGAGAAGTGCCGGGAATGGTCACCATCACCGAAATAGTCGCTGGATAAGTAGATTTAGCCGGAGAACTCCAAGAGGTGAGTTTTTTTATTTTTATTTTTTTATAGATTTTGATCTATAGAACTCCGTTCGAGTCGTGTAAATAGTTGAAACTAATGCTTTGATGTGTTTTGAACACTTTAGTGGAGTTATTTTTGCACTTTAGTGCTCATTTGATTGAATTTGGGTAGTTTTACATATTTTATGTGAAGAGGGTTTCTACCGGAATTGGAGATTTACTCCTACAACTTTGGATATTGAGTTTTTCGGTTAGATTTTTATGCTATGTGCTTTAGAAAAATGTGTTTAATAGCCGTATGCAATTTTGTGATTTTTTGAAAACTTGAAGAATTTTTTATTTTTCAAAAAATAGAAAAATAGGTTTAAAATAAGAAAAATTAGAAAATAATGGAAACATCTAACTTTTAGAGTCTTATTGAATATGCCACTTCTCTTGGGAAAACCCTAACCATGAAAAGGCTAAGATCACTCCAAGATGATGAGTTTGAAAATACTTAGGGTTTTGAAATCCTAATATGGACTTTGATGGCCACTTTGAATATGTTACTTTCCAAAAGAAACGCTAACCACAAAGATGTTAGAATCATCCTAGGATTATAAGCTTGGAAGTAAAGCAACTGTAACAATTGTGTTCCAGTGTACCTGGGGCAACCAACTAAGAGAATACCCCATACTGACGCAAGTAGTCCTCTTACTCTCCTAAGAGGTATTCATCACCTCGATTAGTATAAGGAGATCAATGATTAGTGATCTAAGTAGTATGGCCACTGCAGATACTCGATCATACGTCCCCAAGTGCAAACTGATCTCCCTATCACTTAGCTGTCTGGTTACCTAGAACTCCTGCAATGAATTGCAAATATGATTAGTGGCTCCTGAATCTACACACCAGGTCTTAGTAGAATTCGCCACATAATATGTTTCAGCTATAAATGGTTTGATCATACCTTGCCCTTGTTTGGCGAGATAGCCTAGGTAGTTCCTCTTCCAATGCTCAGTCTTGCCACAAAGGAAACACTTCCCTTTGGACTTCTTGTCCCCAATAACAGCCTTGGGCTTGGCTACCCCTTGGATGTTCCCTTAAGCTTGTTTTTCTTCCCAGCCTTCTTGCCTTTCGGCTTAATCTTAGAAGAACTTGTTTGAGCCTGAATCATGTTAACACTCCATTTGGCCATGATAATTCCTTCAACTGCCTTGAGTTTATTCATTAGTTCAGTTATAGTAAAATCTCTTTCGATCATCAAATGGTTTAGCTTGAACTGATTAAATGAACTAGGTAAAGACTGAAGAATCATATCAATCTAGGACTCCCTGTCTATCTCAGCTCTGAGAATCTCAAGTTCATTAAAAAAAACCAATCATTTTTAAAACATGATCTTGGACTGGAGTCCCCTTGGCCATTTTGGTGTTAAGTAGGTTCCTTATGGCTTCCTATTTGGCAAGTCGCCCTTGTTCTCCAAACATCTCCTTGAGATTCTGAAGCATATCAGTAGCAGTAGTCACATTTTGATGATGAGGTTGCAACATATTTAACAAAGATGTCAATGTGTAGCAACGAGATATCTCATCAGCCTTCTGCCACTTCCGATACACATCAATCTCATCTTGAGGAGTACTAGCCCTTGGCATATCAGGATAAGGTTGGGTAAGGACAAATTTGTACCCCTCAGCTGTGAGCACAATATCAAGATTGCCTTTCTAGTTCACATAGTTTGGGCCAGTAAGTTTGTTTTACCCGAGGATAATAACAAGTGGATACAAAGGATTAGACATTTGAAAACATACATCCATACATTAGCAATTATGTAAATTTAGATCTCATGATGAAATGAATGAAATGCAATCTTGTGGTACTCTCGGACCACATGCACAATAGAGATCAACAATCTCACTAGCTATCCAGTGAACTATCTAGTACCCTCTAGAGTAGCACCTAAAATTGGTGAGAAGGTACAAGCCCACCAACTGGTGTAGATACTCTCTCCATCAACTCCCACTATCTAGGCATCTCATGCCAAGTGAAGGTTGACAACCAACATTCTTTGGCCTTCTAATCCAAAAATACCCTCCGAAAGAGCACCCAAGATTGGTGTTAAGATATACTTGAATTAGTTAAGTGTACACCATTGTAAAGAGTAAAAAGAGTACTTGAATGAGGAAGCATCTCCGTACGAGAAATCACCCTCACCCGCATACACCTTAGCCCTATCACAAGGAAACTCACAACTTGTAACCAATAAACAATGCACCCTCTGGAGGAGCACCCAAGATAGGTGTCAAGGTGCACGATTACCTTACTTGTGAGCTTACAATGGAAATGTTGTCAGATATATAGTACTCCCTCTCCCACTTAATTATTTAAAGTTGTGAGTTTTTACATACAATTTGATTCCAAATCAAAATCTGTACATGTAACAATGCTAAGCTTATCATTTTAATCATAGGAACCCATCTTGAAAAACAAAACAATTTTAGTGAACCCTAGTGGGCCTATGGGCCCCACTAGCCTATTTGGGACTAACCGGTCAACCAATGACCTTAGTCTTACTTTGATTAGTCCTTATTTCCTTTTCTCTTTTCAAAAAATATGTCTTGTTTTATTTTTGGAAACAATTTCAAATTAGGAAACTTTTTAAATATAGAAACGTTCCAAATTTGTAAACTTTCCTTTAAAACACCTTAGGACCTTACAAGAAACTTTTTGTTTTTTCAAATTTTTACAAAATTTGAAAACTTATCACTTTTGAAAAGTATAGAAGCATGGTATCTAAAAGTTTTGAAAAACTTGACAAGTTTGATCAAAAAGATATTTCACAAAACTAGTTCAAAATAGGAAACCTTTGACTAAGTTCATTCTCTTGAAATTAGGGTTCTAAGATCAAATAGGAATATAAGCATTTATGACATGTGAGATACTTCCTTAATTTAGATGAATGATGCACCTATATCGTGGTCAAAGCTTGACTAGTGAAATATGTATGATTAAGAAACTTGAGTGTTATTAGGAAAGCTACATACTCATGCAAGATCATAATATAAGCAAGAATGACAATCAAGCATATTGGGAAAGTAAAGCATCCATCCACAAGGAATCCCATATCTCATGGATATCTATTTCCTATTCTACATAGGAAGCTCAAGTTTTCCTTGTGAGCTTAGATTGCAAGATCTTTGACCACCAACTTTGGAAAGTAGATCTTCTAGTCAATTCCTTGGATACCAAGCATGGAAAAATTAGAAAACCCTTATTCTTCCTCCATGGCAAAACTTTGCTGTTTCTAGAATAATTTTGACTCCAAATGTTGTTCTTCTTTTCATAATCAAATAGATCTCGAAATGTTACATGAAATAAAAAAAAAATCTCCTAAAATGGACTCCCAAGGGCAAAGTTAATTATAGGCATTCAAAGTTTGCAAAAACAAACTGTCCCCAAACCTCGAATTTTGTTCTCTTCTCTATTACATCAAGAATGGAAGAACAAAAATATATGAAAGAACACTATACTCCATTGATAGAGTTTACAAAGCTTCTAAATTAAAAAATTTGGTCATAGGAAAATCATTAAAATCTGTTCATTCGCAAAAAAGTTCATATTATAATACCCTTTACAGTAACTCCAATGAATTAAGGATTACAACCCATGAAAGCAATACATGAATCAAACCTAATTCCATGAGATAGGGGTATGAAAAACATACATACATACTATCTAAAACATTTCAACACCATTCTTATTCACATACATCCATTAAACATGAATTTAAATATCTAAGAATCAATTCTAAACAATATAGAACCATCCTAGGCATGTTCTAACATGATATTAATGATGAATAAGCAACATTCAACATGCTGAAATAGAAAATTTAGTAAGGTATATGTTTAGAAAAACCATACCTACAGTCAAGCGATGGTGGCCAAAAACCTATGGAACGAATTCTCCTTGTGGGCTGAACCCTTTAAGGTTCTTAGGTGTGAAAAAAATAATGTATGAAGCAATATATGAGTAGCACATTAATTCTGTATGTTCTGTTGGCCCAAAAGGCAACCCAAGAGGGGAGGTGAATTGGGTTTTTTGAAGATTAATAAACAATTAAGATTAATTAAAATTAATCTAAATAATATAACAATGATCAATCTATATGCAATGTAATGTAATCAGAGGAAGAAAAGAAAACAAAGCAATAGAACGAATACAAAGAGTTACCGAGGTTCAACCATAATTCGTGGTCTACATCCTCACCCCAAAGATCCCCTTGAAGTCTTCCTCCATTATGTAATCTCCAATTACAAATGGGTGCTGATTGACCAAATGCTCAGCTCACTATATACACAAGAACTTCTTTCCAAGTTCTTTAGCCACCAAGTGGTTTTGTCCAAACTTCACTCAAACTTATAAGAGTTTTTCTTCTACAAGAGAACTCTCAAACTCTCACTTACAAGGGTATAAAGATATACAAATGATGTACAAACTCTCTAACAAGAGTGGATTAAAACAATCAAAGCTCACACAGTGAAGACAAGGAGAATGTTCAGAATACTTAGTTTGATCAGTCAGTAGATGCTTGTTTCTTGTCTCTCTTCTTGTATAAATACAATTGGAAGCTTGTATATAAACCCCTATATTGAATTCATTCGTTGAAGGTTGTTGGGGTTCATTTAATGCATGTCCAGTCCGTTATAACGCTAGAAAAACTAGCCGTTATATCTCAGGGGTTGACTCCAGGCTTAAAGGATTGACTCTTCTGGTCTACATTTTTCAGATGTTGTCCACTGTCTCTATGTATCGACTCTTCATATCCATAAGTTGGCTTATTGATCATTCTGTCTTCAAGTCATTTTGCTTCTATCTTCATGAGGCGACTCTTCAACTCCATGAGTCAACTCTTTGCACATAAATCTTGTTTCAGTCTTCATGAGTCGATTCTTTATGTTCAAGGGTCGACTTATTGATCATTTGGTCTTCAACTCTTTGCTTCTGTCTTCATGAGTCAGCTCTTTATCTCCATGAGTCGGCTCATTGCTTATTCTGTCTTCACCTTTGTGCTCCCGTCTTCATGAGGCGACTCTTCATTTCCATGAGTCGGCTCTTTGCATAGAAATCTTCATTCTGTCTTTCAATGACCAAGTTCATCTTCATCCATATTATAAAATCTTCAAGGAGTCTTCTCTTTTGCCATATGATGATCAATCAAAGTCTTTGACTTAACAAAGTTATCTTCTATTCAATTTGGATTGAATCAATCATTTGATATTCTTATTTTCTTGACTTTCAAACTGTCAGGGCTTCATCTTATCAATATGATCTCTTTTGCTGATCTTTCTCTTATATTGTCGAGCTCTTTCTTTCGTTGTTGAGTTATGGCTTTCATTGCCGAGCTATTGCTTTCATTGCCAATTTTTTCTCTTTGCTAGCAATTTTTCTTTCTCCTTTGGAATCACTTCAATGAGACTTTTGTAAGCTTGTTGAAATCTCCTCATACATATTGTCTTCATTGATTCTTTATATCTTAGAAAAATTCTTTGCTTGGATTCCATGTAGAGATCATGCAATCAACATAAATCGACATCCTTTATCAAGTTATCTTGACTTTGATCTTCGCACACTAAATAAAGTCTTTTATTGAACTTTTTCAATCTTCTTCATATTCAAATAATCTTCAACTAAGTTTAGCACACTCTAATGAAATCTTTAATCCCTTTGAGTGCAATATAACTTTATTGAGTCTATGCATACTTGGTGACAGCCTTTTTTGAATACCTTCAATATCTTCGAATGCAAAACATTTGTTTGAAGTAGAAATAGGTGTCAATGGTCTGTTTGGTTCATTGCATAGCTCTTAGAGTTCATGGCTTGATCCTGAGCTTGTTATGCATTCACTTTGACATGTATTAGATTTAAAGTTGAATTTTAAGTCTAAATTATAAACTTAATTAATCTGCATACTAAGTAAATACATTAGTAAAATAACACAAGGTTTACTTATCGTCAAAATCATCACGAAGACCAACCTTGAGTCAACATGTTCTACACTAATACATGATCATATTCATGCTAGAACATAGAATCAATGAAGAGACATGAGATGGCTCTTATACCAATTGATGGTTTTTGAGAAAACCTTTGTTGAAGCGATTTAAAAAAAAAAAATTGAGATCATTCTCATGTGTCTCCATTGATCCATGCATGAACAATAAGATGAATTAAAGATCATACCTTGTAGGGTTTGGTAGCACACTCTAAAACAGTGAAAACACTTAAAGAACTTGAGCTTCCTTCTTCTAGGGTTCTTCCTTGAATCTTTAAATAGCTTGAGCCTCCTTGACCTATGATTCTTCCTCCTTGATCACTAAGGCATAAGGGATGGCAAGAGTTGGTAAGAACTCACAAGCACGCGCACACAAACACCCTTAGCCGAAATCTATCTCTCCAAGCCTTAGGTGTGGCCGGCCATCCCCTTGCATGTATATATACTATGCATCTCTAAGTGCAAGGGGGGATCTCTAGGGTTTTCATATTCTAGGCTAATTCCAAGTTGCTATAATTGCACATCAACACTTAATGAATATAGCAATTAGTAAAATTACTCTCAACTCCACTAAATGATAGTAGTTGACCTCCTGGAATAAAAAATTATGTCAAAGCCCCTATCATATTAATTACCACAAAGATAAATCCCCATTACCGGTGTTCATAAATTGGCACTAAGCTAAACAGTTGTCAGCTTGACCAATTTACTTCTTATCTAAAACTATCCAGTCTAACAACTATTGATCACTGCAAATTATTTATTTTCTAAAAAGTCATTTTGAAAATAAATAATAACTTTGTACTATAAATAATATATGAGTACAAAAACCTAGCATGTCAGCAGTGATCAAACGAAAGGCTGAGTCAAGGAAATACATATCTCATAAAAGTGTGGTGACCTTATTGAGATTAGAAGTTTCTAAGTTCCAACAATGTACACCTAACCTATCGAGATATTGACCATACAGATTCTCACTTATTGATAAAACAAAGTGCACACCATTAAGTACTTGAGTCCTTTAATCCCTCAGGGTTAAGACTCACTTTGCAATAGAGTTGTAAGAAGTGATACTACCACTGATAGCAGTGGGTATGTATTCTTACCCTGATCCAATTCAATATACTCCAAGTACATCAACACATTAACCTGGAGTCAACTACTCTAACAGTCGAGACCAACCATTCTACAAAATAGAGCTACATGTGTTATAACTAATTAAGTGAGTTGTCGAAGCTCACTCTGACTATGAACTAAGTTTGGAATTACAAGTAGCTAGTGCGATCATATCTTTCTGTTAATGAATCACATTCACACACATGATCCACCTTAAGTGCAATTCTTGGACTTTACATATTTCATGCATATATAATTGCCAACACAGTATGAATGAATGTAAATAAGAGAGAGAATCACATATAATATTCATCAAATGTCCTAAATATGACTTTAAAGGCTCATATAATCCAACATTAACAACTTTACCTTTTTGCATCAACACACAGCCAAGCCTTTCATGTGATGTATCATTGTATATCACAAAATCTCTGTTCTTTAAAGGAATGGTTAACACTGGAGCCGTAGTCAGCTTAATCTTCAGTTCTTGAAAACTTTGCTCATAATCATCAGTCCATTCAAACCTCACATCTTTCCATGTTAGTCTAGTCAATGGAACAATAATGAATGAAAATCCCTAAATAAATCTTCTGTAATATCTAGCTAACCCCAAGAAACTTCTAACTTTTGACACATTCTTTAGTTGTTCCTAGTTATTACAGCTTCAATCTTCTTTGGGTCTAACACAAGTACCTTCATCCGATATCACATGCCCCAAAAATGCTATTTTATCAAGCCAAAACTCACATTTGCTAAATTTGGCATATAACTATCATTCTCGCAATGTCTGCAACACAAGCCTCAAATGTCTTTCAAATTCCTCCTTATTTTATGAATACACCAATATATCATCTATAAACATAATCACAAAAGAATTAAGGAAAGCTTGAAATACACGATTCATTAAATCCATGAAAATAGCTCGAGCATTGGTCACTCCAAAAGGCATTACCAAAAACTCATAATGCCCATATTGAGTACGAAAGGCAGTCTTTGAAGCGTCACTATCCTTCACCTTTAACTCATGATAGCTTGATCTCAAATCAATATTTGAAAATACTTTAGCCCCTTACAATTGATCAAGCAAATCATCAATATATGACAAAGGATACTTATTCTTTATTATAACTTGATTCAACTGTCATTAATCTATACAAAGTCTCATTGTCCCATCCTTCTTTTTAACAAATAAGACTTAAGCTCCCCACGGGGACACACTAAGTTGTATAAGCCCCCGATCTAGTAAGTCTGGCAATTGAACCTTCAACTCTTTTATTTCTGTTGGAGCCATTTTGTAAGGTGCAGTGGAAATTAGAATAGTCCCCGACAATAATTCAATAAAGAACTTGACTTCCCTGTTAGGTACAGTTCCAGGAAATTCATCTGGAAACACATCCACAAAATCTCGCACAATTGAAATATTTGAAAACTTCAATTCTGACTTGGTGGTATCAATTACATGAGCCAAATACCCTTCACACCCTTTTTTGTAATAGCTTCCTAGCTTCTAAAGATGATATCAAACAAGTATGGACCATATCTTGCTCTCCTTGAAAGTGAAACTTTGATTCATTAGGCATTCAGAAGACAACCTCTTTCTTAAAATAATAAATAGAGGCATGATAAGATGATAATCAATCCATATCCATTAGCAAATCAAAATCATAGATTGCCAAAGGAATTAAGTCCACAGTCAACTCTTTTTTCCTAATTTTCGATACTCTCACATTCCTTGTACACCACATCTACTAATACTAAATCTCTTACCGGTGTTAATACAAGTAAGTGATGTGCCATTAAAGTACGTGGCCTATTTAGATATCTACACACTAAATGCAATAGAAACGAACAAATGTGTAGATCCATGGTTTAACAATACATAGGCATTTCTATCAGCCACATACATCATACTTGTCACCACTATAAGAGTTGTCTGAGCATCCTTCTGAGTCATGGCATGCACTCGGGCTTGGGTTTGTAGTTCAGCAGTAGTCCCTCGCCCCAATGAGTACTTCCTGAGGCTCTAAGTACAACTCTTGGCTATATGCACCGGCTGTCCACATTGACAACATTTATCACTCCACGGTATTGGACAGTCTCTCACTACATATCCCGTTGTTCTACATCTGTAACAAACAACTCCTCCACTTCTGTCACCAGAGAATCTGAGCCTGAAGATTTCACTAGAGGTCTCCAAGGTCCACGACCTCTTGGACTTCATGATCTTTGACTGGATTGTGCTCGACCTTGTCCACTAGATATTGTAGATTCTGATGGTTTTTGCTTTGAAGTGCCATCCTCCACATCAAACTTTCCTTTTTTGAATTGCTCTCTTTGTCCTATTAATTCCTTTACATCCTGTTCCATTATTTTTGCTTTATTTACTAGATCTGCATACCTTATCATTTCAAAAGCTGAAACTCGAGACCGAATACTCAATTCCAATCCTTGTTGAAATCTTTTACAATTAGCTTCCTCAGTATCTACTAGATCAGGTGCAAACCAAGACAACGCCATGAACTGATCCTCATATTTACATACTGTCATCTTTCCTTGCCTCAGAGAAATGAACTCATGGTACTTCTAATATCTATAGATGAGAGGAAAGTATTGTTCATTAAATGCCTCCTCAACTTGCCTCCAAGTATAGGCACCCCAATTGCTTGATAATCCAATATTCACCCAGCAACTTCCCATCAATTTCGGGCTTCCCCTTTCAGCATAAATGCGGCCAATTGCAATTTCTGTTTATCAATCACAACTATTACCTCAAAAATTGTTTCTAACTTCTTTAACCACTCCTCTGCTACCAATAGATCTGTTGCCCTAATAAACTCTGAAGCATTTAGCTTTATAAACTATTCTTGCAAAGTAATACCACATGGCATAAGCCTCGTTAATTGGCACTTTATATACTGTGTCAACACATTAGCCACTATGTCGGCTGCATCTGGTGCATTCTAAGCACTTTATTCCTAGCGTCCTTAATAGGGCTAGACACTGGGTGGGCCGGGTCAGGTTTGGGCCGGGCCTACCTTACCTAATAACACCTTAGACAATGGCCCGAGCTCGACCCGGCCCGATAATAGGGCCTTCACTTAATACCCAAGCTCGCCCAAAAAAAATAAATAAAATCCCAAGTCCGCCCATTGGCTCAACCAAAATGAATATTTATTTATTTTTTATAAATATAAATGAGTATATATATTTATTTATTTATTTATAAACTAAATAAAACTATTCGAGCTGGGCCGGGCTTTGGAATATAATCCCAAGCCCGGCCCGAAAATAATTTGTGCCTAAAAAATCAGCCCGACCCTAACCCACGGGCCTAAACTTTAATCCTAATCTCTTAAAAAATCGGGCTAGGCCGGGCGGGCCGATCGAGCTAGTGGGCCGATGTCCACCCCTAGTCCTTATCCCCTAACTAGAGTTGATAACGTTCTTCCTCCACTCCCCTTGGTGGATCTCTTTATGTCATTCTTTCTACTTCATTTCAAGGTTAGCACACAATCTATATGACCCACATACTCCTATCAACTTAAATTGACAGAATCAATATTATACAGTCCACTACAACTCTAGACACCAAATCAATAACATAATTTCGATCTTGGACCTTGGCCTTAAATTAATATCAATTTGTCACGCCCACACCTAATCAGAAGTTATTAATGCTACCTTAAGGTAAGTGTGATTGCACATGTTATTAACCTGCGAATGATGCTTCACTATAATCCCAAAGATGATAATCATATAAAGGATAAACAACATCATTATATATATAAACCATCCCACAATCACTATACATACATAAAGAAAGCTACTAATTCAAACTCACAAATATTTACACGACCATAATGCAAACAAACTTTAAAAGACTCTCATCCAGTGTACAATATATATAAGGGTCTATAACTTAACAAGAAGAGCTCTCCACAGCTCATCAACTCAACATCAATAGCAGTGGACTAGATATCAACTCATTTTACCTATAAAATAATTGGGTGTGAGCTATTGTCAATGTGCTCACTAAGATAACCAAACTCATAAAGAACGAATGTAACATAAACATCGAATCAAACACTAATAGATAATCCACCATCATTAATGAGAAATGTCCCATGTAATACAATGCATTTTGTGATGCAATGTTTGATGTCACCATATATGTGCACGCTGTTTTGATAACATTGGCTCAATATATTGCTTGTTATTTAGAATGTCCCACATCGACACTTTTTAGGTTAGTCCCATATTGACTTAACCTTAAGTTAATCCCATATTGACTAAATCTCCTCCATGCAATGCAAGATATGCACACAATGTATGTTGTATGCAATGCCACCTCATAATCCAACTATCAACACCAACATAGATAATAAAACATTCTATTCCATATTAGTAAGAATATCTTAAATCTCCCACCTCAATCCGCTGTAGAAAGTAAGGTTGATTCACTCATTCAGGGGAATTGGAGTGTCTTTAGCCATTTTTGAACATACTATACACCACCACGTCAAAGTTATGGAACATATGCATAATCAATTCATGTGACATAAATATAAGAAATGATATATTAATAACACATTAAGAACTTAATAGGAAGTGTTAAACCTTCCCAATGCGACATAAGAAGATAAAATGCAAAATTGAGGTCAAACCAAGCCAATCAGCCAAGAGGAGTGCGCTAGTGCACCCTGGCCAGTGAGGTGCACTACTTTGGCACACTTTTGGCGCCCTCCAGCAGAAAGGTGCGCCATTAGGCGCCCTCCAAGCACGCCACTGCACCCCCTCACCCCTTGGTCCGAGATGTAACTTCCAAAACATGGTTTAAACTCCCCCTTGCTACCCCAACACAATTTTAAGCCCTCTTCAATACATGCAAAATATGAAGAATCCTAAGTTTCCCACTTGAATTCCAACATCTTGGACTTTAATTCTCAATTGTAAGACATGATAGGTATTTTACATGTAAGAATCAATAGAAATGCAATGAAACAAGCATAAATTTGAGATTTCTCTACTCAAGTAATAAATGCACAAATTCCCCCTTTAATTTCCTCTTCTTCTCATTTTTCTCTCTTTTTCTCTTACTTTCTCCTTTGCCAAACACAATTACTATACAAGCTCCTCCCTTCTCTCTCTCTTCCCTTGACTTGAAGTTACAATAGATACAACATGTATCTAGTCACACACATGTCACACACACACGCACACATGCTAGTAATGAAACACACACCTCACACACACACCCCTTATGCACATACCTTACATATAATGAAGTACGCACCTAAGTGGTTTGAGGTTAACCTCGCAACTATCATCTCCTTTCTTCACCACACACCACTAATTCATATGATTAACATAATTAAGCATGTTTATAATAATTAATTATTATTAACATTAAGCTAAATATGGAGATTAATTAAGCTAATTAATTATGCTTAAAATAAATCAACCCTCAAATGACATGTTCCCATTAAAATATGTTCGTTAAGCTCCTTGATTAGGGTAATCATCCACTACAAAGTATGCAATAAAACTAAACATGATATTAAACAAAGTAGAGTCTCACACTTATTTCGTTAGAAAATGGGCCACCAATGAAAATCAAGTTCCAACAACACCAACCAGTTATTATGCTATGTTTGGTACAAGGGAATGGAATGGAATGGAATAGCTATTTCCACTTTTATTTTTATTTCCTTGTTTGGTACTACTATTTAAAGGTAGAATGACCATTCTCATGGAATGATCATTCCTACATTTTGTTGGAATAACTATTTCCTATTTCAAGAGTGGAAATAGTCATTCTATTCCCACATGAAACAACATAAAACAAAACTTAGTAAGATTTTTGTTGTCAAATTTCTTTTAAAAAATATAAAACATATTTGGTAATTATTTTTTTATTTTAAAATTTTTAAAAAAATAAATTTTTTTTTTAAAATTTTAAAATTTAAAAAAATTAAAAAAGTTAAAAATTCTCACCATACCGCCACCGCTAACCACCACCACCATCCACCGTCAATGACAATTACCTTGCCCTCATCCACCGACACCACTATCCCCACTGTCGTCACCGTCCCACCACCACCACTCACCATTGGCCACCGCTGCTGCCCCACCACCATTGCTGTCACTGCCATTAACCACAACCGTCGTCCTGCCACCAACTATCGCCGCCGCCGCCGCCGCCGCCACCACCACCATTACAAATGCTTAATAATATTTAATAATTAAATAATATATATTACTAATATTTTGTATAGACATAATATTAAATTTTCATATCATGCACAAATTTTATTTCATTTTATTATAACATTGTTCATTGGTCTTACCAAGTAAGAAAATGAGAATAACTATTCTAGTCCATTCTCATTCTCATTCTCATTTTTATTCAATTTCCATTCTCATTCTATTTCTTTTCATTTTCTTGTACCAAACATAGCCTTAAAGTTAGTCATTCATGGGAATGAAGTGTTTGGGTTAATGGGATTATGGTAACATCTACCATTGCCCATGTGCCTCACTTCTACTGAGATTAGGTTTACCATCTCACATGGATTGGAGGAACTAATTTGCTTTTAGGATTGCGTTGTGTCACAATATATAGAACTGTAATGACATTCTGAGAATTTGAGCTTCCACACCCTGAATTCATTTATGTTACAAGCATGCACACAAAACTGATAAAACCAGCTAGTTTCTTGCTTATGATCGAAGCTCTTGGCAGTTCTTTGTCCAGCAAATATGTACAGCACTAGCCAAACTCCAAGGTTTTCAAAATTTTTTACAGGTGAGGTTAGCTAAGTAATAGCGACGTCCCCCTCATAATTGAGGTTTTGGTCCTCCAATGAACTAAAAAAAAAAAAAAAAAAATTGTTTTATAGAGGTTAATGAGATTATTATGTGGTGTGACATTCATTCAAATTGTAACACTTGTAGTCTTTTTTTTATAGTGAGAATTTTAAATTCTAAAACCCAACCATTCAGCAATGATAATACATATTTTTTTTTTTTTAAAAGTGATATCTTTCTCTATACATAATATCACATGAATAAGCCATCACATTACGCAAGTATAATGATGTGGTGTGACCAAACACCTAGATAATTTATCCCTAACTAGGCACCATATTATTAACTGGTGTTGACTCTTGTAAAAATCGAAAGAAACCCTCAACATCAATAGAGAAAACGGAACTCGTGCTTTTTGAAGTTTTTTTCTGAAAACAAAAGGAACTTTGAATATTTCAAAATAAAAAATCAAAAGTTTCTTTCGATTTGAGAAACTGTTTCTCGTTTTATATTTTTCGGAAATCATGCTTTGACATTGGTGCACATCGTCAGCAATGCATAGAGTTTGTAAAAGGCCTCTTTTACAGCTCAACCAAACGGACTCAAAATAATTGAACAAACAGTAGGAATTGTATAGGCTAAATGGCATTGCAGTGATGTTGATTCCATTGGAACACCAGCCGGTCGGCAGGCAGAGCAATTCTCTGCAACAGCAAAGGCAAAGAATCTCGAGGGAAACCTTGATGATAACTTTCTCAGACTCGGGCCCCAAGAAATTTCTCTCTTGTGAATTTTATAGTCTGGATGTGGATGACCTACTTTTGACCAAACAGTAAAGCATAAGATAAGCTGGTCGAACACCCGTAAAAATAAAAGCATGTTTATATCAACAGCTACATAAAATTGAAACGTTACAGACAATAAACCTATAAAAGCTTCATTTTTATACACATCACACTAGGCATGGCAAAAAAGAGGGTACTTTGACTATTAATTTGTCATATTGCATATTGGTTTGAAGTGAGATTAATTTGTCTGGTTTTATTTTGCTAGTTTGAATTAGGTTGGACGAGATAGATATCTCAATCAAATTTCTATTTTGATCAGGCTATATGCTGACATTTAGGCTGTTTTCGATGTTTTCGATTGCAACAGGATCTGGATTTATTATACCTTCCGAGAAATGTTTGCTAATCTCTCTCTCTCTCTCATTGAAGGTCACCTGATGCATATTGGAAATATGCCTCCCTTCCATTAGGATATAATCTACTTAAAGAATATTAGTCCAGTGTGCTCATCAGCAGTATATATAATCATAGCCTATATATATAACTATTGCCACCACTAGGAACCAACCTGAGACCATGGAATGTTATTCTTCAACATATATGACACATAACCTATATATGTATATATATATTACCTCCATCAAACACTAGGGAAAGCATTTGGATGACAGGAGAGAGAGAGAGAGAGAGAGAGAGAGAGAGAGAGAGAGAGAGAGAGAGAGAGAGAGAGAGAGAGAGAGAGAGAGAGAGAGAGCATGCCTGCCTTCAGAGAATACAAACAGCTAATTAGACCCTTCATCTGATCTGGGAAATGTTTGCAAGTGGCATTTTCTTTTATGGTCGTTGGTTATTTGAATCTTCCCCTTCATCAAGCTGCCCACAAACAATTTCCATTAACGTTCATTTTGTCCATTTAATGGCCTGCAGCGACTTCTCATCAAACTCCGATAGCTGATGGGATCTTCATCACAATGTTCCGAAGGAGAAACGAAAATTAAAGAAAAGGGAAAAAAAAAAAAAAAAAAGCTCCACAACTTGTTTTTCATTGACTTTAAACACTAGAAAAGGCAATATGATAAAAAAAAAAAAAAAAAAACTATACCACATTAGACCATTATAATAGACATATGGCATGGTGTGCATGAGAGTGAGAGTTGATGAATAAACAATAGAACTATCTCTAAAAAAATAGTTGATCCCATCTTAATTAAGCCCCCGGTTTGATAGATAATTCCAATTTGATTTTGGGATCGCATGTGAGCTGAAAATCCACCTAATTAGGTGATCGGATCTAAATTAATTAATGTCGGGATCACCTTGATATTAAAATTCAAATACAACATATATAACAACAACTGGAATTGCCTTTAATCACATAAGTATGCACGCTACGAGTAACAAATCTCAACTTGAATTGAGATCGCATATATACAACCAAATCAAAGCATCATGCATATATAGGACCAGATCAGACAAAAACCAGACATCATGTTTTAGGAAATTAGAGGCAGAACCACATTGACCAACAACTGGAAGTCTGGATCAGATGGTACCTTCTTAGTTTCTTGAACATTGCTACAGGAATTAGATATATATATATATAATCAAATTGTTTTAAAACACTTCTTTTATATACCAGTACTCACCGAACAACTACATCAATTTAAGTGAACTTTCAGATCCCTAGAGTCCCAGACTTACTGGTGAATAATGGGTCAACTACAAAGTCTACAATACCAAAACATCAAGCTTCAAAGTCACATTGAAACTAGACATTACTGCAAAATTGTCCTAGTTGGTCAAACTCTTGGCCAAGCTGCCAATAGATTTATCCTATATCATAATCCAATCCGAACATCGATGATTCGACTTTGATTAGACGGGGACAAAATTAATTAACATACATCTAAGCTGGCCTGACAAACCTGACGGCAATACCAAAATAGAAACTAGACATTCGATTAAGTTACGATTAATACTGGGTGATAATACGACAAATGTAGTTAGTCTAGCCCCACTAGACAGACCAGGTAAACCTAGGTCTACCCCCACTAGACAAACCAGCCAACAACGAGGAACCAGGAGGGCAACATCGGTAAAGGGGCGGAGGACCCAGTGTTTCCTAGGGAAAACCCCCCTTTGAGAGGGGCTGGAACCCATGCCAACGAAGCCCAAAGCCACATCGCCCAATCCAAGGCGGTGACAGTAGTGCTTTCGGAGCACATTGGAGAAACTCGCCCAATGTGGGACGAGCAGTTGAAGGAGATGCAGGATCAATTGGCTGGAGTGATTGCTGCTATAAAAGAGAAAGACCCCAGTATGGTAGAAGAGCTGGTAAATATGACAGACATGCCTTTCACACCAGGAGTAATGAGGATGCCTTTACCCCTAAAATTCAAGATGCCCACATTGGAGTCCTTTGATGGCACAAAAGACCTCCTGGACCACCTTGGGACGTATAAAGCTCTGATGGACTCCCAGGCGGTCCTTGACGAAATTATGTGCAGAGCATTTCCTACCACCCTTAAAGGCCCAGCCCGGGTTTGGTTCCATAGACTTTTCCCTAGGACGATCAACAAATTCGTGGACCTAAGCAGGTTGTTCGTCAGCCACTATATCGGAGGACAAAGGCAGAGGAGGCCCTCAACTTCCTTGTTCAACACTAAATAATGCGAGAAGGAGACTTTGCGCGAGTTTGTCACCTGCTTCAACCAGGAGACTCTCTACGTGGATGACTTGGATCAGAAGGTGGTAGTAGCAGCTTTCATTGTAGGCATTAAAACCCCCAAGTTCCGGTTCTCCCTAGCCAAGGAGGCCCTTGCTAATGCTTCGAGCGCAGAAATACATGAACACAGAGGACACCCTCAAGGCCAGGGAAGACTCGGAGAGCGCCACTCCCAGCTTGGACAAGAAGAGGATGGCTGAGGAGAAGAAGGATGATAGGGCAGCAAAAGCCCCTAAACTAGCTGAGCAGAAGTCCAAGGCAGAGAGTGATAGGACCAAGCAGGCCAGATACAACCAGCACTTTACCCTCGTAAATACTCCCTTGGATCAAGTGTTTTATGAGATCAAGGCGGATCCAGCGTTGAGATGGGCAGGATGAATGAGGTCCCCCCCCCCCCCCCCCCCCCCCCCCCCCCCCCCCCCCCCCAAAGAAGAGGCCAACCAACAAGTGGTGTCGGTTCCACAAGGACCATGGCCACGATATGGAGGATTGTTACAACCTTAAGCAGCAGGTGGAGAACTTGATCAAGCAAGGGAGATTGGGCAGATACATAGCGGGGGGCACGCGCGGTGAGAGGTGAGACTAGCCCCCAAGGCAAGCTGAACGAAGAAGTCCTGCGAGGGAAAGGTAGAATCAGCAACCCATGGGAGAAATAAATGTCATCTCTGGAGGGTTCGCAGGAGGTGGTGAATGTTCATCTGCCAGGAAAAGGCACGCTAAAGAGGCCCGGAGCCAAAGGGAAGTCAAGTCTATAGATCGATCAGTCAAAAAATCTAGGGCACAACATGACCCTATCACATTCACTGATGAAGAGGCTGAGGCTATTTGTCAACCTCACGACAACCCCTTGGTCATATCAGTAGTAGTGTCTAACTTCCTGATACGAAGGGTCCTTGTGGACAGTGGCAGCTCGGCAAACATCATCTTCCTAAGGCCTTAGAGCAGTTAAAGGTTGGCAGGAAAAAGTTACAACCGGTCAACTCCCCCTTGGTCGGTTTCACCGGCGATAGGGTTACCCCTTTGGGTTCCAAAGCCCTGCCAGTAACGCTAGGGACCGCACCCCAACAAACCACTAAGATGGTGACATTCTTAGTAGTAGATTTTCCTTTACCCTACAACATCATTATGAGCAGAACAGCCCTGAACAAGTTCAAAGCTATACCATCCACCTACCACTTAAAGGTCAAATTCCCTATATCCCAAGGAGTTGGAGAAGCCAGGAGTGACCAACAGACCACCAGAGAGTGTTATATGGCATTTCTCAAAGGGGAGACCAAGGAGGCCATGCTGATTGAGGAGTTGGAGGTTCAAGACGAGGCAGAGATCAGGAGGGGAGAGCCAGTAGAAGAGCTCGAGAAGGTCGTGGTCGGAGAGAAAGACCAGACCAGAGTAGTAAAAATTGGAATAACAGCCTCAGAGGAATTCAAGGAGGGATTAAGGTCTTTCCTCAAGCAGAACGCCGATGTTTGTGCCTGGTTTGATGAGGATATGCAGGCATCGATACCTGAATCATTATCCATCATCTGAACATAGACCCAACGATAAAACCAAGCAGGCAGAAAAGGAGGACCTTTGCCCCAGAGTGCAATAAGGCAGTAGCTAAAGAAGTGGAGAAATTGACCAGAGCCGACTTCATAAAGGAGCCCCAGTATCCCACCTAGTTGTCCAATGTGGTTATAGTCAAGAAGGCGAATGGGAAGTGGAGGATGTGCGTGGACTTCATAGATCTAAACAGGGCGTGTCCCAAGGATAGCTTCTCTCTACCCATAATAGATCAACTGGTGGATTCGACAGCAGGGTACGAGATGCTAACCTTCATGGATGCTTTCTCAGGTTACAACTAGATAAAGATGGCAGAGCATGACCAAGAGCACATGACGTTTGTGACAGACAGAGGCATGTACTGCTATAGAGTGATGCCCTTCGACTTGAAGAATGCCGGAGTAACTTACTAGAGGCTTGTCAACCGCATGTTCAGCACTCAGATTGGTAAAAACATGAAAGTCTACGTCGCTGACTTGCTGGTAAAAAGCAAACAAGCCACCAACCACCTAACAGATCTGGAAGAGACATTCAAAAACCTAAGGACCTATAAGATGAAGCTGAACCCTGCCAAATGCGCCTTTAGGGTAGCATTTGGCAAATTCCTAGGGTTCATGGTTTCCAACCGGGGGATAGAGGCTAACCCTGAAGAAATCAGAGCAGTACTAGACATGCAGTCCCCAACGACCACCAAGGAAGTCCAAAGATTGGCAGGCAGAGTGGCAGTACTAAACAGATTTATCTCCAGATCAACAGATAAGTGCCTTCCTTTTTTTAAAATTTTACGTAAAGCTTTTGAGTGGACCCCCATGTTGGCCCAAGTAGGCAACCCAAGAGGGGGGGTGAATTGGGTTTTATAGAATTTTTAACAAGAGTTTCAACTAAAAAATCGTTTATGGATTTTAGTAACAAATAATCAAAGTATATGTATCAAGCAAATGAAGTGTACATTAGAGCAAGTATTTGCAAGCATGCATAATAAGCAAGTAAGCAAAACAGAGGCAGAAGAAATATGCACCAGATTTATAGAGGTTCGGCCAACCTTGCCTACATCCTCTCTTCTTCGATCCTTTCGAAGGAATTCCACTATGCAATACACCTTACACAGCCGCTGGTTGTGCCACGAGTGCCCAGCTCACTCTTTACAAAAGCTTCTTCCCAAGCTTTCAAAACCCAAGAGATTTTGTCCAAGCTTCTCTTAAACTTACAAGTGTTTTTCCCAAGAACACTTAAACTTACAATGTTACAAACCCACCCAAACAAGAATGAATGAAGATTATACAAAGAGTGACTCTCCTAGTGAGTATACAAATGAATACAACTCAATGGATAACTTTAAACACTCAGCAAGAATATGTAACAGTTAGGTGCAGGTGATTTTCAGCTTTGAAGCACTTGATATGAATGGTATGATTGCTCTTCCCTGCTTCTTTGAAGCTGTATATATCTCATATATATAGGTATGGATCGATTCTAGCCGTTGGAGAAGTATGGGAGAAGATTTGGTTGTGTTTGTGCCCATACCGTCTGTCAGAAAACTAGCCGTTAGAGTCTAGGAGTCGACTCTTTTCTCAATGAGTCAACTCTTTTTGCATTTTAGCAGATTTTTCAAGTTTCTGTCCAAATGAGTTGACTCTTTTGTCCCAGGAGTCGACTCTTTTCAGCAGTCTGCAGAATTGTTTGTTCTCTGTTGCAATGAGTCGACTCTTTTTGGCCAGGAGTCGACTCTTTTAAGCTTCCAGCAGAATTTCAAGGCTTTGTTCGAATGAGTCGGCTCTTTTAACTTGAGGAGTCGACCCTTTTTCCAAAAACCCATATTTTTGCAACTTTTCTTCATTCTTTTTCAAAGCTTCCAATCTCTTCAAGGATCATCTAAATAGGCTTTTTAAAGCTTGCAAACACTTCTTCAAGATTAGATGACTCCAAGAACATCTTCAATCCATTCAAGGTGAGTTTTCTTCATTTTCATCACTTGTAGAGCTCTTCCATTATCATAGCTTCATCTATTGATTCAAGTCTTCTTCAATATCTTCAAGAGAGCTTCCATGACTTAGAATCTTCATTTTTTCAATCAACATGGCTTCTCCATGGACTTCAACAACTCAAGAAAGCTTTCCAAATCTTGTGATTCCTTCCATGTCTTCAAGACATCTTCAAATCTTCTAAGAAAACTTTCATATTTTGAGTTGGTATCTTTTTTCTTCCATTCTTGCAAGATATCTTCAAGTACTCAAAGTCTTCAATCTTTTAAATCAAGACTTTGATCATTTTCATTCTTCTTCTTTGATATCCATCATCTTCATTCCCTTATAAAATCACCATTGTTGAGTATGCTATTCTTTCATGCTTATCAATCTTCAATCTAGGATTTTCATCAACTTGAGATTTCTTTTTCTTCTTATAATATCACCTTTGTAGAATGCATCACTTCATCATGCTTTTCATCATAAATCCTCTATTATGATAAGCTTCAAGTCAAGATCTAATTAATAATTCATCTGCACACTAAGTAGAATTATTAGATCATTTAATCATGTTTTGTTATCATCAAAATCAAGGTATTGACTCAACAATCTCCCCCTTTTTGATGATGACAAAACATTAAAAATATATGCAATTAATTTCAACATGAAACATGAGGATTAATATGTATGAGAAGTATGAGACTTCAAATGTCCAGTACTTCAAATTTTCAGTTTTCTTCCCTGTTTCAATATATTTTTCATAAGTATTTCTCCCCCTTTTTGTTAATCAATCAAAAAGGTATGCAAATTTGGAATGAAAAATGGGGAATCATAGTCCAAATAAGGAAATTTCTCCCCCTTAATGAAGGAGTTTTCTTTGAAATGGCTTAAAACAATTTTAAGAGTAGTATGCTCAAAATTCTAAGAGGCTCAATAACTTGCAATAGCAGAAAAATTTAGAGAAAGTGAGATTTTTATACCAATCATTTGCTCCCCCTTTCTTTTGTACTTGTTGTTTGAGAGTTTTATGGCTTAAGATCCACTGAAGCAGGTTCATGTGCATTTATGGCATTGGATGCTTCTTACTGCTTCAACTTCATTAAACCAATGCTCCCCCTTTCCTTTGCAGTTGATGCCTTATGATATAATTCATGGTAGTGCATTTAGGAGTGTTTTCTCTCCTTTTGATCTTTTTGAGAAAAATTGCTCCCCCTTTTTGTCAAATCCTCAAAAAGAGGAGTAATAGATGGAGAAAAAGAGATAGGTACAATAGCAAAAAAAATAGAAGACAATGATGTTTATGTGAAGATCATTTACTAAGACAATTAAAGCAATCATTTATTCATCAAAATCAATCAATGTTAAAGCAATCATTCATTCAGCATTGCTAAACCAATCATTCATCCAACCAAACACATCATTCATTCATAAAGAAATATTGAAATGTTAAGATAAAGAGATTCAAAACACACCATTCATTCATAAAGAAATATTGAAAGAGTTTAACAAAAAGAACCATCCATAAACATATTACATGATGCTTTAGAAAATGTCTTGTTCAAAAACAGAAAATAGAGAGTTCAGAGGTTTTCATTTTCTTTTGGGAGAAGGGGTTTGAGAGAGATCAACTGGATTATCAGCAGTGTTTGAAAATTTGCTGCTTGAAGGTCTTTGTCTCAGGCCATATTTGTGAGGAGCAACAGAAGACTTTGGAGGAGTTTGGTCAAGGGGATCAGAGGGGTCTGCAGGTGATGGCTGAGAAGAGGTATGCTCCCTTCCACTGGATCCTTCCAACTCATCTGTACTTGAGTCCTCTGCTGCAAATTCTGCTGCTGAAGGGAAAAGAGGCTGGTATTAGTCTCCCACCAGCTTTTTCATATATTTGCCAATATGCTCAGTGGAAAGAGCAATGTCATTGGCAACTTTCTCTCTGATTTTGATTCCTTCAGACACAAAGGCCTTGCTCAATTCTCTTACTTTCTTTTCAACAAAGAATAATCTAGTTGCCCCATTATCAATTTTCTTATCCAATTTTGTGAACATCTCTTCTTGATGCCTTTTCAAGTCTCTTACCATGCTCATCAAAATACTCATATCTACTGATTGGCCACCTGGAACAATGCTCATTGGAAAAAGTTCCCTTGGAGTAGGAGAAGAGGCAGGTCTAGAGGGTTCACCACTTTCTGGTATGGCACTGGAAGGTTCACCTCTTTCAGTGGATTCAATTCCAGGAGTCCCACTGTCAATATGTTTCTCTTTTCTAGGGGTCCAGGTCTTGCTCTGTGGGTTGAAGTGATAGCCCATCCTTGACAAAGTTTTCTGATTGTACTCATCTGAATTAGAATCAGGAGTTCTATGCTTTTCACCTCTTAAATCTATCTTGAAGTGTTTAAAAATTTTTGTCAAGAGGATCCCATAGGGTAGGCTAACTTTGGTTCTTGAGGCTTTGACAATGTGCTCTAAAATAAACTCAGGCAAATCAATTTTAGTGTCTGTCAAATAAGCCCAGAGGAAAAACAATTCCCTTTCAGTGATGTAGTCAAACTTCCCACCTTTAGGAATGAGAATGTGACAAATAAAGTGATGCACCAGTCTCAGTTCCAAAGGCAACTCATTGGCCATGGGTTGAAATGAATTATCAGTAATTTCCTTTCCTAGTAAAGCAGATAAAGCAGTCTTTCTACTAATATCTTTCTTGTCTATTTGCCCACCACTACCAATTTTTAAAATTTGACAAATCACTCCTTTAGTGAGGGTAATGGTTTCACCCTTCACATAACTAATCACATTTACTTCTCCAGTTTCCTTTTCTACATGGGCATAGAATTGTCCAACAATTTCAGGATATACATCATCCTTTAACAAAGTAATAGATTTCCAACCAAGGGCTTCAAATTTTGGTTCAAAAGCAAACTTCTCTTTAGCAAAGAAGGCATAATCTATCCATCTTCCATTTAAAATGACTCTAGAAGAGAAAATTTTCTCATACTTATCTTGATTTGATTTCTTCTCAAAGTAAATGGTGTTGTCGAGAAATACATCTTCCTCCTCCTCAGTTTGCTTCCCTTTTCTCCTCTTTGAAAGCTTAGAAGAGTCCCCTTTAGTCTTCCTCTTCGTTCCTCTCTTGGATATGGGAGTCGGCTCTTTTAGGGCTTTCTTGCCTTTCTTCGATGGAGCAGGTTTAGGAGCCATGGAAGGTTGTAAAAGACGGTTGAAGGAAGTTAGAAATACTCTAGGATGATCAAATATAGGTTGGGTAAGGATTGAGGGAGAGTTTTTCGGTGGTTGGAAGTGGAGATGGCGGTTGATCGTGAAAGAAGAGAGAAATTTGAAACGGTGGAATGATTTGAATAAAACAGGGGTGTTACAGTTTTAAAGCAGTTTTAACTTAAATGAGTCGACTCATGGTTAAAAAGGGTCGACTCTTTTTGAGCGAAGAAAGCTTCCTGAGCTCTCTGTTCAAATGAGTCGACTCTTTTGCCAGGAGGAGTCGACTCTTTTCGACAGAGGACATCTGGGGCTGATTTCAGAGTCCAGGAGTCGACTCTTTTGGAGCATGAGTCGACTCTTTTTCTCCAGAAATGCAAAGATGTGTTTTTAAAATCCATGAAATGCATCAAACAAGTTTGTAATCAATTTCAAGGATACTTATGCATTTATCAAACATATATAGACATCTAAGCATTCAAGATAAAGGGTTGCTCATTCCCAATTCTCTCCTAATCATACAAAACCTATCTTCATTCAAGGGTTTTGTGAATATATCTGCAAGTTGATGTTTAGTACTCACAAAATCAAGCAAAATGTCACCTTTTTGCACATGATCACGTATAAAATGATGTCTAATCTCAATGTGCTTTGTGCGAGAGTGTTGGATAGGGTTTTTAGTCAGATTGATGGCACTTGTGTTATCACATCTAACTGGAATATGTTCAAATGTTAAACCAAAGTCTTCTAATTGATGTTTTATCCAAAGCACTTGTGCACAACAACTTCCGGCTGCAATATACTCAGCCTCGGCTGTAGAAAGTGCAACAGAGTTTTGTTTCTTACTAGACCATGAAACAAGCATATTTCTAAGAAATTGACAAGATCCACTAGTACTTTTTCTATCAACTTTGCTACCAGCATAATCAGCATCTGAATAACCAATTAAGTTCAAAGATGTGTTTTTAGGATACCACAATCCAAGACTAGGTGTGTGCTTAAGGTATCTAAATATTCGTTTAACAGCAACAATATGTGATTCCTTTGGATTAGATTGAAATCGAGCACACAAACATACACTAAACATAATATCAGGCCTACTAGCAGTCAAGTAGAGCAATGAGCCTATCATACTTCTATATAGCTTGGTATCTACCGAAATACCTTTCTCATCACTGTCAAGTTTTGTTGAAGTATTCATAGGAGTGCCCAATGGTTTCGCATTTTCCAGCCCAAACTTCTTGAGTAGATCTTTGATGTACTTAGCTTGGTTAATGAAAATTCCTTCCCTTGATTGTTTGATTTGAAGTCCAAGGAAGTAATTGAGCTCACCCATCATGCTCATCTCAAACTCACCCTGCATACACTTAGCAAATTCTTTGCAAAGCTTTTCATTAGTAGAGCCAAATATAATGTCATCAACATAAATTTGCACAAGCAACATGTCATGATTTTTAACCTTTATAAAAAGAGTTGTATCAACCTTTCCTCTCGTAAAATCATTTTCGGTTAAAAATTTGCTTAGCCTTTCATACCAGGCCCTTGGGGCTTGCTTTAAACCATATAATGCTTTAGTAAGTTTGAAAACATGTTCTGGAAATATAGGATTTTCAAAGCCAGGAGGTTGTTCAACATACACCTCTTCAGAAATAAAACCATTCAAGAATGCACTCTTCACATCCATTTGATAAAGTTTGAAATTCTTGAAACATGAGAATGCAAGCAACATTCTAATGGCTTCTAATCTAGCTACAGGTGCATATGTCTCATCAAAATCAATACCTTCTTCTTGACTATAGCCTTGAGCTACAAGTCTAGCCTTATTTCTAATAATGGTTCCAGATTCATCCATCTTGTTTCTAAACACCCATTTGGTTCCAATTACAGGATGATCTTTAGGTCTAGGAACAAGATTCCAAACCTTATTCCTTTCAAATTGGTTTAATTCTTCTTGCATGGCCATAATCCATGACTCATCATTTTCAGCATCTTGAAAACATTTTGGTTCTATTTGTGAAAGGAAAGCAAGATGATTACACACATTTCTAAGAGATGATCTTGTTCTTACCCCTTGTGATGGATCACCCAGTATTTGCTCTGTTGGATGATTGTGGACAAATTTCCACTCCTTTGGCAATCCTTCATTCTCATTTTGTTGGCTTGAGAAGTCATCTTGATTTCCTTTGTCATGTGGTGAAGCTTCATTTTGAGTTTGATCAATGTTCATCTTATCCAAGTTCTTCTCCACATCATCTATATCATCATTCACAGCCTTTCTAGACAAATAGTTTAGTTCATCAAAAGTAACATGAATTGATTCTTCAACAACTAAGGTTTTCTTATTGTAAACTCTATAAGCCTTGCTATGTGAGGAATATCCTAGAAAGATAGCTTCATCAGATTTTGCATCAAATTTACCAAGGTTGTCCTTGTTATTATTTAACACAAAACATTTACATCCAAAAGCTCTAAAATATGAAACACTTGGTTTCTTGTTTTTCCAAAGCTCGTATGGGGTTTTATTTAAAAATTTTCTTACCAAAACTCTGTTTAACACATAGCAAGCTGTGTTAACAGCTTCAGCCCAAAAATATTTTGGCAAATTGTTTTCACAAAGCATTGTTCTCCCCATTTCTTCCAAAGTCCTGTTTTTCCTTTCAACAACTCCATTTTGTTGAGGAGTTCTAGGTGCTGAAAAGTTATGTTCAAAACCATTTTCATCACAATATGTTTCAAAAGGTTTGCAATCAAACTCACCACCATGGTCAGTCCTAATTGCTATGATTGTAAATCCTTTTTCGTTTTGAACCCTTTTACAAAATTTGGTAAAGAAAGCAATTGTTTCATCTTTGTGAGCTAGAAAGAATGTCCATGTAAACCTTGAGTAATCATCAACAATGACAAGAGCATATTGTTTACCAGCTAAGCTTAGAGTTCTAGTTGGTCCAAACAAATCCATATGCAATAGTTGAAGTGGTCTAAAAGTAGAGAGCATGTTAGTAGATTTAAAAGATACTCTGGTTTGTTTTCCCATTTGACATGCATCACAAGTTTTGTCTTTTTCAAAATTGAGTTTGGGAAGACCATTTACTAACTCATTTTTAGAAATTTTTTGAAATAATGCTCATACTAATATGGCCAAGCCTTCTATGCCACAACCAACTATCTTCTTTGCTCACAGCAGCAAGGCATTTGATCTTACAAGAAGATAATTCATTTAAGTTGAAAGTGTAAATATTGCCTTGTCTTTGGCCAGTCAATATGATCTTGTTATCATTTATGTTTACTACATTACATTTAGATGATTCAAACACTACTTTGCAACCTTTGTCACACAATTGACTAATGCTTAACAGGTTGTGTTTAAATCCTTTAACAAGTAGAACATTCTCAATAGAAGTTGAAGAATTTTTACCAATACTACCTATACCGATGATCTTGCCTTTGCTATTATCTCCAAAAGTGACCAATCCTCCATCTTTTGGTGTGAGAGAAGTGAATTGAGTTTCATCTCCAGTCATATGTCTTGAACAGCCACTGTCCAAGTACCATTGATCATTTTTGGAGTTGGCTTGAAGACACACCTACAAAGCAAGCAACTCAACCTTTGACCTTTGGTACCCAAATCATCTTGGGTCCAGTGGAGTTAGTCTTCAATGTTCCTTTTGGAACCCAAGCTTTCTTGACAACATGAGATTGTTGTATAAGAAAACATTGATTTGCAAAGTGACCTCTCTTATGACAATAGAAGCATGTGATTGGTGCTTTTGAAAACTTTTTATGTTTAAAAACATTGTAACCTATTCCAGCCTTGTCAAGAGAGCAATTTCGTTTTCCAAGCATAACATCAAGTTTATCTCTTCCATTGACACATTTAGAAAGAGATTTTTCTAAATCAGTGACTTTTTCTTTTAAAACAGAGTTTTCATTTTTCAAAATGTCATTTTCATTTTGTAACTCTTCACTTTCTTCTGTGAGAGTGAATACCATATTCTTGAGAAGATTGTTTTTTATGCTTAGCTTTTTAAATTCAACTATCAAATCATCAAAAGCATCTTGCAATTCATTAAAAGAAAAATCAGAATTAGTTACCTCTGTTTCTTCTTCATGTGCCATAAGACATAGGTTGGCTACTTCATGAGTTTCAGATTCATCTAAGCTTGAATCCTCACTGTCACTCCATGTTGCAGCTAGAGCCTTCTTCCCTCTTTCTTTCTTTCCTTTCTTTTTCAGCTGAGGACACTCATTTCTCATGTGTCCTGGCTTTTTGCATTCGTAGCATATGATGGTAGAATCCTTGCTGTTGGATTCACCTTTTGCTTCAATCTTCTTTCCTCCCTTCCACCTTCTTCTCATGAATCTCTTGAATTTTCTTGTGATGAGAGCAAGATCTTCCTCATCTTCTTCTTCACTTCCAGATTCATTTTCTGATGTGGTGGTCTTGAATGCAACAGACTTCTTTTTCTTGTCCTCTTCTTCTTGAGCATTCTGTTTTCGGGTTAGCTCATAAGTCATAAGAGAGCCAAGAAGTTCTTCAAGAGGTAGAATGTTGAGGTCTTTAGCTTCTTGAATGGCTGTCACCTTTGCTTCCCATGTCTTTGGCAGTGATCTTAAGATTTTCCTTACCTGTTCACTGTTAGGATACACTTTTCCAAGAGACTTTAAGCCATTTACAATGTCAGTAAATCTGGTGAACATCTCAGTTATAGACTCATCAGATTTCATTCTAAATAATTCATAGTTATGCACAAGAATGTTAATTTTTGACTCCTTGACCTGATTTGTTCCTTCATGAGTTACTTCAAGTCTGTCCCAAATTTCTTTGGCAGATTCACAGGTAGAAATTCTATTGAACTCATTTGGATATAATGCACAATATAAGATATTCATAGCCTTAGCATTAGATTGCATAAGCTTCATGTCATTCTCATCCCATTCATTTTCAGGTTTGGGGATAACTTCTCTTTCAATAACTTTGCTGGGAGTTTTAGGACCATTAACGATAATCATCCATAACTCATAATCAACAGATTGAATATAAATCCTCATTCTATTCTTCCAATAGTTGTAGTTTGTACCATTAAACATTGGAGGTCTATTAGTGGATTGACCCTCACCTAGAGAGCTTCCAAACATGGTTGCCATGGATCAACTCTAAGGATGTTAAGCCTTTAAACTAGAGTACTAGCTCTGATACCAATTGTTGGCCCAAGTAGGCAACCCAAGAGGGGGGGTGAGTTGGGTTTTATAGAATTTTTAACAAGAGTTTCAACTAAAAAATCGTTTATGGATTTTAGTAACAAATAATCAAAGTATATGTATCAAGCAAATGAAGTGTACATTAGAGCAAGTATTTGCAAGCATGCATAATAAGCAAGTAAGCAAAACAGAGGCAGAAGAAATATGCACCAGATTTATAGAGGTTCGGCCAACCTTGCCTACATCCTCTCTTCTTCGATCCTTTCGAAGGAATTCCACTATGCAATACACCTTACACAGTCGCTGGTTGTGCCACGAGTGCCCAGCTCACTCTTTACAAAAGCTTCTTCCCAAGCTTTCAAAACCCAAGAGATTTTGTCCAAGCTTCTCTTAAACTTACAAGTGTTTTTCCCAAGAACACTTAAACTTACAATGTTACAAACCCACCCAAACAAGAATGAATGAAGATTATACAAAGAGTGACTCTCCTAGTGAGTATACAAATGAATACAACTCAATGGATAACTTTAAACACTCAGCAAGAATATGTAACAGTTAGGTGCAGGTGATTTTCAGCTTTGAAGCACTTGATATGAATGGTATGATTGCTCTTCCCTGCTTCTTTGAAGCTGTATATATCTCATATATATAGGTATGGATCGATTCTAGCCGTTGGAGAAGTATGGGAGAAGATTTGGTTGTGTTTGTGCCCATACCGTCTGTCAGAAAACTAGCCGTTAGAGTCTAGGAGTCGACTCTTTTCTCAATGAGTCGACTCTTTTTGCATTTCAGCAGATTTTTTTTCAAGTTTCTGTCCAAATGAGTCGACTCTTTTGTCCCAGGAGTCGACTCTTTTCAGCAGTCTGCAGAATTGTTTGTTCTCTGTTGCAATGAGTCGACTCTTTTTGGCCAGGAGTCGACTCTTTTAAGCTTCCAGCAGAATTTCAAGGCTTTGTTCGAATGAGTCGGCTCTTTTAACTTGAGGAGTCGACCCTTTTTTTCCAAAAACCCATATTTTTGCAACTTTTCTTCATTCTTTTTCAAAGCTTCCAATCTCTTCAAGGATCATCTAAATAGGCTTTTTAAAGCTTGCAAACACTTCTTCAAGATTAGATGACTCCAAGAACATCTTCAATCCATTCAAGGTGAGTTTTCTTCATTTTCATCACTTGTAGAGCTCTTCCATTATCATAGCTTCATCTATTGATTCAAGTCTTCTTCAATATCTTCAAGAGAGCTTCCATGACTTAGAATCTTCATTTTTTCAATCAACATGGCTTCTCCATGGACTTCAACAACTCAAGAAAGCTTTCCAAATCTTGTGATTCCTTCCATGTCTTCAAGACATCTTCAAATCTTCTAAGAAAACTTTCATATTTTGAGTTGGTATCTTTTTCTTCCATTCTTGCAAGATATCTTCAAGTACTCAAAGTCTTCAATCTTTTAAATCAAGACTTTGATCATTTTCATTCTTCTTCTTTGATATCCATCATCTTCATTCCCTTATAAAATCACCATTGTTGAGTATGCTATTCTTTCATGCTTATCAATCTTCAATCTAGGATTTTCATCAACTTGAGATTTCTTTTTCTTCTTATAATATCACCTTTGTAGAATGCATCACTTCATCATGCTTTTCATCATAAATCCTCTATTATGATAAGCTTCAAGTCAAGATCTAATTAATAATTCATCTGCACACTAAGTAGAATTATTAGATCATTTAACCATGTTTTGTTATCATCAAAATCAAGGTATTGACTCAACACCCCAAATGTGAACAGGCTTTCCAGCAACTCAAAGAATACCTGAGTTCAGTACCATTACTGAGCCAGACCATTGAAGGTAAAGAACTTTATCTTTACCTCGCCGTGTCAGACACAGCAGTGAACTCAACCTTAGTCAGACAAGAGGAAGGAGTGCAAAGCCTTGAGGGGCGCCGAGGAGCGGTATCCCAAAATGGAGTTGCTGGCCCTGGCCCTAGTGACTTCAGCACGGAGGTTGAGGCCCTACTTCCAGGTGTACACCATAGTCGTTCTGACAGACCAGCCGTTAAAGAAGATCCTCCACAAGCCGGAGACCTCGGGCAGACTTGTCAAATGGTCCATATAACTCAGCCAGTTCGACATTCACTATAGACTAAGACCGGCGATCAAGGGGCAGGCTGTAACAGATTTCATCACTGAATTCACCCAACCAACAACCCACCTTGCTAACGACTCTCTGGAGCCCCAATAGGTCCTCAATGTTGATGACTCCTCCACCGACAGAGCAAGTGGGGCCAGGGTCGTCCTTGTCACACCTAAAGGGCACAAACTCGTATACGCTGTCAAGTTTAAGTTCTCCACCTCCAACAACGAAGCTGAATACGAAGCCTTGATAGTTGGCCTTACAATGGCTTGGCGAATGGGGGCAGAGCATATCCTGGTACGCAGTGGCTCTTAATTTGTGGTAAAACAGATCCAAGGCAAATATGAGGCCAGGGGGGAAAGATGCAAGAGTATTGCGAGATAGTCAAGAGCCTGGCCAGAAAATTCTCCAAAATACTATTAGAAAGAGTGCCAAGACTGTAGAACGAGGAGGCAGATCGATTGGCCAGGATGACCTCATCTCAAGAGAATGACCCAAGAGTCCCCATGGAGGTGCTAAATTCGCCAAGCATTCAGAGCCTAGAAATACACCAAGTAGAACAAGAAATGAAATGGGTGACCCCAACCAGAAACTACTTAGAGCAAGGGTCCTTACCAGAGGACAACATTGAGGCCAGAAGGATTTAGAACAGAGCCAACAGGTATGCCTTTATCAACGGCATTTTATATAAAAGGGGGCACACCCTACCCTGGCTAAGGTGTATAGGAAAAGCAAACGCTAATTATATTATGAGAGAGGTGCACGAAGGAGTCTGCAGCAACCACTTAGGAGGGAGAGCTCTGGCCATGAATATACTTAGAACAGCTTACTACTGGCCCACGATGGAGAAGGATGCCCAGGACTTCGTAAGGAAGTGTGACAAGTGCTAAAGATTTTCCAACATCCTAATACAACTGCCTCAGGAGCTAACGCCCATCCAGAGCCCTTGGCCTTTCGCCCAATGGGGGATTGACATAGTGGGGGCTTTGCCTTTAGAAAAAGGCTAGACCAAGTTCGCGGTGGTGGTTGTAGACTACTTCACCAAATGGGCTGAGGCTGAAGCGGTCGCCACCATCACTAAGCAAAAAATGAAGAATTTTCTATGGAAGAACATCATATGTAGGTTCGGAATCCCCAAGGAAATTGTCACATATAATAGGAAACAGTTCAAGGGCGGTCAGTTCGGACAAATATGCTCAAACCTTCAGATCAGTCATCATTTCTCTTCTCTAGAGCATCCCCAAGCCAACAGCCAGGTCGAAGTCACCAACAGGACGCTATTCAACATTATCAAGGCAAAGTTGGAGAAGGCGAAGGGCTTATGGGCTGAGGAACTTCCCAACATTTTGTGGGCTTACCAAACAACCGAGAGGTGGCAACAGGGCACACCCTTTTTCCTTAACGTTTTGAGCGGAAGCAGTCATCCCGGTAGAGATAGGTCTGCATAGCCTCAGGGTCGAACACTTCGAACCAGAGCCTAACAACGAAGCCCTGGAGGAAACCCTAGAGGTGAGCTTAGATCTACTTGAAGGAAGAAGATTACAAGCAGTCATAGAAGTAGCTACCTATCAACAAAGGATGTTCAGATATCATGACGCTAGAGTGAAACCTGGGGCATTTAAAGCAGGAGATCTGGTCCTCAAGAGAGTTAATCAGTCAACTAGGAAGCTCAGTGATGGCAAACTTGGGCCAAATTGGGAAGGGCCATGCAAAGTTAAAGGGTTCTCCCGAAAAGGGACCTACTGGCTAACCGGAATGGACAACAAGGACCTCCCCAATCCATGACATGTTGAGCACCTGAGGAAGTATTATGTATGATGTACCCAGCATGCATTAATGAAATTCTTACTCTTCGAGGCTCCAAAATGGTTGTCTACTTGCATGGCTCATGGGGCACAAAGCTACTAAGCCCAACTGGTCCGTCCCTAAGACTGACCTGACCAGCCGAAAGGCCAAAAGGCTAATAAGCCCAACTGGTCAGTCCCCAAGATTGATCAGACAAGCTGAAAGGCCACAAGGCTAGTAAGCCCAACTGGTCAGTCCCCAAGACTAACTAGACAAGCCGAAAGGCCACAAGGCTAATAAGCCCAACTGGTCAGTCCCCAAGACTGACCAAACAAGTCGAAAGGCCACAAGGCTACTATGCCCAACTAGTCAGTCTCAAGACTGACCCGATTAGCCGAAAGGCCAAAAGGCTAATGTCCAACTGGTCAGTCCCCAAGACTGACCAAATAAGCCGAAAGGCCATAAGGCTACTAAGCCTAATTGGTCAGTCCCCAAGACTGACCAGACCAGCCAAAAGGCCACAAGGCTAATAAGCCCAACTGGTCAGTCCCCAAGACTGACTGGACAAGCCGAAAGGCTACAAGTCTAATAAGCCCAATTAGTCAATCCCCAAAACTAATCAGACAAGGCAAAAGGCCACAAGGCTAGTAAGCCCAACTGGTTAATCCCCAAGACTGACCAAACAAGTCGAAAGGTCACAAGGCTAATAAGCTCAACTATTCAGTCCTTAAGACTGATTAGACAAGCCGAAAGGCCACAAGGCTAATAAGCCCAACTGGTCAGTCCCCAAGACTAACCAGACAAGCCAAAAGGCCACAAGGCTACTGAGCCCAATTGGTCAGTCCCCAAGACTAACCGGATCAGCTGAAAGGCCATAAGGCTAATAAGCCCAATTGGTCAATCCCCATAACTGACAAGATCAGGCAAAAATCTACAAGGCTACCAAGCCCAATTGGCCAGTCCCCAAGACTGTCCAGACCAACCAAAAAGCCATAAGGCTACCAAGCCTACTTGGTTGGTCCCATGGACTTACAGGTCAAGTTAAAAATGGCAATCACAAAGCATTTGAATAAAAGAACACAGAGCACAGATAAGAGGCAAAAATGCATTTTTATTAATTGAAGGCAATTACAAAGGCAGTCCAAAAAAAAAAAAACCTACTACAATAACTTGGGTCTTTTGAAAAGCTCAAGATTGAGCGTCGTCTTCTTCTTTTACTGCAAGAGTCTGGTCTTCTCCACCAGGCGCCTGGGAGGTGGTGTCATCAGACCGCTTCAGGGTAGAGAAATCCAGGTCTGGGAAGAGCTTCTTTACCGCAACCTTGGCGTCGATGAAACCCTCTATGTAAGCCTCGCCGACCTCGTCCTGGAAGGCCGCCCCAGCTTTAAACTCTTCCACAACCCTCTCCTGAGCGGTGTTGAGCTGCCCCTCTAGCTCAGCTACTCTCAAGGTCTGAGAATCCTTGACGGCCTCAAAGGCCTGGACATCAAAAGTCAACACCTCAACCTTTTTCTTAAGTTTTGCCGATTTGTCTAAGACATCAGTCTTCTCTACCTCAGCAACTGCCTTGGATTCCTCGGCATCTTTGACCTTTTTCTCCAGACCGCTGATGGTCTCGATCAAGGTCTCGATGACTTGACCTTTCTTGGAACTTTCAGTCATCTTCGCCTTCAAGTGGGTAGACAGACAGAGCGCTTTAACATGCAACTGCAAAAGGACGAACGGATCAGTACCAATAAGTCAGAGTAGTCAGATGAAAAAGAAAGGTTAACCAAGAGCATCACCTTGAGAGCATCGTGGTTCATGCTCTTTGTCAGTTGGGTGTTGTTCCAGTTGGAGAAGGAGGCCACGTCCTCCAAACTAATGAATTTTTGCATCCTCTCCCAAGCAGCCTGGATATCCTCCACAATGAGGGGCTCGTCCTGCTGAGCTGTAGGCGACTAGCCCTTAGGCGTTGCTGTAGTAGGTCGGGGCATACTAGTGCCAGACCTGGAGGTTTGACCAAGTGCCTGATCAGCAGAAAGAGCCCTGGCTCCCTTGGGTGGACCAACCACTGCAGGCCAGGGCCCTTGTCAGGTGGAGGCTCAACGGTCTTGCCCCTTGAGCTGGGTCAAGGGCGCTTGCTTGGTCGCTCCCCAGCAGCCTTCGCCCTCTCCATTTCCTCAAACTTCTTCTTCACAGAGGATCCCATGCTTCTCTTATTAAAGCCCATGGTAGATTCTTGTCCTATAAAACACACAAGGCGGGGATCAGTGCACTTGCATTAAAAATCAGCTACAACAGACATACCAGACTCCCTCCTCTTAGCGCGAAGGGCTTCGATAGAAGGGTATTGACCTAAGAGGTAGGCGGCCAAACTCTCACTAGCTACAAGGGGTGCCCAGTTCTTGACTGGCTGCTCCATCACCCTCGCTACTGAATCTTCCCTTGACTTGTCCTCCAGAATAGGAAGGTGTGCTGAGCAAAAGAAAAACGGATAATGGTCAAACCACTATCTTAAGTAGGGATCAAGCATGAAAGCACGAAAAGAGCTTACCTTTCCTACCTGGTCTACCCCATTGTTTGGGTATGTAGGGGTCTGGTCAATCACATCATTCCAGTGTGCAATCTCCATACCCTTATCATAAATGAAGAAGTACTTCTCCTTCTAGCGCTTATGGGAGACTGGGAGTCCAGTTATCATTGCTAGCTAACCCTCCCCAGCCGAGAAGTAATACCAACTCTCGCTCTCGCTCTCAGTTATTTTGTAACAAAAAAGAAAGTCTTCAAGGGTCAAGAGTTCCTCCCTGTTGGTAGCGGCCTGCCATAAGGTTGCACAGCCCACCAGTATGCGCCATGAATTGGGCATGAGCTGCCCAGGAGCTAGCCTGGCCCTGCTCAAGACTCCCCTAATGGGAGGAGCAATAGAAAACCTCAACCCCTCGGTCAGTGCACTCTCGTACACCGTGATCTCGCTAGGACGAGGGAAGCACCCTCTGTCCTCGCTCCCAGGAACTCTATAGCTCATGGAGGCCGAGAATTGGTAGGCAGACCAGTGTTTCCTCACTTTCGCCCTGTCGAGGATGGAGGCTATATGCCTCGCCTTGTACTTACAGTCTGGGGCAGAAAGCGACCCAACTTTAACCTCAACCACAGCCATAGGAGCACCTTCAAAGGCGTCTACGATGTCCACAGGGCTCCTTGCCCTCTTGGCCTCACCTCTTAGGTAACATCCTCAATGTCTGCCCCAGAGTAGTTTGCAGAGGCACTCGAAGCCTCTTTTGGTCTAACCTTATCCAAATCCATTGAGGCAGTGCACTCAGAACCGGATGATAGGATGATTGGGTGTGAGTTCATGATCCTAGGATCCTCTATTTCACGTAGGATCTCGAAAGTGGACTTGGAGGCCTCTAAAACGCCCCAATACACAGACTCGACAAAGGAAGGGTTGCCTATAAACCCTAGGGGGTACAAAGCCCTGGCTCTCCACTCGTAGTACTAGATGGATTTTTGTAGAAGCCAGAACATAAACCCATACCCCCAAAGTACCTTGATGAGTATGAAACTTAAGGGGAGGGTTTGGAGTTACTTCGAGCAATCAACAATGGCGGAAGAAGGGCAGAAGAAGGTGAGAGAAACCACTCGCTTGATAACTCGAAAAAGATGTGCAAAACGGAGGGCTCTTTGGCGAATCGCCAAGGCCTTATAGGCCCTCTTTTTTTCAAAATCAACGGCATAGATCTACCCACGGCTCCTAGATCAAACGGCCAGCAATGACAACGTCCCATCAATATACGGGGGCTAACCCCACTAGGTGAAGTAGCATAAACACCAAAGGTCATGTCAATTCGGCAGGCATAGTAATCATGACAATTTACAGCGCCATAAATGCACCTCGGGAGTGGCGCCCCGCGGCTCTTTGAAATTCCCACCGGCAGGCCCGGGCAGCCAAGGGAATTAGGGGCTTCTGATAATACGACAAGTGTAGCTGGTCTGCCCCCACTGGACAGACCAGGTAAGCCCAAGCTATGTCCCTAGACCAATGCCCTTGAGCTACCTCCTTGACAAGGTCTGCTAACAGACCTGGAGGGGCAGAGCTCCAGCACCAAGCACTATCATCAAGGCACACTGAGATTCTCGCCTGAAGATCAGCTCCCACGATCCCATGATTAGGACAATTTTGTCCACGACTGGGGGCATAGTTCATAAAGCCCAACGTGAGGGCATAACAGTTTCCCACGATCCCTGGTGCCAATTTAAGGGCACGATTAGCTCTCCTATTAATGTACCCACAATCTGATTCACACTCCTTGCCAACATTTTTATAAAAAGGGCTATCATCATCTCCAATAGAGGTACGAAAACACATGAATTCTTAAGCATTGTTACTCTACCCATTTATCTTTAGCTTAACTTTAGTATCGAAGTGTTTTTAGCAGGCACTATACCGGTGTATCAAGCGAGAAGATTCATCATCTTAATCGTTTGCGTCGAAGGTCAGGAATGTCGTATAAATTCACTGCATCATCACTGGGAAAGCTAATCAATCGAAGCACAAAACATTAATGAACACAAAATACCAAAGAAAAGTAACAACAAAGAAAGTCATGGAGAGAGTTTCCCAACCTGCTACATTACTGACAAATTAAACCTCTGCCGAATTCCGGCAACCATCACAACCACCTGCGCCTTATCACGGTGCTCACAGCCACAGGCCTTATGCCGCCTATGATACTTTCATGTCATGTCATCAGTCAGATCAGCCGTGCTATTCTCAGCTTGACAAACCCCAATCTACCTCCTCCTCCTCCACCACCACCACCAGTGTCTGTTTAGGTTGCAAGTGTTTATGTGCAGAAGCTTTTAGCGAGAGAAAATAAAGAAAAGGGAATCTTTATTGGGGGGGAGACGACTATGCGTGTGTTTTAGTTCTCGTGAGCTGTGGCCCTTAGGCTGTCAAACTAAAGTCAGGACCTGAGGAGGTGTTAAGAGGATCTCCAGGTGTTCAAATTAATTATTTTAACTAGTTAAACATTTAAAATATATCTTTAACAGGTTTATTATTTCACTAACTAAAATAATTAATATTATTTTAACTCTTTAAATACATAGAGTTACTATTCAACTCTATATTAGTTTTTTATTCAATTTTCTCTTCTTTTTTTTTCTTGAAGTATGTGTACTAAAAAATAAGTAGTTTAAATAAGTGACTAATTAAAATAAGAAGCATTATTAATATATTAAAAAATAATTAGTTAAAATAGAAATTATATTTTAACTATGCAAGTGGTAGTATTGGAGATACTTACCTGTTAGCCTTATTAAGTTGTTAGATTGAACGGTTGCGCCGACAGTTCGTGAAGGAGACGATTCTGTAGTTGGGTTGGGATCAAGTGGGGTAAGCTGACGGCAGCTCCGGTGACGTGTTTGGCGGTGATTTTCGTTGGGGGTTGGTCAAACGTCAAAGTACCATGGTTTTTTTTTTTTTTTTTCCTACTTTATTGTTTGGGTGCAACGAAGCGTGGTCAAGTTTAGTTGGTTTTTCTGTTTTTGAAAGTAGGAGAATGCAACTCCAAACAAGTTCTTGGTCGAGCTCATTTGCGATCAATTCTGTGTGAAAGTTTGATCCTTTCTTTAACATCTCAAGTGAGGGTAGGAGTGAGTATTAGTCTAGACGAATTGGGTCTATGCTAGGAATAATTTTTATCAAACCTAAAATAAAATTTTAAGTTTGCTCAATTACAAAATTACAGTTATAAATTTGTCCATTTAACACAAATTTTTTTTAACAAATAATTTTTTTCTCTAAATTTTTTTTCAATAACATAAAATTTACATATATTTAAAATATATAATATATTGCAGGTCAGGTTGGGCTTCAACGGGCCATCGAGCCCATTGTGACTCCCTAAGTGACGGTCATATAATGTTTATACATTCATACAAAAACTTAATGTCAATGTTAAAATTTTTATTACAATCACACCATACAATAAGAACTCAATGTCATTTGACTAGTGGACCATTTTCCGTTTCATTAGATAAAGAACTTGAGCTTTTTTTGGCTACAGTTTTTGTGGACTTCTACATTTAATATTTTTTACTAGTTTTTAGCGTAAAAGCTGGTTAAAAAAAACCCACTAAGAGTTGGTAAAAAATCCAGAAGGTAAATAAAAAAACCAGTAAAAAAAAGGATATCCAAAAAAAGCCTAATGCGTTTGGAAGGGAAGAATGGGCAGCCCTGTTACTGGGGCACTGTATAACTCCTTTGATGCACTAAGTTACTGTACTCTACCTGACAATAGAGAATTTTGCTAAAATAAAATATATGAATTTGCATTGTTTGGCATGAAGAAATTTCAAAAGTAAGTTTGATCATGATACATTAGAATCCCTTCTTTTTGGTTTTTTATTTTTTTTAATTCGGAAGCATATTATTTAGAATCCCAATTTGAAATTCTTTCAAAATGGCCGGATTTGGACAGAATTAAATTTTAATCTTGATCATATGCTATTTTATTTATTTTATGTGATAGCACAGCATATTTTATCAAGTTTGAGGTAGCATCCTTTTTCTCTTCTTCATAAATCGAACTTTGTTAGATATATAAGAAGTTAAACAAACATAACAGGGCCCCAGGAAGTAGGTGGAATGAACCTAATCTTGCAGAATATACAAAAGCTCCATCCATCATATATGTTGATCAGCAGTACATATATATAAATCATAGTCTCTACATAAATCTTTGCCACAACTACTGCATACCTCAAGACCATGGAATGTTATTCTTCAACATATATGATACATAAGTTGTATATATATATATATATATTTAACCTCCACCAAACACAAGGAAAAGCATTTGGATGACAGAAGAGAGAGAGCATGCCTGCTTCAGAGAATACAAACAGCTAATTAGAGCCTTCATCTGATCTGGAAATGTTTGTAAGTGGCATTTTCTTGGATGGTTATTTGAATCCTTCCCCTATCATCAACCTGCCCACAAACAATATCCTTCAACTGAGTGCCTGTTCCCTTCCGGCTCGAGCCTTCTGCCTGAGTATCGGCCGCGCTCTTCCTACGACGCTCGTTGTGTCCGGCCAACCGCCTCCGGCAACTTCTTTTGGCTTCATCAAACTCTGATAGCTCATGGAATCTACATCACATTGTTCCAAAATTGAGAATGCAAATTAGAGAAATAAAAAAAAAAAAGAAAAGAAAAGAAAAGAAAGAAGCCGCGTTACTTTGTTTTTCATTGACTACAAATACAAGAAGAGGGAACATGATAATTAATAAACTACCATATGGACAAAGGTAGAAGGAGGCCGGAGCAAAGACAGAATAAACACCTCTGTTCTTGGGCCCACAAGACAAAATTCATTATAATATACACAGCGCATGGTGCGAGTAAGTAAGAGAGAGTTTATGAATAAATAGTATTATCTAATACCAAAAATGGTTGATCCCGTCTTAAGCCGCCACCCAATGAAAGCAACCCGAAGAAGGCCAAATATGGTAGAAAATTCCAAATTGATTTTGGATCACATGTGCTGAAAGTCCACCTAATTGTGTGAGTCAGTTGGAATCACCTTGATAAAAAAAATTCAAAATACAACTTTGAAACAACTGGAGTTGCCTTTAAACAAACAGAATATTTTTAAAATACACACAAGTTAGACACCTTTGCATCGTTTATACCACAAGCTTACCCTTGTGCAGATTTTCTTATACAATATTGAAGCATGCGTGTGCACGCGAAGACTATGACGTTATTTATTTTCCTAGGAAACAAACAGAGGAGCAAACAAAGAGGACTGATATTATGCAAATTATATAAACAGAAGCTGGTGGATTATACTAACAAATTTCAACTTGAATTGAGATCACATGGAAGCAAAATCCAAGCCATCATATGACTAGATCAGACAAAGCCACAGATCCTGTTTTAGGAAAGAGGCAGGATGCACCACATTCATCAACAACTGCAGTTTGAACACAGCCTAGCAATTCAGAGGGTACCTTCTTTTAGTCTTGTATATTGCTCTGTATGCAACAGAATTACTCACTGTCTTTCGGTAATGTCACCTTTGCTTAAGTTTGTTTCAGAAACTATTTTTGCCGAGACTGCATTCGAAAATTTGGCTTTCACAACTTGTTTTCAAGAAATTTTTTAGTAAATACCTAAGTTTTAGGAACCAGGAAAGGCACCTTCTTGAGTTTTCGGAATTGCATAAAAATGATGGAATTTTAAATAGTCTTTTTTTTTTTTTTTTACGAGAACAAGAAAACAAGTAGTTCTCAATTTTTTTGGTTTTGAAAATATAAAAAACCGAAATCGAAAAGAGAAATGGAACCTAGTTAAACAGGGTGGTCACTCATCAACTAGATCAATCAAGTAAACTTTCAGACCCCTTGTGCGACACTTAACTGAATGGTGAATAGTAGTCAACTACAAAGTCTACAATACCAAACCTTCAACCTTCAACCTTCAAAGTCACAATGAAATTAAATTTGATCAATCCAAGCACAGAAAAACAAGAGAGAAAGACATTAAGGGTTTCCCAACCTGCTACATTGTTGACAAAACCTCTGCCGGATTCCGGCAACCACCACAACCTGCGCCTTGGAATGGTGCTCACAGACCCTATGCCGCCGATGATACTGCTTGGCATCAGTCAGATCAGCCGTACACTTCTCAGCCTGACAAACCCGCATCGAACTCCCTCCACCGGAATTGTACCCTTTCTTTCCAGAGCCACCACCAGTGCCGCCGCCGGCTGTCTTCCTCTTATCGTCCTCGGAAGGATTAACCAAGTCCTCGTCGTTGTCTGCACCGCCCCCATCCATGGCCTCCTTCTTCACCTTGTCCTTCATCATGGCCTTTAGCTGCACTTCCCCTCTGCTACCACTCCCACCTTCCATGGATCGAAAGAAAACAGTGAATTAATAACCCAACAGAGGGGGTGAAGAATGGGAGATATTGGGTGGTGGGAGGATGGGAATTTTGAGAGGAAAAGGTGAAAAGCTAGAGAGGGATGTGTGAGGACCACAACCTCCATTTTTTTTTGTGTGTTTGTTTGCATATGTATATACATAGATAGGTGAAGAATGCTAAAAACAAATGAGTGTGCATATGTTTACGTGGGGAACCTTTTATATATAGAGAGAGAGAGATAGAGAGAGACGAAAAAAAAGGGAAACAGCTTGTTTGGAATTTAAGGAAAATTAATAGTTTTTCTTAATCTCTTTGTTTGGTTCTTAATTTGAGGATAAATTATTTGATTATTTTAAAGGTAATTCTGATTTCTTTAGGCTTGGATCAAAAATTTAGTGATAAAAAAGAAAAATAAAAATAAAAAATGAGAAAAAAGAGAAAAAAAATATTTATTTATTTCGTTCTATTTTCTCTCACTTATTTTTAATTTTTTTTTATAAATTCAAGTTCTAAATATAATATTAAAGAAATATGACATTTCTCATTTTCTCGTAGGTATGGCTTCTTCTGTTTAGGTGGGGGCTCGTACTTTTAAAAATTGAATAAGAAAGGGAAAAATTACAAACAAAAATAAAAAATGGTTTTTCTTCCCACGTTTTTTTTTATTTTTAGTTTCATTCATCTTTTCTTTTTAAAAGTTATCCTATTATTTTCTTTCTTTTTTCTTTTGAGTTTGAAACAAGGAAAAGTAAACCCTTTGACATTACTTTTATTTTTCATATTTTTTGAAACAAAAAAAAACTTTTCATTTTTCATGTTTCCAAATACAAAAGAATATATAACTTCGAAAAACACACTCATTTTCATTGGAAAACAGGTTTCGAAAACTTGGAATTTAAAACATTTTTTGGTTCCTAAATTTGTGTTGTTCCAAAAACAAAAAAAAAATCTTCTAAAAATGGGATTCAAAAGGCAAAAATAATTTTGATAACCAGTTTACAAAACACAATCTAGACAATTATTAAAAACTTTAAACTCGAACCATGACAAAATACAGTTTCCTTTTATTTTTCTTTACAAACTAGACATAAGTTTTCTTATAATTTTTTTAATTATTGTAATTGTAATTGTCCTTATAATTTCTGTTTCTCACTTTTTTTAAAAAAAATTACTACCCACAATTAGAAGTAAGTTAATTACCAACTAATATGTATCACATCAATCTATGGAATTCAACTAACGTGATATCCATCTTTACACGCGAATTGAATTTTATCGAGTGAAGAGTGAGCCACTGTAGCTAACATTCTCTCTTTTTTTTTTTTTTTTCTTTCCACAAAGTCCAATTTTTTTTCTGGGCCGGGGGGAGGGAGGGGGAGCCTGTGGGTGCGTGTTAACTCTCGTGAGTGGTGGCCCCTACGCAGTAAAAATAAAGTGAGGGAGGAGATGAGAGCCAGAGCGGGCTGTTAGGTTGCACTATTGCGCGGACAGTTCTCGGGACGATTCTGTAACTGAGTTGTGATTATGTGGGGCAGGTGATGGCGGCACGTTTGACGTGTTGGTCGGTGATAGGCTTCGTTGTGTGAATATATGTCTCTAATTCTTTCCGACTTTAGAGGTTGGGTCCAATAAACAGTCGAAACGTGGTCGAGCTCACTTGGGTGATCATTTTGGTGATTAATTCTCGCAGAAAGTTTGGTGTCCGTTCTTTTACATGAGAGTGAGGTACGATTCCTAGTGCAGTTGTGGGTGGTGGTGGTGGTGGTGGGGCCTTGGGATGGCGATGTCTGGTCCAACCCCTGCTAACAAACGGTTTCTTTGAAGTACATCCTTGGTTTGTTGGGTCAGGAACTCGGTTATGTTTCGATGTAATATTTTTAATGAGCCTTTTTGTTTTAGTTAAAAGTTAGGTGCCGGGTTTAATGGTTTAACGACGGCGTTTTAGGATCGTAATATAGTAGGAGGTCGAAATAGTTTACAATTTAAATGTTCGTAGAGTAAAAAAAAAAAATTGCTTTAAACTCTCAAATCGAGAGTTAAGTTTGTGCACTAATTTTTACACGTCACTCATGCCTTAGTTTTAAATTATAATATTAGTTAAAGAAAAGGTAAAGATTAACATATAAATTCATTGTCTAGATGTATGAAGTGTTAAATATTATCAAAATTTTATTTTCAAACACTTTATAATTTGTACAATTAGAGAAATAATGCTTAACATGTGAGCACATGTTAAGCAAACCCACAAATAAAATATAAAAAAAGGAGCAATTGCTACAATGATTAATTCTTATTTATCAAATCTCTCGAATTGTGAATTTATAAAGTGGCCTCTAATCATAAATCTACTGTAGATTCATGATTGGAGGCCAATTTATGTACCTATTGCATATCCGCATCTTCCGTAAGATCATAATTGGAGGCCAATTTGTCTACTTATTGCATATCCACATCTTCCGTAAGATCGTTTAGTCTCGTGTATATTAGATTAAAAAAAAAAAAAAATCACTCATCTTTAAATTGGTTATCTCTAGCCTTATTTGTGCAACCAAATATAAGATAAGGCTGGTCTGGGAGATTAGTAGTCCAATCCGGACACCTTATCTAGCGGAGCAAACACAACTTTGTGCATTTTTGAAAGAGAAAATGGGCAGCCCTGTCCTTTGCATTGTATAACCATTACTGTGCTAGCAATAGCAGCCGTTTCATAGAATTTGACTAATAAAATAGAGGATAATTATATTTTACTTTCTTGTAATTTAAGCGAAAATCATATCATCTACATGTGATTTAAAAGTAAATACATAATTTTTTTGGTTTGGACTTAATTTTAAAATGAATGAAACTTAGTAGAATTAACTGTAATTTTGGCACATGAATATTTTCATCATTTTCTCTCTCCGGAATGAAAAATAAAAAGACAATTTTGTTTGTTAATGTCAAAATAAAATATTGTACTTCGCAAGAATAGTTTTGTCATTTCACCAAATAGGTCATAGTTTTATTCATTTTGTAGATAAGTTCAAATCAGACTAGAGTTATATATTCGCTTTTGAATCACATAGTAGTCATTTGATTTTCTTTAAAACTATAAGAGGATCAATTATAATGATCCCTAAAAGAAATGATTATATTGTTTGGCATGAAGGAATTTCAAGAGGAAGTTGGATCTCGACATAAAATTCCATTTTCAAATATCTTATAAAAGAGAAATTATACAGTATTTTTAAAGCACTACGTGTTTTTACTCTACCACTTATATGACATGAGTTTCTCACTTGTTAGGTGAGAAATATGACCTAATACTTGAAGAATCATTCCATGTAAATGGTGGAGCAATAATGACCTGAAAATTTTTCTTCCAAAATGGCCAGATTTGGACAGAATTCAATTTCCACTCGGTATAACATTCAAGGGCAAAATTTGTCAGCAATCAATTTTCTTTTAATAAAATGCGATTTAGTACCAAACAACAGAAAAGGTCTTTGATGTCAAGTCCATTCCATTAATTTCTCTTTTCCAAATACATTTTGGTTCTAAATCTAGTGGTAAGATACCTCCATAACACATGTTTAATTTATGTAAAGTAGACAACAACTAAATAGGGAGCCTATCATATAATATATCCGTTTTTCCTAATGGGGCATATGCGTCCTTGGACTTGGGGATAATTTATAACCCATTCAAACGTATATGAAATTTGTTTTTATAACAAAATAATAAAATATGGGTCTTCATATTGAGGCTAACCTCACAAAAAATTAGATTTTTTTTTTTTTTTTTGGTACAGAAAAATTAGACTTACAACCACCCCAAACAACCTAACCTTAGGTGATGCTGGAACGTCTCAACTAAGAGGGATGTAAGGAAGACGAGTGGCCCAATTGGTTGTCCACTGGTAGACTTATCCACATTTTAAGCATAGAATCTCAAGTTCGATCCCTCATCACTCTCTTTTATAGTCAATCATTATTCATACAACGCATGAGGTTTATATGATTAATGTGGATGATCACCCTGCAAAGGAATAGTCGATTGAAAACCTGAATATCCTATGACAAAAAGAAGAAGAAGACGACATTGCTGTAAAAATGTTTGATACTGTTTGTTGTGCAGCTCAAAATACTTATGATTACCAAAAAAATAAAAAATAAAAGCACTTCTTTGGTATGGCATGCTTCGCTCAATTGAAAATTTCACCTAATTTTTACAAATTATAATAGAAGTTTTTTTTATCATTAAAACTAGATTTGTGAGGAGATTGGAAATACATCTAAGAAATCAATTTATCAGTCTGGATATTTTAGGACCCAATTTTTTTATTTTATTAATGTGACATGCTTCTTTTTGGTTATATTGGGATCTTGGAATTATTAGAGTTTCTTATAAATTTTAATTTTATGCATAACTAAACAAAAATAAATAATTTTTTTGACAAATACCTATTCATTTCCTACTCGTTTTCCTATCCCAACAAAATATATATCTTTCACTTCATTTTACTTTTCCTAGAACTAGATAACTTTCAAAATTTCACTTGTTAATAAAAGTCACTTTTGGACTACAAATCTAAATTCCAAATATCACACTTACTTTAGTTGTTTTATTTTCACGAAAGTTTGTTGGAAAATTGTTTTCAATTTTTTTCTCCAATGATGCATAATCTTGTACTTCTTATTGGATAGGATTTGAGAAAATATGTTTTATTCAATAAACTACTCATTGGGAAATCCATAATTGTTTGGAACTTGTGGAAAGGAAAGAGAAAGGAAGGGAGAGATAAGTTATGCAGGAAGTGATTTTTTTTCCTTTAAAAATGGAAGTAAAATAACTTTATCTTATTTGAAATCCAAAGAGAAAAAGAAATAAAATAATAGAATAATTAATAAAAATAAAAATGAAAGGAAAGTGAATAGAAAAATAATTTTCTCTTCTTTTTCTTTAGAACTTTTTTTTCCCCCTTTCCTCCAATCGCACCCTAGTTTTTAACTAAGTCATTTCAGCTCGAGAAAAAAGCACGGTGCTCTCTCGTTCGAACTCATCCTACTAGAAGGATGAGTGCGACTATGTTTGAACTTAGAATTAATTTAACTAAGGGTTTTTTTAGAAAAATAGGAGTCGCCACCTAACTAGATTAAGGTGAGTTAGGTCACTTAAAACTAAGTATAATCCGGAGATTACACTTAGGGTTTTAGAAAAAGATTTTGAAAAACTTTCTCAAGTGAGGGTTTTTGAGAAAATAAGTTGTTTTTCAACTTTTGAAAAGTTTTAAGCCCTACTTGAAAATAACTCCATTTTGGTCTTTTGAAGACAGAAATATATGGTTCGGGGGTTAGTTACATGTAGGAAAGATATTCTAAGATCATCACCCTACCCTGCCCTTTCGGTACCTACAAGTCTAATCACCCTTAATTCACTCACTTGAATAGCCGGTTACTATTATCCACTTAATATCTACTTTAGAATTTTAAAAATAGGATTTGATCATTAATTTTTGGATGAATGATGCATTATGCAAATCTTGAGAAAAATGTTGGAAAAATATGGAAGTTTGATGGAATTTGAAATGGAAATCTTGAATGGATAGAACGTTTTGGAAATGGAACTAGGGTAGAAATAAGAGTTATGACCACAACATTTTAGGTTGCCTACGTATCTCATTTGGCAAGAATTAGGTCATTCATAGTTCGGGCCCGATAGAAAATAGGTGCATTAGGGCCTTTGGAATGTTTGAAGATACTTTAAGGTCTTTGGAAAGGTTTGAAGACACTTTGTGCTCTTTGTGTAAAGAGAGCTTGAGAATTTTGATTTGAATCGGATGTTAGAGTGTTTTTGGAATAGAACTTGAAGGTTTTTGAAAGTGCTTTTCAAATGGAATTTTGAAGTGTTTTGGAATGTTTTTGAATATAACTCAAGAGAGTTTTGAAAGTTTTCAAAACTTGAGTATGGACTTGAAAATTAGATTTGGGCTCACAAGAGCTCTTATGAACTTGTCTTGAAATGATTTTTGAAAATAGTTTTCATGTACCTTATGAAAGGCATGTTGAATATTTCATCATCTTGAAGAGGCTAGTTAATGAATAGCTAAACTCCTTTAAGGCTATGACTTTTGAAAACATTTTTGGAAAAGGGATTAGAGACTTCCCTTGGGTTTTTTTTATAGCTTTAGGTTTATAGAACCCTACTTGATATATCACCTCCCTTGATCAATCTCACCCATGTAAAGCGTAAGGTTACTTCAAGGATGTGACTTTTGAAAATTATTTTTTAAAGTAACCTTTGAAAACACTTAGGGTTTTGAAACCCTAATATGGACAACCTTGAAGGTTGTACTTAATGTGTTACTTTCCTTAGAATCCTTTAACCATAAAGGGTTGGGGACGTTCTAGGGTTGTGAGTTCTTGAAAACATTTTTGGAAATAGTTTTTGGAAAACGTTAAGCCTCTAGCCATTTTAGTTGAGACAAGTTCAAGAGAACTTTTTGGAGATATTTTTAAAAATAAAGCGTGAGAATATTTGAAAAGATTATGGAGTTGATTTTTAAAATCTCAAAAGAGTAGTAAGTTTTCAAAAATATGTTATGAAAATAGTTTTTGAGTTGAAAGATTATTTGAAAAGAGGTCTTTGAATTGAAACTTTGAAACTTACTAACCTAGATCAAGATGACCTAGAGTTAACTAACTTGGATTAGGTTAACCTAGGGTTAAGGTGACCTAAGGTTAAATAACTAAGGTTAGGTTAACCTAGGGTTAAGGTGACCTAGGGTTAACTAACTGAGGTTAGGTTAACATAGGGGTTTAGTTGAATTAAGGTTAGACTACTAGGGTCAAGTTAACCTAAGGTTGGAAGATGGTTTTGAATAGAGAGTTTTATGCATGAAATTTGAAAGTATGTTTTGAAAACCATTTTATGAAAGCCAATCAAGTGAGTGTTGGGGTCCTATGGTTGATATTTGGTAACCGTTTAAGAGAGGGTTGCTTTGGAACTATTTCACCCACAAACTCAAGAGAGCAAAAATTGTAAAAATCAATATTGAATAGATAGTTTTGAAAACTTGAAAATTAAATAAAATGACCTTTTGAAATTTGGCTTTAAAAAGGAAGTTTTGGAAAACCACTTCTAACAAGTTGAAGACCACTCTAAACAATAAGGGTTCATATGGTTGATTTGAAGGAAAACACTCCAAAGAGGACTCCATGGAACCATTCCAACTACAATATTCAAGAGGGAAAAACTTCTAAAAATCAAGATGAAAATGATAATTTAGGGAAATCATTTTATGCAAGGTGAAGAGGGTGCAATTTTGAAAATCCTTTTTGAATGGAATTGTTTTGAAACAATTTTAAAAAAAATAGAGCCAACTCTAATGAATTAGGGTTCATATGGTCAAGATAATGGGGAGACCACTCAAGAGAGGGTTCCAAGAGACCATTTTAACCATAAAATTTAATAGAGTAAAGCCCTTGAAAATTAACATGGAGGAAGAGGGTTTGAAAGCCATTTTAATGCAATTTTGAAAAGCAATGAAATGTAGGATTACAAAATGAAGTTAAGAGACTTAAAGAGGGTTTTTTAAGGTGTGAAAATTGAGGGTTTGACCTAGGCTTCAAGGAACTAACTCTAGGACCAGTTTTAGGAAAACATTTAAATATAGAGCTTGAGAATGCTATAGAGATAGAGATAGTGAAAGTTTTGAAAAAATGGTCATAAATATGAAAATAAAGCCAAGCATGCAAAACATGAACTAGATAACTATATGCAAAGGGGTCATGAAATCATATAAGGCTAAAGGCTTCACCACATAGCAAGGTGCTCTAAGGCCATACCATCTTAAAGTAGGTTTGCGAGAAGTTCCCACACGGTGGCTCTCACAAACTTTCCTCTAGGCATGAACTAAGAGCTTTCTTGTTTCAAGCATGCAAGAAAGGGGGGGTAGAAGATGGAGATTAAAATAGAGAATAGCCTAAGTAGGCTAGGAGGGAGAAGAGAGGAGTGGGGATTGCAAAAATATAAAGGGAATACTACATTTTACCTTCAAACACTTTCAAACCTCCATGAATGCCTTGACTTGAGCTTAAATAGCCTTGAAGGGGCCGTAATGTGGTATTTTATGGCATTGAAGGCTATATAGGTGTAGTGTATGGGTTAGGGGGACATGGAATCTAGCCTAAGTGTTTAAAGTGTGTGATGTATTTAGGAATTCGAGGTTCTGGAGCAGTTTTAGCAGAGCTTTGCTATCAATTTCAATTCTGGAATATACAAAGGGGGAGGTTTGTATTTATAGGCAAAGCTGGAGAGGCCTAGCGCATGTAGTACATGCGCCTGGGCAAATTATGTAGTACATGCGCCTGGGCAAAATTTGCCCTGGCGCATGTAACACTATTCTATTGGCAGAATGCCACATGACACACATTGTACTGGTTAAATCTCAAGGGCTAAGCAAATTTTGATCGATTTGATCAAAATCTGGGTGCATGTAGCATGTACTCCGCCGCTAGAAATGTTCATTTAAATTTTGCCTCGATAATTGTGCAATCTAGAAAAGATTCGGGAAAATCGATTATGTTCATGGTGTTCTCCTCGTATTCCTCATGAACTTTGAATTTTCATAAAGCTTGAAAGATGTTCAGAAGAGTGAGATATCATCTTAGGAAATGTGCACAAAAACACACTTTTGTGGAGCATCTGTGATTCGCTCTGCGAGTGTTCAAAAGTAGCCGTTTATGGGCCATATGATTGGGGCCTTTGGAAAGCGATATCTCCGATTAGACCGTACTGATGGAAAGTGTTATGGAAATACTTTCGAGAATTTTCTAATTTACACATTTCTTAATTCATTTGATGATGCGTTATAATTAGGGAATTGGAGAAAAAGTCAACCTTGGTAGAGCGTCTGTGAGACGCTCCAAGAGTTACTAAAAGTGACAGTTTTTTGAGCCATGCTATAAGGGGCTTGGGGAAGCAATCTATCTGATTGAGCCATATCGATGGAAAGACCTATGGACGAGCTTTTGAGAATTCCCTAGTTTACGCATTTCTCAAGTCGTTTGACGATGCGTTATATCTAGGGAATTAGGAGAAAAGACAACCTTTGCCGAGTGTTTGTGAGACACTTCCCGGGGGGGGCTTTCATTAAGTTGGGAGTGTTTGGAGTCGTGAGGTTTACCTTGGGTTAAACAGGGGTGTATGATGAGACTGCCGTTCAATACCCAGGGCCGGTGTAATTTCGGGATGCGTTCGGGTCGTCAGGGATAAAACGGTCGTTTTGATCAAGCATGGTTCAAAAGGGTCAGGATGGATTGGAGTGGCTTGTTAAGCGTGCCAAATTGTTGAAGGACTGTGCTGAAGATGTTTTCGCTGTTTGGTGGGATTTGTACTATGTTGGGGCGTTGTAAGCACCCCATTTTTGACCGCTCGGCAATCTACACTCTGTCCAGACTTGTTTTCAAGTCATTTTGGGCATATTCCAATCAAAACCAATCCTCTAGGTTCAAATTCCATTTTTCCATCGCTTCGCAGGCCTGTCAGGTCCAAATAGAGGCAAAATGACCAAAATGCCCTTAGGGGGCATTGTCCTTTCTTATTCCAATTCCAATCCCTCTCTCGAGACAGTTTATTCCTCGAGACGGTCCGAGTAGCAAAATTACTCATAAAACCGTTAGAGTGGCGGAAACACTCACAAAACCGTTAGAGTGACAGAAACACTCACAATCCAGGCACGTCTCTTCGGAGACAGTAAGACCCCTTTCCAATCCCTCTCTCGAGACAGTTTATTCCTCGAGACGGTCCGAGTAGCAAAACTACTCACAAAACCGTTAGAGTAGCGGAAATACTCACTCAACCGTTAGAGTAGGCGAAATACTCACAAAGCCGTTAGAGTAGCGGAAATACTCACAGAACCGTTAGAGTAGCGGAAATACTCAATCCCGTTAGAGTAGTGGAAATACTCATAGAACCGTTAGAGTAGCGGAAATACTCAATCCCGTCCGAGTAGAGGAAATACTCACAAATCATCAACCCCGTCCAAGTAGCAGAAATACTCACAAATCATCAACCCCGTCCGAGTAGCGGAAATACTCACACCGTTAGAGTGGCGGAAACACTCCAAACCTAGGTCAATAACCGTGTTTGTTAGCTCACTTCGGTGAAAAATGACCAGACTATCCTTAAGACCTTTTCCGAGACTTTCCGGTCAAGATGACCATTTTGCCCCTAAGCATCTGAATGCCCCGGGAACCACACCGGCTTTGGGTATCAAATCGGTAATGTCCCGAGAATACTTTTTATAGTGTTCTCGACCTTCCTTTACCTTTCCGGACCATTCTGAGTCAGTTCCGGCAAACCCGGTACAAAATGACCGTTTTGCCCCTAGAGGGCTGGTCTCCTTCTTCGACCACACCGGCTCTGGGTATCAAACCGGTAATGTCTCGAGAATACTTTTTATAGTGTTCTCGACCTTCCTTTACCTTTCCGGACCATTCCGAATCAGTTCCGGCAAACCCGGCACAAAATGACCGTTTTACCCCTGGTGGGCCGGTCTCCATTTCCGACCATGATGGCTTTGGGAATCAAACCGGCAACCTCTGGGAACATTCTAAATAATGTTTCCAGGTCCCAAGTCTTTTCCCGGGACAATCCAAGTTCGGCCCGACAGTTTTCTGGTCCGATTGACCGTTTTGCCCCTAAAGGCTCGGTCAACCTTTCCGACCCACCTTATCTTCATTTTTCAAGTCAAATACCTCCAGGACACTATTTCAAGTGTTCCTGCTCCTTTCCGGCCTTCCGGGTCACTCCCGGCCCCTTCAAATCATTCTCGGACTTTCCGGAGTCACTCCTAGTGAAGCTAGGCTAAAGTTTACATGGTAGTCACTAGTACAGGCGCCCAAATCTAGTCAAAGATACGTTGCTTGCCGACCTTAATTTTTTTCTAAATGGCCGGCGCCACTACAAGCCAAAAAATGGCCTGGCACCACTCCTAGTGGCGTCAGTGTATAATTTGGCCTAGCGCCACTGCAACAGGCGCCAGGTTTGTCTTCTCTCTATAAATACAGAGTTTCATTCAACGTGAGAAGGGTCTGCAAACTTAACCTAAGAATCCTATATTTCGATATACAGAGCTCGAGCACCTCCAAAAACCCTAGTTTCCTTAGGTTCTCCAAACCCTAGCCACTCTACACTAAACCCTAGCCACCATACACAAACCCTAGCCTCCTATACACTCATACACACCCCCATACACTCATACCCTAGCCTTCATCCATCCTTTGAAGACTTGAAGAGCTGCCATCTAAAGCTTGAAGATAACCCTTGAAGGTTGAAGAAGAAGATCAAGACAAAGACCGAAGACCGAAGACAGCGTGGCGTGCAAAATAAAGAAGACATACAGTAGGCTTTCTCTTTAATTTTCTGCACTTTTCCCGCTCTCTCTTCTCTCTCCAACCCACTTGGGTTTTCTCTATTTTAATCCCCCATCTCTTTCCCCCCCTTTCTTTGCATGCTTGAAACAAGGGGATTCCCGGTCCATGTGTAGGATTGGGCTATTGGAGAGTCACCGTGTCGGGGGCTTTCTTCTAGTCTAACCAAAGACCACGTGGGTCCGGCCCCCTTGATTATGTGGTGAAACCTTAACCTTGTATGTTCACGACCCCAAATTGCATTGTGCATATCATAGTCTTGCATCTTCCAAAATCCGTTTTCAAAGTTGTTTTCAAAATCGTTTTCAAACTTGTTTTCAAAATTGCATCAAAATCTCTTTTTCAAAAACATGTTTTCAAAACCACAATTCTAGGGTGATTCTAGTCTTTCTATGGCTAGGGTTGCTTTAGGAAAGTGTTACATTAAAAGTGACCTTTTTGGTTTATATTTTCAAATCTTATTGTTTTCTAAAACCACTTTCTTAAAGTGGTTCTAGCCCTCTTATGGTTAGAATCGCTTTAGGAAAGTGAGACGTTTTCATACTTTCCAAAAAATTCTCTCTTCAAAAATCTCTTCCTAAAAATCTCTTTTTCAACATATTTTCCTAAAACTCTCCTCTTCAAAATTGTTTTCAAAAACTCCCTTCCAAACTCTATTTTTCAAAATTTCCTTTTTCAATTCCTTTGCAAAATCCTCTCCCCAAAATCCACTTTCTAAAAACCTTCCCCAAAAATCTTTCCAAAAACTCTCTTCAATAATCTTTAACCAAAAACCTTCCTAGAAAAACTCTCTCCAAAAATCTTTCCAAAAACTCTCTTCCCAAAATTTTCCTTCTAGAAATTCCCCTCTAGGATTTTCCTTCCAAAATCTACTTTTCTAAAAACACACTTTCCAAAACTCCTTCTCTTTAAAATATTCTTCCAAAAACTCCCTCTTCAAACACACTTTTCAAAAACTCCTTTCTAGGTTTCCCTTCTAGAAAACCTTCGTTTCTAAAAACACACTTTCTAAAAACTCTTTTCTTAGAGCCCCAAATCAAGCCCTAGAACCCACAATTAGGAAACCCTAATTTTCCTCCCAAAAACATGATTTTCAAACCTTGCCCCAAACCTAGGTTTCCAAAATCTCTTGTTTTCACATCCAAACTATACATGTTTTCAAAACCTCTTTTCTACGTCAAAACTATGATTTTCCAAATCTAGGGTTTCTAGAATCTCCTTTTCCAAATCCTTGCCAAATCCTACCTTCCCTTTAGGAAACCGAATCAAATTTCCCCGTTTAGGAAGCTAGATCCCGTCCTCCATTTTTGGAAACAAAATCAAATCTTTTCTTTTAGAAACCAAATCCAATCCTTTCCAAATCCAAATCTTTCCTAATTCAAATCCTTTCTAATCCTCCACTTTCCTAAATCTTAAGTTTCCAAAATTTGAACATAAAAATCTTTCCTAATTCAACCCTTTCCTAACCCTAGCCCTTTTCCAAATCTCAACTTTCCAAATCTAATTTTTCAAACTTTTTCTAAATTCAAACCTTTCTTAATCTCAAGATTTCCTAAAACCCTTAAACTTTCTAAATCTTAAACTTTCTAAATCTAAAAACTTTCTAAATTCTAAACTTTCCAAAACTTTAGTATCTTTCCAAATCTAAGATTTTCCTAAACTCAAAACTTTCTTAATTCAAACATTTCCTAAACTGAAAACTTTCCTTTTTTTTCAAACCTTTCCCAAAACGAAACTTTCTTATTTTCAAAACTTCCTTGTTTTCAAAACTTCCCTTTTTCGAAACATTCCAAAATTCAAAACTTTCTTAACTTGAAACTTTCTAAATTCTAAGTCTTTCCTAAACTAAACTTTTCCTAATTCAAAACATTTCTAAATTCAAAACTTTTCGATTTTCAAAATTTCCTAATTTGAAAACTTTCCTAATTCGAAACTTTCTTAATTCAAAACTTTCCTAAAGTTGAAACATTCAAAATTCAAAGCTTTCCTAAGTTGAAACTTTCCTAATTCTAAAACCTTCCTAAATCGAACCTTTCCTAATTCAAACATTTCCTAATTTCCTAAACCTTCCAAGTCAAGTCAAATATTTTCTAGGTCTCCTGTCTTTCCTAAGTCTAGGTTTTCTCAAACCTTCTCTTTTTCAAAACAAGTCCAAATCTATCTCTTCAAATCATAGTCCAATCTTCTCAATTTCAATTTCCAATCTCCTCTTCTAATTTCAAATCAAATCCAATTTTCAATTCAATCTCTTTCTTCCAATCCAATCTCTCTCTTCAAATCAATCTATTTTCAATCGGACTCCGGTCCGAACTACGACTGACCTGATTCCCCCAAAGGGATAAGTAGGCAACCTTCATAGGTGCGGTCACAATACTTTTCAAGTTTTCAATTCCACCCTCATGGGTGCGGTTTCCAAAATCTTTTCAAATCTCAAATTCCAATTTACTTTCAACTTTCCAATTTCAAAATTTCTATTTTCAAATTTCTACTTTCAACTTTCAAACTTTCCAATTTCAATTCTATTTCTTCAAATTTATTTTCAAATCAAATCAATTTCAAATCAATCTCTTTTCAAATCTATTTTTCAATTTTCTTGGCTTGCACTTGCATATCATGCATCATGTTAATTTTCCAACATTGTTTTTCAAGGTGAATAGGGTTGAACCATTAGTTAGTTAAAGACTCTCATAGGTGAATCTAGGGTAGATTGACATGTAGGTACCGAAAGGGCGAGGTAGGGTGATAGCTTAGTGCGTCTTCCCTACACGTAACCAACCTCCGAACCTAGGATCACTGATTTCAAAGACCAAAAGGAGTTATTTTTCTAAAAAGGGCTAAATGTTTTCCAAAGGTTGCCAAACAACCTGTTTTTCTCAAAAACCCTCTCTTGAGGAGATATTTTCAAAATCGTTTTCCAAAAAACCCTAAGTGTAGTTTTCGGACTATGCTTAGTTTTTAGGTGACCTAACTCACCTTAATCAAGTTAGGTGGCGACTCCGAATCTTTTTCAAAAGCCCGTTATTCACACTTATTTTCAATTCAAACCTAGTCGCACTCATTTTTCTAGAAGGGTGAGTTCTAACGAGAGAGTACAGCATTTTTTCCGCTTGGGTGAGTATTCCTCGAGTGCGAAAAATCTGAGCGCGACAAGCGTTTAGGAGCAAAACAATCATTTTGACTGGAGTTGACTATAATGGGACCAGAATTGAACATGATGGTATGTTGAGCATGCCTAACTGTTTAGGAACACTTTGGAAAGACGGACTTACCGTCTTGAGAGATTTTGAACTTTCTCAAGACGTGTCTAAAGGCCCAAGGGGCAGGTTTAGTGATTAGGCCTCTGTTGGGCCTAGCGGGCCCAAGAAGCGGTTGACTGATTGGATAGCGTCTGGAAGTTGATTTGGTCTTGAATGTGCTTACGGAGTTTTGAAAGGGAGTTCAGTCAGGTCGGAGATTGCCGAGCGGGCAAAAATGGGGTGCTTAAACCTCCAAAACTATAAACTATATAGAAAAGGAAAACTAGAAACCAAATAGAGAATCGTATTATTTTCCTTTACTTTATCTTTCTTTTCTTCTCAGCCTATTTGGAACTTGAAAAAGAGAAAGGAAGTGGGGACGAAAATTTATTATTTTCCTTTCCTTTTCTTCTCGGCTTGTTTGGAACTTGAAAAAGAAAAAGAACTGGGGACAAAAACCCAGCAAGAGTGAATTAAATTTTATTTTCCTTTCCTCTCAAGCTATTATTTTTCCTTATTTCTTGTTACTTTCTGCAAGGTCCAAACAGGCTATTTTTATGAGATAATTGAACTTTGAGGTTCACACGTATCTAGTGCTTCTTATTCTAACCTAGAGTTGGGACAAGCTTATATACACAGCTAGACTCAAGAGAGTTTGAACAAAAAAAAAAAATGGCAAATTACATTGACCTCCCTTGAGATTTATTGAAATGTAAGACACTACTTTTTACTTTCTAGTAATTACATTGACCTCCCTTGTCAATGTTTATCGAGAAACGATTTTAACTCTTGTTGTTCAATTACATTTTTGCCGTAACTTTTCTAATACAATTTAAATGCTATAAAATCATTTTTTTAGTCAAAATGTCAAAAACAGTGTCTTCTCTCTCTCTCTCTCTCTCTCTCTCTCTCTCTCTCTCCCCCCCCCCCTTTTTGCTAACAGCTATAGACCAACTTCCCACACATCCTCTCTCCCCTCTCAATCACTCACCTCTTTCCTCCAGTGCCCTTGTCTCCACCATCCATCACCGCCACCGGCCACCACCATCTTCTGTGAATCATTTTTCTTCTTCAAAACTCCCCAACCTCCTTCGTCCATCACCACCACCCAACCCCCATCTCCACCGGTGCTGCCACCACCAAAACTTCCTCCACCCCAATTGTTAATCCAATGCTACATCCCCACCACTGACGCCATCCCACCCCTTCTCAACCAGATCCATTTTCTGAAAACCCTTTTATGCCCAAATTTCTTCAACACTAGCACCAATCACACCCAAATCAATTACATACATATATATGTATATCTGTGTGTATGTACAAAGCTAAGGATTTGGGAAAGAGAAAGAAGATAGTGGTCTTGCTCTTTGGGGTTACGATACCGTCAAATATGTTGCAACAATTGTTGTTGACTCCATACCTTGATTTTGATAATAAGAAAACATGGTTTAGTGATCTAATGACTATACTTAGTGTGCAAATTATGTATTGCCTTTATCTAAATAGGTTCATGACTTGAAACTTGTCACATTGGAAGATATTGAATTACCTGTGTATTGAAAAGTTTGCCAAGAAGAATTGAACGTTGATGAGCATAATGGGTTGACATATTCAACAAGCTCATGCTTATAGTCTCATCTTAAAGAGATTGAAGATGCTCAAAGTTAACGAAAACCAGTTGAAAGGAAATCACAAGACTTGTAAGCTCCATTAAAGATTATGTTGAAGTCTTGAGTGGATGGAATAAGCTATATTAATTGAAGAACCCTAGAAGCAATCCAATTGAAATGGCTCCATGTCAAAGAGATTGAAGGTGTTCAAAGAAGAATAGAATATCAGTTGAAAAAAAGAGATCACAAGACTTGGAAGCTCTTTTAAAGATCTTGTTGAAGTCTTGAATCAATGGAAGAAGTGATGTTGATTGAGGAACCCTACAAGTAATCAAATTGGATTGATTTCAACTCGAAGAGATTAAAGGTGTTCTTGAAGATCAACATGCTTTGAATAAGTCATTTCAAGCCTTAGAAGACTTAATTGGATGATCCATCAAGAGCTTGAAGAGCTTAGAGAAGTTTGAAGAAGGCTTGCAAAAAGTAAAGGTCTAAGCTAAAAAGAGTCTACTCCTCCATCTTAGGAGTCCACACATTGGTCCAGAATGCAAAGTCTTGAAGAAAGTCCAAAAAGGGTTTACTCCTCTTTTCTCATGGGTTGACACCTTTGGACAAAGCTTTGATGAAGTTTGGTCAAAAGGTAAAAGGGTGGACTCCTTGTTCTTCAGGGGTTGACACATTCGGACAGAACCTTGGTGAACTCAGACAAAACTCTAAAAGAGTTGACCCCTATTTCTGAGGAGTCAACACATTGGGATAAAGATCTAAGGAAGATAAGAATAGAACAAAAAGAGTCGACCTCTTCAGAAAAAGAGTTGACTCCTTGACTGTAACAGCTAGTTTTTTTATCGTTGTAACAGCTCAATCTTACATTAAAAATACTCCCAACCACCACCAATGGCAAGAATCAATGCAAGGCTATAAAAACAACATCCCCATAACATCTACAAATAAGTATGAAAGATCATAAGTGCTGAATCAAATATTGAAGCTGAGATTTTCTAAGCCATAACTGTTACATCCATTTTATTGAGTGATTGGGTTTGATTGTTGAACCTACACTTTCTTATCTACTATTTGAGAAAGTTACCAATTGTATTAACTTCATCTATTTCACTTGGGTGGGTTTATAAACCTGTGAGTTTGAGTGTCTTGGTAAAAACACTTGTAAGTTTAGTGAAGCTTGGACAAAATCAATTAAGGCTTTGAGAGTTTGGGAAGAGCTATTGTAAAAAGTGAGCTGGGCACTTGGGCGACTAGCACCTGCTATTTAAAAGAGTTTTTGCATAGTGGAAGACTTTCAAGGGAATCTTGGGAGTGATGATGTAAAGGAGTTTTAGTGTATGTTTAGACTTAAGTCTTATTAGTTATTCATATGTTGATTATGCTGAGAGTAAGGTTAATAAAAAGAGCACTAGTGGCTCTTGTCAGTTTCTTGGTAATATATTTGTTTCATAGTCTAGTAAAAAGCAAAACTCAGTTGCACTCTCCACTGCTAAGGCTAATCAGTTGAAAGTTGTTGTGCTCAAATCCTCTGGATTAAACACCAATTGGAAAACTTTGAACTTTCCTTTGAACATATTTCCATAAGGTGTGATAATACAAGTGTCATTAATTTGACCAAAAATCCTATTCAACACTCTCACACAAAACACATTAAAAGTAGACATCATTTTATTCATGATCATATACAAAAAGGTGATGTTATACTTGACTTTGTGAGCACTGACCATCAATTAACTGATATCTTCACAAAACCCTTGAATGAAGATAGATTTTATATGATTAGAAGAGAATTTGGAATGAACAATCCAATAGTTTGATTGATTGATTATGTTATTATATATACCTGATTATGCATTTGAATAGTTTGAAAATGAATTAAATGCCTATTTGGTGCATTGCATTTTATAAGTGATTTTTTGCATTTCATAAGAAAAGAGTCTACCCCTGCCTTCAAGAAGTCGACCTCTGTTCTCAGAAAGTGGCTCATAGTAACCTCTGTTAAAATGAATAGACCCTTCTTATTTTAAGAGTAACTCATTCCAACAAAGAACCTGGATAGTTCTTTCAGTAGAAAATGAGTCGACCCCTTGAATACAGGAGTTGACCCATTTGCACGATTGCTCAACAACTATAAATAACCCTGTTTTACCCCAAATCAGACAAAATTCTCTTTCCCTCGCTCTCTCATTTCAAACCATGACCTTAACTGCCATACCCACCGAAAATCCCTCCAACCTTTATAAATCCCAGATTTGAACCATTATAACCATTCCTGAACTACTCACAACCGACATTTCCAACCCTGATGGCTCCAAAGACTGCATCATCGAAGGAAGGGAAGAAAGCCCTAGTGGAGTTGACTCCTAAATCCAAGGGAGGAAAGAAGAGAAAGGACAAAAGAGAGTTTTCTAGGGTATCTAAGAAGAGAAAAAGGAAGCAGATTGCAGAGGCTGAAGAGGACTTTTTTAAGGACAACCTTTACTTTAAAAAACAATTCAATCTAGACAAGTATATAAATGATATTTCTTTTAGAGTTATTTTGAATGGTAGATGGATTGATTATGCATTCTTTGAGTTATGTTAAAGGAATATCAATCACACTCACTGAGGGAGTAATTTGTGGGATTTTGGGTATAAGTGTTGCTGGAGAAACAAGGTAGAAGAACATTGATAGATGTAGAGCCCTATTTTTTCTCATGGGAAAAGAGATCACTAATGATAGTTTCTAGCCCATTGCCAATGAACTCCTACTAGAATTGAGATTTGTCCACCATTTTGTATGCCACATTCTTATTCCTAAGGGTGAAAAGTTTGAATACATCTTTGAAAAAGAATTATTTTTCATGTGGGCATATTTGACTGAAACAAAGGTTGATTTGGCTGACATTATTTTGAACCATATCATTAAGGCAATAAGGATAAAGGTTAGTTTGCCTTATGGAATGTTTTTGATAAAGGTGTTCCAACACTTTAAGGTTGATTTATCTAATGAAAAGAAAAGGACTCTTGATCCCAATTCAGATGAGTACAACTAGAAAATCTTATCTAGAATAAGGTATTTCTTTGACACCCACTCTAAGAAGTGGGACCCAAAGAAAGAAAGAGGTTGTGGTGGTGGTGGTAATATAACACCAAGGGGAAGGTCATTTGAAAGAGGTGAAATCTCTAGGACTCCAAGGAAACTTTTTTTCCATGGACATTATGCCCAATAATTCTGTGCAGATAGCAATGATGGAAATGATAAAAGAGTTGAAGAAATACCAAGAAGAGATGTTTACCAAAATTGATAAAAATGTAGAGAATGGTGCAACTAGGTTGTTATTTGTTGAGAAGAAAGTTAGGGAGTTGAGTAAAGCTTTTGTGTCTGATGGAAATAAGCTAAGAGAAGGAGTTTTGAATGACATTACTCTCTCAACTGAGCACCTTGGGAAATACATCAAGCAAATAGTTAGAGATGAGTATAAGTCCCTTTACCCTGAAACACCAAAGTTTGCAAAGGATGACTCGAGCACTGATGAAGTGGATGAATCTACTGAAAGAGTCAACACCTCTCCTTATCAATCTCAGCCATCACCTACAGCACCATTAAATCCCTCTAGCCAAACCACTCCAAAGCCATCAGCAAGCACTCATAAGTATGGTTTGAAACAAAGAAACCCAACCAAGTTCTCCAACACAGCAGATGACCCTGTTGATCTCTCACAAACCCCATCTCCCAAAGCCAAATGAGCAGTCTTGCATTTGCATTTACAATTTCACTTTTTGAATAATATTTTTGAATAGGATGGTGTGTCATCCTTTAAGACAAATATGTTTGTATTATTTTGTGGATACTTTTAGGCTTTGAATGCTATAGATGCCTATTATTATAAATGCTTTAGTTGTTTCATGTTTGCTTGCATTCTCTTCGGCTGCATTGATGAAGAGATTGATCCATTGATTGATTTTGCTTGCTCATCTAACAATAGTTTTATTTATGTTTTAAGTTTTTTTGTTATTGTACCTGTCTTTAACTTCTCTATATTTAGCTCTTTTTGATGAGTTAACAAAAAGGAAGGGAAAGTATTGATATGAAAAAGATGAGTTTGATACAAAAGGAGAAGAAACAATTGTGATATGAATGAAAAATTTTTATATAGGGAGAAAGAATTGAAAGAAAGAATCTTTATAAAGCAATCTATGTTTTATTGGGATGCTTGATTGGCATCAATTATGGTTGAGCAAATCTAATATAGCAGTGCTACACTGCATAACAAAGAGGGAGCAAATGCATTTATGCTCTGAATCTTTGAATTTGGTGATCGTTTTGTTGTGAACCTGAAAAATACTTTTATTTTGAACCTGTATGTTTGCTCTAACACTGAAAAATGCTTTGAGGCATAAAGCACACAAGAAAATGGGAGCAAATTTCTAGTATAAAACTTTTTTTGAATTTCTTTGTTATTGTACACTGCTAAATTCATTAGATTTCAAGCTTATTGTTCATATTGATTAAGGTTCAGTCATCATCAAAAAGGGAGAGATCATTGACTCCATGCCTTGATTTTGATGATAAAAAAACATAGTTTGGTAATCTAATGACTCTGCTTAGTGTACAAATTATGTGTTGCTTTTATCTAAATAGATTCATGACTTGAAGCTTGTCACATTGCAAAATATTTAATTACTTGTGTGCTGAGAAAGTTGTCAAGAAGAATTAAAGGTTGATGGGCACAATGGGTTGACACGTTCAACAAGCTCATGCTTACAATCTCATCTTAAAGAGATTGAAGATGCTCAAAGTTAATTAAGACCAGTTAAAGGAAATCACAAGACTTGGAAGCGCCATTGAAGATTATGTTAAAGTCTTGAGTGGATGCAAGAAGCTATATTAATTGAAGAACCCTAGAAACAATCAAATTGAAATGATTCCATCTCGAAAAAATTGAAGGTGTTCAAAGAGTAATAGATTATCAGTTGAAAAGAAGAGATCACAGGACTAGGAAGCTTTCTTGAAGAGTTTTTTAAAGTCTTGAATCAATGGAAGAAGTGATGTTGATTGAGAAACCCTACAAGTAATCAAATTGGATTGATTTCATCTCGAAGAGATTAAAGGTGTTCTTGAATATTAACATCCTTTGAAAATGTCATTTCAAGCCTCAGAAGACTTAATTGGATAATCCATCAAGAGCTTAAAGAGTTTAAAGAAGTTTAAAGAAGACTTGTAAAAAGCAAGGGTCTAAGCTAAAAAAAGTCGACCCCTCCAGCTCAAGAGTTGACATATTGAGACAGAATGCAAAGTCTTGAAGAATGTCGAAAAAGGGTTGACTCCTCTTTTTTCAGGGGTTGACACTTTTGGACAGAGCCTTGATGAAGTTTGGTCAAAAGCTAAAAGAGTTGACTCCTTGTTCTTCAGGGGTTGACACGTTCAGACAGAGCCTTGGTGAACTTAGACAAAACTCTAAAAGGGTCGACCCTTATTTCTCAGGAGTTGACACATTAGGATAGAGAGCTAAGGAAGATGAGAGCATAACAAAAAGAGTCGACCCCTTCAGAAAAAGAGTCGACTCCTCAACTGTAACGGCTAGTTTTTTTTACAATTGTAACAGCTCGATCTTGTATTAAAAACACTCCCAACCACCACCAATGGCAAGAATCAATGTAAGGCTATAAATACAAAATCCCCACAACATCTATAAATAAGTATGAAAGATCATAAGTGCTAAATCAAAGATTGAAGTTGAGATTTTTTGAGCCCTAATTGCTACATCCATTGTATTGAGTGATTGTGGCAGATTGTTGAACCTACACTTGCTTATTTACTATTTGATAGAGTTACCCATTGTATTAACTTCATCTATTTAACTTGGGTGGGTTTGTCAACCTGTAGGTTTGAGTGTTCTTGGTAAAAATATTTGTAAGTTTGAGAGAAGCTTGAACAAAATCACTTGGGGCTTTGAGAGCTTGGAAAGAGCTCTTGTAAAAAGTGACTTGGGCACTTGGGCAATTAGCACCTACTGTGCAAAACGCTTTTTGCATGGTGTAAGACTTTTAAGGGGGTCTTGGGAATGAGGACATTGATCACACGTTATAATCGAACCTCAGTAAATTTGGTGTTCTTTATTGTGCTATGTTTTTCTCTTTACTCATATCACTTGCTTGCATTGCATCTTATTGTTTGCTTGCTTGGTTTATAGTTTCATTAGCCACTTTTACATTACTTAATTAGTTTTTAATTGCATTGTTTGTGATTATATTTGAAAAATCCAATTCACCCCCCTCTTGAGTTGCCTTCTTAAGCCAACAATTGCAACAGATGCCATTTGAATCATATGGGTGATGAGTGTGGGTTTTGGTTAACTCGTGGCAAGGAACATATGGGTGATAAATGTCGATTTTTTGCAATGAAGTGGCTGTTATGTGTGGAAGAGAGGACAGATTGTTGGTCGAGGCTGTTGTGGTTGTGATGAGTGGGTTTTAGCCATATGGTTCAAGTATGAAGGTTGGGGTTTAGCGGGTTGTACAAAGAGAAAGGAGAGAAGCAATAGTAAATTTGATTATTTGATATGATGGATGATGGTCAAAGTGCTTGGCGATGGTTGGTATGGGTGATAATGACAGTGTTGTTACAGTGAAGAGAGAAGTCTGAAAGTGGTTAATAAAATTTAAGGTGGTTAATTTTTCAAATGTTATTAACCTTGTCTAGTGTGAGGAAAAAATTTTAATAATTGCAAATTTTATTAAAGGATATAATGGTTTTTTTATTATATTCAATGGCATTTTGGGTATTGAAAAAGTTAACATGTGATAGTGTCAGATCTCTTAACGGCTGGCTAGCGGCAAGGGGCAAATATGTTTCAAATTTTTAAAAGGGAGAGAGGTCAGTGTAATTATGAGGACGTGAAGGGTAGTGTCTTCCATTTTAATAAATCTCAAGGAGGTCAATGTAATTTGCCCCCCCCCCCCCCCCCCCCCCTAAAAAAACACCAGTTCCTTACCCTATTTGAAGCCCCAGAACATTCGTTCCACAGTTCCATAATACATATTGTTGGCCCAAAAGGCAAACCCAAAGGGGGGGTGATATGGGTTTTTTGAAAATTAATACAATTAAGATTAATTAAAAACTAATCTAATCAATAGAATACTGATTCAAGATAGATAAAATGTAATATAATCAATAAAGAAATGAAAACAGAGCAAGAGCAGGCACACCAAGAATTACCGAGGTTCAACCACAATTTATGGTCTACATCCTCACCCCAAGATCCCCTTGAAGTCTTTTTCAACTATGCAATCTCTAATTACAAAGTAGGTGCTGATTTCCCAAGTGCTCAACTCACTTTTACACAAGAACTTTTTCTCAAGTTCTTTTAGCTACCAAGTGGTTTTGTCCAAGATCCACTTCAACTTAAAAGAGTTTTTCTTTTACAAGAGAACTCTCAAACTCTCACTTACAAGTGTACGAAAGTTATACAAAAGAAATACAATCTCTCTATCAATAGTGGATAGGAAAATAACAGCTCACGAAATGCTAATTTGAAGACAAAAGGAATGTTCAGATTCTTCAGCTCAATCAGTCAGTGGATGTTATTTCTCTTGTATCTCTTTTTTATAAATGTAGTTGGAAGCTTGTATATAAACTTATGTAGTAATTTCGTCTGTTGGTGGTTGTTGGGAGTTCATTTAATGCAAGTTCAGTCTATTATAATGTTAGAAAAACTAGTCGTTAGTACTTAAGTATTGACACTTGGCTTCATGTGTCGACACATTTAGCTTGTATTTCCTAGATGTTGTCCACTGTCTCTATGTGTTGACAAATCAATCCCATGTGTCAACACTTGATCATGATGTCTTCAAACTTTAGCATTTGTCCTTTTGTGTCAACTATTCATTTTCATGTGTCGACACATTACCCATAAATCTTTATTCATCCTTCATTTGATTAAGTTCAGTTTCAACAATACTATAAGATCTTCAAAGAGTCTTCTCTTTGGGGTATGATGATAGATCAAAGTCTTCAATTCATCAAAGTTGTCCTCTATTCAATTTGGATTGAATTTATCTTTTGATAATCATTTTTTCTTTGTTTCCAAGCTGCCAAAACTCCTTTTCATTAATGCCAAGCTCTTCTTCTTTATTGCTGAGTTCTTTTCCATCTGCAGCTAATGATTTTTTTTTATTCATGTAGAACTTCATATTCATGATGCCTCGTTGCCGAGCTCTTTCTTTTTGCTACTAATACTTCTTTCTTCTTTAAGATTACTTCAATGAGTCTTTTATAAGCTTGATGAAGTCTACTCCTGAACATGTTCAATTTCTTCGAACACATATCATTTTCATTGACTCTTCACATCCCAGCTGAAGTCTTCACTTGGATTCTTTATAGAGATTTTACAATTATGATGAATTCTCTTTTCGAACATCTTCAATCTCTTCAAAATCAAGTCATCTTCAATTAGCCTTTGCACACTTGATGAAGTCTTCTTTTAAATACCTTCAATCTCTTCGAATGCAAGTCATTGGTTTGAAGTTTGAATAGGTATCATTGCTCAATTTTGATGCATTGCATGACTTTTAGAGTGTATTACTTGACTTGGCTTGTTGTGCATCCACTTTGACATGTATTAGACTTTAAGTCAAAACCTTTTAAGTTTAAATTATAATCTTTAGTAATCTGCAAACTAAGTAAATGTATTAGTAAAATAACACAAGGTTTAGTTATCATCAAAATCAATATGGGAATCAATCTTAAGTCAACACATACATTGCACAGAGAGAGAAAGAGAGAGAGGACATTCCTGTCATTACTAAATATACGAAGGACACCACTTCCTCCATTAACGACTCTCTCTTGCTATACCTCCGATACCCAAGTCCTTCTTTCTCTTCAATTTTCTCTTTGTATAATTTATTGACAATCCACAGTCTTTTTCGTTTTAATCCAAGTCAATCAAGAAAGTACATGATGGTTTGAGTTTAGCAAATGGCTACGGCACAGATCACAATGAGCTCATATCAAACTGGTTGCCAGTCCAGAATTTAAGAGCATTTTCAAAGAAATGGAGCAGAACAAGGTATGTACTATAGGTAGGATTTTTAGGAAGGCCTAGTTAAACACTCAAACTAAATCGACGGGCACAAATAATCTGCAAGAGAAGAAGACGATGAGAATGTTTTAACCCTCTTTGGGCCGAAGGCACTCCGATGATTAAGTTAGCAAGCTTAATCACAATGAATCAAATAAATTATAGAGAGCTAGAACTCAAGTGAACGTACCTTACACCTTTAGTGCATAGGGGTATTTATAGGTTTCGGAATGCCATGTTCCCTTTGAGAATTAAAGTCACTTTCCTCCTAGGAATCTTCATTGATTGAGTTAGTTTAATGTATTGGACTTATCTTTTATTTGTCCTAATTTACTTAGGAATGAGATTCATTTTATGGGCTTTATTAGTCCTAATACCTCTTGGATTAAGATCTATGGGCCAACCTCTTTGGGTCCTTGCCTCTGGTCGGCAAGAGCCTAGTCCGACAGGTCGGCATCCATGGGCCGACCTTACTGGGCTGATCTCTCCTGGTCTTATGCTTGGCTCTAATTGGGCCCATAATTACCCCCAGCCCTTGCGCCCTATTTGGAGTAATAAAAGGGGGCAAAAGATGAGATTTGCATTTAAAGCTTTGTCTTTTAGCCTTCCCGTCATTTCACACCACGTGGACATTCCGTACCAGCCCTACAATCGAAGGGGCATGTTGAATGGGATTTTGAGGTGACGGTTGGATCAGGCGTCATGATTGCCGCAACTGAACCGATAGCATGGTTAATTATAAATTGGGTGTATCTTCATCCATCCTCATTATTCGAACCTAGCTATAAGATGGCATGGTTGACCCCGATGACTATAAGATGGAAGAAACCAAAAAGGGGCTGCCTTTTCCCGTGATTGCCATTGTAGAGGGTGGCGTCAAGTTTCTCTTACACCTTTTTCTTGTAAAATTCCTTCAACACCACGATGTATGTTCTGCCCAAGTAAACCCTAATACTTATAGGATTGTCAGAGGGATGCTTGAGCTAAACTGAATCCTAAGCGTTAACCTAGGGCTTGCAGAGCTTGACTTCTGATATACTCTGTGCAAAGTCGGGCATGATAGTTGGAAACTCTACTTTATGGTGACCGAAAAAAGTAGGGAAATAGTAAAATGTCTCCCATCTTCTGGTAAGGGCGTAGATGATGTTAGAATCTAGGTTTCTAGCCCTAGGGAATTTAGCTACCTTCCTGCCAACCAAATGCCGTTAAATTGATTTCGTAGAACCCCCATAGAATTAGGTTGGTGCCAACCCCTTGTCGTGCCCAGATTTTTTGTACTCGAAGAATACACACACAAGCGGAAAAAATATTGTACTCTCTTGTTAGAACTCATCCTCCTAGAAGAATGAGTGCCACTAGTTTTGAATTGAAAATTAATTTGAATAAAGGGCTCTTGGAAAATGATTTAAAGTCGCCACCTAACTTGATTAAGGTGAGTTAGGTCACATAAAACTAAGCACAATCCGAAAATTACACTTAGGGTTTTTGAAAAAGATTTTGAAAATACCTCCTCAAGAGAGGGTTTTAGGAAAATAGGTTATTTAGTAACCTTTAGAAAATATTAAAGTCTTTTTTTTTTTAAAATAACTTCATTCGGTCTTTGAAAATAGTGATTCTAAGTTCGAAGGTTAGTGACATGTAGGGAAGACACACTAAGCTATCACCCTATCCTGCCCTTGCGGTACCTCCATGTATATTCACCCTAGATTCACCCATTAAAGTATTTGATTAATATATGCCCAAAACTATCCACTTTAAAAAAAAAAAATTTAAAAGAATGATGCATGATATGTAAGTGCAAGAAAAAAAAGATTTGACTTTGAAAATTAACTTGGAAAAGAAATTTGTGATTTGAAAAAGACTTGATTTGAAAAGAAGAGTTGAGTTTTAAAAGAAGAGTTTTAGAATTTGAAAATAAATTTTTAGAATTAGAAAATAGATTATGGAATTGGAAACTTGAAGAAAATTGTGGAATTGGAGATTTGAAAGAAGTTACGACCGCACCCATAAGGGTTACTTACGTATCTGTTTTGAGGAATCAGGTCAGTCGTAGTTCGAACAAGAGTCCGATTGAAAATAGAAAATTTTTTTTGGAAAAAAAATTGAATTGGAATTCGAATTAAAATATTAGAAAATCAGGATTGAACTTAGACCTAGAATTGAACTTGAAAGAGGATTTGACCCTTGGAAGAGAACTTGGACTAAATTTGAAAAGATAGAGTTTTGGGAAACCTAGACTTAAAAAAGATGGAATTTAGGAAAGACTTGAGGCTTAAGAAAGATTTGACTCGAACGTTGGACTTGGAAGATTAGGAAAGTTGGATTTAGGAAATGTTCGAATTAGGAAAGTTCTGTTTTAGGAAAATTTCATTTTCCAAAAATTTCGATTTAGGAAAATTTTAAATTAGGGAAGAATTAAAATTGGAATGTTTTGAAGTTGGAATGTTTTGAAATAGGAAAGTTTTAAAATTGGAAAGTCTTCTTTTTAAGAAAGAGTTGACTTTTGGAAAGAGTTTGAATTAGGAAAAGTTTAGTTTAAGAAAGATTTGGAGTTTGGAAAGTTTAGAATTTAAAAAGTTTTAACTTAAGAAAGTTTTAAATTTAAAAAGTTTTGACTTTGGAATATTTTGAAATTTAGAAAGTTTAGAATTTTAGAAAGATTCGAAGTTAAATTTTAGAAATACTTGAAATTAAGAAATGTTTGAGTTTAAGAAAGATTTAAAGATTTAGATTTGGGAAGTTGAATTTTGAAAAGGTATGGAATTAGGAAAGATTAAGAAGCTTAAAGTTAAGTAAAGATGTGAAAGGTTAAGTTTTGGAAACTTAAGGTTTTGGAAAGTATGAGATTAGGAAGGAGTGGATTAGGAAATGTTTAGATTAGAAAGGATTGAGATTCCTATTTTCTAAAACAAAATTTTGGATTTTGTTTCTAAAAAAGGTGTTTTGATTTTGTTTCCAAAAATGGAGGATTGGATCTAGTTTCCTAAATGGGGAGATTGGATTTGGTTTTCTAAAGGAAAGATTGGATTGGACATGGAATTGGAAAAACGAAGTTTTGGAAATCCTAGATTTTGGGATAGAAAATAGGTTTTGGAAATATATGGTTTTGATGTAGAAAACGGGATTTGGATACCTAAGTTTGAGGCAAGATTAAAAATCATGTTTTAAGAAAGAAAATTAGGGTTTCCTAATCATTGGCTCTAGAGTTTAACTTGGACTCCAAGAAAAGAGATTTTGAAAAATGAAGATTTTGAAAAGGAGAGTTTTTGGAAAGGGATTTTGGAAAGAGTTTTTGGGAAGGAAACTTAGGGAGCGTTTTTAGAAAGTGAATTTTGAAGAGAGCGTTTTGAAAAGGAGTTTAAAAAGAAATTTTAGAAAATAGATCTTTTGAAGAGAGTTTTAGAAAGCAATTTTGGAAAGGAAATTGAAGAGAGTTTTTAGAAAGAATGTTGGAGAGGAGATTTTAGAAAGTAGATTTGAAAAGAGATTTTAGGGAGGATTCAAAAAGAGGTTTTGGAAAGTAAATTTTAAAAAAAGAGATTTGAAAGGATTTGAATGTGGACTTTTGCACGCCACTGAAAATGTCTCACTTTTCTAAAACGATTCTAACCATAAGAAGGTTAGAACTATTCTAGGATTGTGGTTTTGAAAACAACAAGGATTTGAAAATATGACTTTAAATGTAACACTTCCTAAAGGAACCCTAACCACGGAATAGCTAGAATCATCTTAAGATTATGGTTTCGAAAGCAAGTTTTGAAGAAGAAAATTATAACACAAGTTTTGAAAACAATTTTCGACTTAAGCTTTGAAAACAACTTTTGGAGAAATGCACGATCATGATATGCACAATGCAAGTTGGAGTCGTGAACATACAAAGTTAAAGGCTTCACCACATAATCAAGGGAGCCGAACCCACGTAGTCTCTGGTTAAACTAAGAGAAAGCCTCTGACCCGATGACTTTCAATAGCCTAATCCTACACATGGACCGGAAAGTCCATTGTTTCAAGTATGCAAGAAGGGGGGAAAGAAGATAGGGGATTAAAATAGAAGAAAACCCAAGTGGGTTCGAAAAGAGAAGAGAGAGGGGGGGAATTGCGTAAACGTAAATAGGAAGCCTACCTTGTGTCTTCTTTTATTTGCTTGGTTTTATTCGCTTTGTTCTTCTTGTTTTGCTTTGGTCTTCAATTGATCTTCAAGAGCTTGCTTGGATCTTCAAAAACTTCAGAGTTGCAGCACTCCAAGTCTTCAATGGAGGTTTTGGAGGCTAGTGTAGGAGCGTATAGGGCTGTATGTGAGTGTATGAGAGTTAGGGTTTGTATATGGAGGCTAGGGTTTTGGAAAACCTAAAGAAGACTAGGGTTTAGGGAGGCTACGAGCTCTGTGTATCGAAGATGAGAGTTTTTAGACTGAGTTTGCGGACCCCTTTTATGCTGGAGAAGGCTTTGTATTTATAGACAGAGGATTGACCTAGCACCTATTGCAGTGGCGCCAGGCAAAAATTCCTTCTAGCGCCACTCCCAATAGTTAGGAAAGTTTTAAGATCGGCAAGCAACGTATCTTCAAAAGATTTGGGCACCTGTACTAGTGACTACCATGCAATTTTGAACCTGGCTTCACTAGGAGTTGCTCTGAAAGGTCCGGGAATGGCCCAAAGGGCCAGAGAGAGACAGGAACCCTTGAAATATTGTCTCGGGGGTATTAGACTTGAAAAATGATGTCAAGGTGTGATAGAGGAGTTGACCGGGCTATTAGGAGCGAAACAGTCAATCGGGCTGGAAAGCTACCGAGATGGACTCAAAATATCCTAGAAAAAGACTCAAGACTTGGAAACATTAACTAGAATGTTCCAGGAGATTACCGGTTTGATATCCAGAGCCAGTGTGGTTGGAAAAGGCGACCGGCCCACCAAGGGCAAAACAGTCATTTTACATCAAGTTTGCCAGAACTGACTCGGAATGATCCAGAAATATATTGGAAGGCTGAGGAAACTATCAAAAGCATCCTCTAAAGGTTACCAATTTGATACCCAGAATCGGTGTGGTTCCCTGGACGTTCGGATGCCTAGTGGCAAAATAGTCATCTTGACCGAAAAGTCTCAAGATTGGCTCGAAACTGACTAGAAGGCACCTAATCATGCCGGATTGTCTTTAAGACAATCTTGGAAAGGTGGACTTACCGTTCTGAGGACTTAGGTACTTTCTCGATAAATGTGCCGAAAATGGCTCTAAGCTAGCAGGCACTGGTGTTGACCTGGGTTTTGAGTGTTTCCGTCACTCTAACGGTGGTCCCGTGACATAGGGGTTTGTTGGCAATTCCTATATCGACTTGTTTGCGAGTGTTTTCGCTATTCTGACAGTTGTGATGTTTACGAGTATTTCCGTTACTCTAACGGGTCGCGATCATTCCAGAGACTGCCTGATCTTGGGAAGCTGCTAGGTGGACTTAGCACCTGAGGAATCAACTTTCTCGGAAGGCATGCCAAAATAGACATTTCTTCATTGGCGGGCTAGCAAGCGCCAAAGGTGGACCATTCTACCATCTAGGGGATTTAGGGTCTCATCCCGGTCGACAGGTTTGAAGGAACTTACCGTTCTGAAGAGTTCTCTCAGAAACGTGACAGACAGGATGGACTTACCACCTTGAGGAATCAACTATCTCGAAAAATGTGCCGAATTTAATTGGAATTGGACTAGAATTGGATTGAAAAGGGGACTTACTATCTTCGAGAAGATGTGCCCACTGGAATTGGACCAAACAATGCCACCAAGGGCATTTTGGTCATTTTGCCTCTATTTGGGCCCAATGGGCCCGCGAAGCGATTGGTTGACAGGATTATAATTGGAAAACTGATTTAAATTGGAATATGTCCATATTGACTTAAACTCAAGTCTAGACGGATTGGAGATTGTTGAGCGGGCAAAAATAGAGTGCTTACACCCCTTACTTTTCATGTGTATTGACTTATACATATCTAACTTGCCTCGTTTTGATTTGTTCAGCATCTGGTAAGAAGAGTAACAAGAGGGAAACGTGGGGTGTCAACTTAAGTGATCTGAACAAGGTTCTAAACTACAGAGGCTCTGGTTGGCTTCGGGACATTGCTATAACCCCTCACATCTTATTGAACTACCCACTCTGGGTTTCCACCTTCACCACCTCGTCTGGGATCCCAACAGGCGTGATTGCCAAGCTATCGGAGGAGGGCGCACCTGGTGAGTTTGCCAACATTCCACTAGGGATTACAATCAAATGTGTACTCCTCAACGATCGGGTGACTATTGTCGACCTACCATCCGATGCATTACCACCAGTAGGGAGTTCGGGGACTCGAGTCGTTGGAGACGCTGTCCCAGTGACCTCAAAAGTTGTCTTCCCAAATTGGGCATTGCTTGAGTTGCCTCTAACTATTACTGACGCAGTGGCCATCCTTTCTAATACCGCCGATTATCCAGTCCAAGACATATCCTCTGATCGGTCAAGTTTATCCGAACCGACGTCAACTTCTATTCCATTCATAGTGTCCGACCGCCGAGCTACAACCAAGATAAGGCAGGAGCGAAAGCTAGTGTACCCTTCATCCTCGGATTCTGATACTCCTGATATGATGAACTTGAGGGAGATGATATTGCAAAAGGCGGCAAAGAAGCTGAAGAAATCGGGCAAGTCGGAGGCTAAAATAGCGAAGCCCATTCCCCCCACCCCCGTTGCAGAGGTTGGCTCCTCTAAACCTAAAAAACAAAGGAGGGAGATGAGATCATCAAAGAAAAAGCCAACGGTGGAGGACGCACTAGTTGAGCCCGCACCGAAGAAAGTCAAAAGTTGTGCCAACAGATCCCTATCCAAGTAACAGTGTCGCATCTAATGATGCCGACTTCGTGGTTGTAAGACCCGCCATTGGTGGACGTCGTATGCGGTCGAATGAATCTTTGATCAGGTCAGTTGAAGTAGCTATGGGAGTAACTGAAAGTAACCTCCAGTAAGTTGATGTTGACTTATTGGAGAGTAACGATGACCTATTGGTCTTTCTAGGAGCCTTCCACGAATCTCTACTGGTAAGTTTCTTCATGAATTTTTTTTAGTAGTGACTTTTCTTGATTGTGTACTAATCTTGTCAAATCTGTTTTACTTCTACGGCTCTCTCAACTCTTTAGAGGCCATGCGCTGTTTTCGAGTTCTGTCTAAGAGCACAACAAACTCATTGAAGAGCATGCTAAGCAGAAAAGGGAGTGGATTGAGGCAAAAAAAGGCGCAACTAACTGCTACAAAAGAAGCTGAGAAGGCGAAGATTGCCCTAGACCAGGTTAAGACGAATTTGATCAAAAGGGATGACGAAGTCTCAAAGCTGGAAGCCAACAAAGCCATACTCTCGGTGGACTTATTTAAGTCAAAAGCCAAAGTTAAGGGACTCAAAGCCAACCTTGCAAAGGAAAAGGTCAAGTTAGAGGAGAGGTATAAACAATGCGTGACAACTACTGCTAATGACTTTGCCCTTCAGATGGTTGATCTCTCACAGTTGATATTCATTAAAGGTTGGCACGGGGCTCTCAAAGAAATGAAAGTCGAGAGCTCTTCCAACCTCTAGAGGAATACTTCAAACTACTTTGAGACTACTCTGAGGGGCAGCGCTGAGGATACCCCCAAGACAACTGAGGGTACAGACATTTCGGCGGTTCCTACTGTAAGTGTATCTGAGACGACTAAGGTTAATGTCCCTAAGACGGTTGAGGCAGACGTGCTGAAGACGACTGAGGCCTATATCTAAAAAACGGCTGAAGCTGAACCTACTGTTTCTGACTCGGCTGACCCTGTTGAAGACATTGTGGCTTAGCATTTTCTTTAGTTCTCTGTTGAAATAGTTGTATCTTTTTGCGAAGGCTTGTAACTGATTTTGCTTTGAAGGAATGTGGATTTTTAAGTTGACTCTTGTGTTGATATTTCTCAGTAAAACCACACAATTTTAACTTTGGATTTTTATTCTGTCTTACTTTCATTGACCAAGGCCTTCATTGGTCGACGTGCCCAATTTTTTGGACAAGACCAAGTTGTAAACATCCAATTTTTGCCCACTCAACAATCTCCGGCTTGACCGAATTCCCTTTCAAAACTCTATTAGCACATTCAAGCCCAAATCAACTTTCAAACCCCTATCCAATCAGTCTACCGCTTCTCAAGCCCACTGGGCCCAACAGAGGCCTAATAACCAAACCTGCCCTTTGGGCCTCTAGGCACGTCTTTAAGAAAGTTCAAAATCCCTCAAGACGGTAATTCCACCCTTCTAAAATATTCCTAGACAGTTAGGCGTACTCAATACGCCACCCTGACCAATTATGGTTCCATTCTCGTCAATCCCGGTCAAAATGATCGTTTTGCCCCTAAGCACCCCAGCATAATACAAATCCCACCAAACAAAGAAAACATCTTCCAAGACCATCCTCGAATAGTCTGGCACGCTTAATAAGCCATTCCAAACCACCTTGACCATTTTTGACTAATTTCGGTTAAAATGACCATTTTGCCCCTTGTGGCCCAAGCATACCTCAAAACTACACCGGCTTTGGGTACCAAACTGGCAGATCCTATCATATGCCCCTATTTAACCCAAGGTAAGTTCCGTGACTCTAAACACTTCCAAGTCGACGAAAGTCCCCTAGAGCGTCTCGCAAACGCTCTGCTAGGATTGTCTTTTTTTTCAATTCCCTAGTTATAACGCACCGTCAAATGACTTGAGAAATGCATAAATCAAGAAATTCTCAAAAGCCCGTCCATAGGTCTTTCTATCGATATGGCTCGATTGAATAGATTGCTTCCCAGAGCCCCCGATCACATGGCTCGAAAACCGCCGCTTTCAGTAAACCCTGGAGCATCTCACAGACGCTCCGCCAAGGTTGTCTTTTTCTCCAATTCCTTAGTTATAACGCACCATCAAACGACTTGAAATATGCGTAAATTAGAGAATTCCTAAAAGTATTTTCAAAGCACTTTCCATCGGTACGGTCCGATTGAAGAGATCGCTTCCCGAAGGCCCTAATGGCGTGCCCAAAAAATACTACTTTTGAACATCCGTGGAGCGTATCGTAAATGCTCCACAAAAGGGTGTTTTCATGCACGCTTCTTAAGACAATATCTCACTCTTCCGAACACCTTTCAAGCTTCCCAAAAATGTCAAGTTCTTGAAAAATACTAGGAGAATATCATGGACGTGACCGATTTCTCCAAATCCTTCCTGAATTGCATTATTATCGAGGCAAAGTTTAAACAAACATTCCCGGAAGCAGAGCGTATGCTACATGCACCCAAATTTTGAGCAAATTGATCAAAACTTTGCTTGCTTCCTAAGATTAGGCTAGTATAAAGTGTGCCACATGGCAATCAACCAATGGAACAGTACTGGTGCATATAGCACATGCGCTAGGGCAAAATTTGCCTAGGTGCATGTACAACGTGCACCAGGTCTCCCCAGATTGCCTATAAATATAAGCCTCCCACTTTGCATATTCCAAAATTGAAAACAACAGCGAAGTTCTGCAAAAATATCCTCTGAACCTCGAATTTCCCTATACATTTCACCCTCCAAGCACTTAGGTTAGATTTCACCTTTCTCTAGCCCATACACTACACTTACATAGCTCTCAATGCCATAGAAGACCCCATTCTTGCCCCTTCAAGCCTTTCTAGGGCCATTCAAGTTCAAGTCAAAGCATCTATGGAAGTTTGAAAGTGTTTGAAGCAAAAGGTAGTATTCTCTTTTATATTCTTATTATCCACACTCTTCTTTTCTCTCTCCTAGCCTACTTAAGCTATTCTCTATTTTAAACCCCCATCTTCTACCCCCCATTCTTGCATTCTTGAAATAAGAGAGCTCCTAGTTCATGCCTAAAGGAAAACTTGTGAGAGCCACCGTGTAGGAGGATCTCTCACTAGCCTATTTTAAGATGGCATGGCCTTGGAGCACCTTGATTATGTGGTGTGGCCTATAGCCTTGTACGAATTCACGAACCCTTGCATATGATTACCATATTCATATATTACATGTTTGGCCCTATTTTCATGTCCATCATCATTTTGTAAAAAATTTCACTATCTTCATTTCTGTCTTATTCACAATCCATATCCAAGTGTTTTCTTAAAAATGGTTCTAAGAGTTAGTTCCTTGAAGCCTAGGTTGATTTTCATATCTTAGAAAACCCTCCTTTAAGCGTCTTGACTCTATTTTGCATCATTGTATTTCTTTGCATTTCATGTGGTATAAAATTAGTTTTCAAAGTCTTTTCTTCTACATTTATTTTTGTAGAATTTACTCTCTTGAACCTAGTGGTTGAAATGGTCCCTTGGAACCTTTTCTTGAGTGGTTTTCTCATCATCTTGACCATATAAACCCTAGTTGATTAGAATTGGGTTTCTACACCCCAAAAATGGTTTTCAAAACAACCCTCTTTAAGAAGGGTTCTCAAAAGTTCATTCTCTTTGATTTGCATAAAAAATGATTTCTCAAAACTACCATTTTCGTATTGATTTTTAGAAGTTTTGCTCTCTTGAATATTGTGGTTGGAATTGTTTCATAGAGTCCTCCTATGAGTGATTTTCTTTAAATCAACCATATGAACCCTTATTCTTTAGAGTGGTTTTCAAAATCTTAAAAGTGGTTTTCTAAAACTTCCTTTCCAAAGCCAATTTTCAAAGGTTCATTCTCTTTAATTTTCAAGTTTTCAAAACTATCTATTCAATGTTGATTTTCACAAGTTTTACTCTCTTGAGTTAGTGAGTGAAATGGTTTCAAGGCAACCCTCTCTTGAGTGGTTTCCAAATATCAACCATAGGACCCCAAACACTCACTTAAGTGGTTTTCATAAAATGGTTTTCAAAACACACTTAAAACCACCTTTCAAAACTATTTTCCAACCCTAGGTTAACTTGACCCTAGTTGTCCAACCTTAGGTTAACCTAACCCAAGTTAGTTAACCCTAGGTCAACCAAATCCTAGGTTAACCTAACCTTAGTTAGTTAACCCTAGGTCACCTTAACCCTAGGTTAACCTAACACTAGTTAGTTAACCCTAGGTCAACCAAACCCTGGGTTAACCTAACCTTAGTTAGTTAACCCTAGGTCACCTTAACCCTAGGTTAACCTAACTCAATTTAGTTAACCCTAGGTCACCTTAACCCTAGGTTAACCTAACTCAATTTAGTTAACCCTAGGTCGCCTTAACCTTAGGTTAACCTAACCTTAGTCAGTTAACCCTAGGTCAACCCAACCCTAGTCAGTTAACCTTAGGTCAATTCAACCTAGGTTAGTAAGCTTCAAGCTACCAATTCAAAGACCACTTTTCAAATAATCTTTCAAAAACTATTTCCATAACACATTTTCAAAGACATCATGCTCTCTTGAGATTTCAAAAATCAACTCCAAAACCTTTTCAAATATTCCTATACTCTATTTTCAAAGAAAATGCTTCTAAGAAGTTCTTTTAAACTTGTCTCAACTAAAATGGCTAGACACTTAATATTTTTCAAAAACTATTTGTAAAACGTTTTCAAGAACTTACAACCCTAAGGTGTTCGTACCTCATTTATGGTTAGTGATTCCAAGGGAAGGTAATACATTGAATACAACCTCTAAGGTTGTTCATATTAGGGTTTTAAAACTCTATGTTTTTCAAAACCCCTTTTCAAAAATGATTTTCAAACATCACATTCTTGAAATAATCCTAATTCTTCCATGATTAGGATTGGTTGAGTAAAAGTGAGATATTCAAGAAGGGTTTTATAACCCTAAAGTTTAAAGCCAAAAGGAAAGTTTCTAGCCCCCCTTTTCCAAAACATGTTTTCAAAGCTCATAGCCCTAAAGGATTTTAGTTCGTCAATTACTAACCTCCTAAAGGTGATGAAACATCAAACATGCCTTTCAATAAGACATTCAAAAACTACTTTCATGAACTTTTCGAAGACAAGTTCACAAGAGCTATTGGGTCAAGGACAATCCCAAGAGGGGTGAATTGGGATCTATAAAATTGTTGGATTAATTAAGTTAATTTTAAAATCTATTTTAGGCAATAACAACAAACAAGAGATGAGGCACAAATGAGTTTAGATTGCTGGCAATCAAGAATAACATGCACAATTATTCAGCAAAATCATTCACACATATGAACAGAAAAAAGCAGAGAATAAGAGATTTACAGAGGTTCGGCTTAAACCTGCCTACGTCCTCTCTTCCTCGATCCTCTCGAGGGGTTCCACTATGTAATCTTCTTCTTACGCAACTATTACTTTCTTCTAGTGTCCAGCTCACTGATACATTCAAGGATTTACACCAAATCCTTCCAGCTGGGAAACTTCAACCAAGCTCTCGATTTTTCTGAGTGTTGTCAAGCTACACTCAAGCTCACAGGGGTTACAAAACCTTTGAAGGTAATACAGTTATAGAACAATCAATGTCACTCTTAGAAGTGAGGATAATGCAAGTTACAGCTCAAGAACATATCTCAAAAGATGACAGTTACGAATGAGTGAGGGATTTTAGGGCTTTTGAATTTTTGCACTTTTAGATCCTTGTTTCGTTTTCATAAATGAGTTTGAACTCATATATTTATAGTCTCTCACAAGAAATAGCCGTTAGAGCCGTTAGAGGAGCATTTAATACGCGAACGGCTAAGACAGTTTTGAAAATTCTGACCGTTAAAGCGTATTTTTGAATTTTTGTTTTCTGCCGAGATTGTTAGCAATCTTCTGCTGGTGCTGCCAATCGAGTTCCAGGAAATTTTCGGTGTAGCATTGTCAGCAATTGTCTTCCTGGTGTCATCAATCTCAATCTGCCCCTATATTGGTTATTGCTCCTCAATGATGTTATTAATGAACTTCACTTCGTGCTTCCAACCTGTATCTTTGCCTTATTTGAGATTTGATCTTCCATATGGTTGTTAGCAATATTCAACTTGTGATGTCAATCTGTCTCACTGTCTATTTTGTCATTTGTCTTAGATCAAGATTATCAGCAATCTTGATAGGTGCCAGCAATATGGTTCTCTGTTGCAGTCGCTGTTGCTTTCCACTGACCTTAATTTACCCCTTTTTACAATCAATCTTCGATGGTGTAGACATATCTTGACTCTACTGATTTTCTTTATATCTTTGAAAGCCTCTTTAGATATTCCATATCATCTTGTAGCCTTTTGGTTTATCAAACCATTTTAAGTTTGCAATCAGGTTCACTGCTTGTATAGTAAAGTCTTCTTACTTTGTCAAGTTATCAGGTGTTACCAATCAGCTGTATTGTCATCAATCTCAACATACTTCTTATTTGAGCTTCCTTTCACAATGCCTTTAAAAGAGGCATGCATAAGCTTTCTTTTAGTGGAACCGAGACACGAGGATCGAAGGTCTTCAAAATAAGCTTGCCATAGAGCTCCACATTCAATATACTCTTGTTCAATTTCTCACATCCTGCTCATATACCCATATAGTGTTGGCACTCTTAAGAAGTGCTAACAAGATCGTCTATGATAGTTTATGAATATTCCATAGATCTGATCTATTTGAACTAAGCTGCATACTTGAGTTAAACATGTTAGATCATAATGACTAAGTTTTGTGACCATCAAATTTAATTGCAGATAATGGAGATCACCCCTTGGGTCAACAAGCGCATTTTCGATCCAAACTCTACCTTCAAGGTTTTCAAAACAAGACTCCAAAAACATACTTCAAAACATTTCTAAAACTCCCTTGAGTTAGTTTAAAACCTATCCAAAACGCCCTTAAGTTATTTCAAAAACATTTCAAAACTCACTTGCATCAATTTCAAAATATTCAAAAGTCATCTTCGAATCCAATTTCAAAAATACTTCAAACATATCAAGTTTTATTTCAAATGCATTTTTCTAAAACTCTCAAGTTCTCTTTTTTCAAAGACCTGAAAGCATCTTCAAACCTTTCTAAAGACCTCAATATGTCTTCAAAGCATTCCAAAGGCCCCAATGACCTTATTTTCTATCGGGCCCTTGCCCGAACTATGAATGACTTGATTCTCGCCAAATGAGATACGTAGGCAACCTAAAATGATGTGGTTATAACTTTTATTCCAATTGAAGTCCCCTTTTTAAAAATTTCCACCAAGTCAAAATTTTCTTCCCAAATCACTTCAAAACTTTCTATTTTCAAACATCTTTTCAAAAATATGCATCATGCATCGTTCATCCAAAAAGTAATGATCAAACCCATTTTTTAAAATTCTAAAGTGGATGTTAAATGGATAATAGTAATCGGTGATTCAAATGAGTGAACTAAGGGTGATTAGACATGTAGGTACCGAAAGGATGGGGTAGAGTGATGATCTTAGGATATTTTCCCTACACGTAACCAACCCTTTGACCATAGATTTCTATTTCGAGGACCAAAATCAGAGTCACATTTTCAAAAGGTTTTTAGGACCTTTTTTTCAAAAACCTTCTTAAAAGGACATTTTCAAAACCTCTTCAAAAAACCTAAGTTTAGTTTTCGGATTGCACTTAGTTTTAATTGACCAAACATATCTTTAACTATATTAGGTGGCGACTCCAAACTGTTTCCAAAAGCCCTTGTTCAAATCAAGTTTTTAAGTTCAAACCTAGTCGCACTCGTTCTTCTAGGAGGATGAGTATTAACAAGAGTGCATTGTGCTTTTTCCCGAGCTAACAAGTTGGACAAGACCAAGTTTTTACACTTGGTTTTTTATAGTCTTCATTGGTCGTCCTGCCAACAAGTTGGACAGGACCAAGTTTTACACTTTGTTTTTTGTGGCCTTCATTGGCCGACCTGCCAACAAGTTGTACAGGACCAAGTTTTTACACTTGATTTTTTGTGTTTATCCCTTTTTTTTATGCTTGTCTGTACATTTATTAAATTACTTACAACTTTTGAGGAAAAAATAATGTATTGTCATCGATTGTCATAAATCATTACATCATTTGGGAAACACCCTTACTAATAGAATTTTCTAAGATTGTTAGCATATCAAGGTGGGGGTAGTTGTCGTCTTTCTTCGATAATTTTTAGCCGGTATGCCCCCACGTCGACCTAGGATGCAACTCTGTAAAGGCCTTACCAGTTTGGGCCGAGTTTCCCCTCTACTAGATTCTTAGTTACCCTCAATACTTTCCTTAGCACTAAGTCACCGAGAACGAAAGCTCTTGGCTAGACTCGTTTGTTGTAAGCTCTGCTAAGTTGCTGATGATATCCAGTAAGTTTGAGTGGGGCAGCCTCTCTCTTTTCTTCAATAAGGTCGAGGTCTTTTGCCAAAGTCTAGTCGTTGAGGCTAATGTCAAATGTTGTTGATCTAATGGTTGGAAGTCCGACCTTCAAGAGTATTACTGCCTCCACCCTATATACCATTGAGAAAGAGGTTTCTTTGGTAGATCTCCTTGGAGTGGTTCTGTAAGACCATAAGACACTAGGAAGCCCTTTTACCCATTTTTCCTTGGCTTTTTCCAGCCTCTTTTTTATTCCATTCAATATGGTCTTGTTTGATATCTCGGTTTGCCCGTTGCACTGCGGATAGGTCGATGTCGAATAGTAAATTCTGATCCCAAGCCCATTACAGAATTTTCTGAACACGTTGCCGTCAAACACTATGCCATTATCTGAAACCAGTGCACGGGGTATCCCGAATCTTGTAATGATGTTCCTCCATGCAAACCTTGTAGCGTCAATTTCTCTAATAGTCAATAAGGGCTCCGCTTCCACCCATTTGGTAAAATAATCAGTTGCCACTATGAGGAATCTCTTATTTTCTGGAGCTCGAGGCAGTGGTCCGACTATGTCCAACCCTTATTGTGCAAAAGGCTAGGGCTGGTAATAGTTATGAGGTCCTCAGTGGGCTGGTGAATAATCGGTGAAAACTTATGGCACTTTCACATTTCAGAATATACTAGGCGACATCTTTTTGCATATAGGGCCACCAATAACTCTAAGAAATAGCTCAGCACTCGAGAGATCTTCTGCCAACGCGACTCCCATAGATACCTTCATGAATTTCAAACAGGATGTCCTGCACTTTGTCCGAGTGGACACAATGCAAATAGGGGCTAGTGAATGATCTTCTATATAGCTCATTGTCGAGTGATAGCCAGTACTTCAATGACTTGTGCTAGATTCTTTTGGCCTCATTCTTATCTTCTGGCAGCTCATCCCTATCGAGGTAGGAGATGATCGGGTCCATCTAGGATGACCCTAATTGCTCAATAGCCAAAGCTTGCACTTCTTCTTGAAATATGCTTGGGCTAGGCAGTGTCCCCACGTGAATTGTTCTCTTTGATCCTGAATTTAGGGTCGCTACTAGTGTTGCCAAGGCATCGGCATGAGCATTACTGTCGCAGCTGATCTGATGGAGCTTGTATTTACTAAGCAGCTCTCTTGCTTTTGCCAGGTACTGTGCCATCTTGCCATTTTTCGCTACATACTCACCCATGATCTGGTTAACCACCAACTAGGAATCTGAATAGATGACTATCTCGACAATCTTGAGCTCTATAGCTCGGCCCAGGCCGGCGAACAAAGTCTCATATTCTGACTCGTTATTCGATGCAGTAAACTCCAACTTTATAGCTTGCTCCAATGCCATGCCATCTGGCGTGATTAGGACTATGCCCGATCCTACCCCTCTTTCGTTGGACGGTCCATTGACAAAGAGCTTCTAATGATTAGCAATCTCCCATAATTTCAAGGGCGTTATAATCTGGTTGATCGGTATCAAGTGTCGTAATGGCTTCTTGGAGCAGTTCAATAGAAAATTCAACAATAAAATTAGCAAGTACTTGACCTTTCACTGCCGACCTGGGTTGAAATTTGATGTCGTACTCTCCTAGCTCCACCACCCATTTTGCTAGTCTTCCCAAGAAATCTGCTCTTTTGAGGAGTGGCTTAAGCTGATGGTCTGTAAGGACGTTGATGGTATAGGTCCTGAAGTAGTGCACCAACTTACTTGATGCCATAACTAACGCTAGGGCCAGTTTTCCCAGTGGCAAATACCTGCTCTCCACTCCCAAAAGAGTTTTGTTGACTTAGTAGACTAGCCTCTACTACCTGTCTTGCTGACGAAGTAGGACAGCACTTATTGCGTGGTTTGATACTACTAGATAGAGGTAAAGTTCTTTATGTTCGAGCGGCGTAGAAAGTAGTGGTGGCTGGGCTAGATATTTCTTCAAGTCAGCAAGTGCCTAGTCACAATCAGGACTCCAATTGAACTGCTCCTATTTTTTAAAAAATTGGAAGAATGGCCGGCACTTATCCGAAGATCAGCTAATGAACCGATTGAGAGCCGCTGTCATTCCAGTCAACTTCTGGACTTTTTTTATGTTCCTCGGGGCCTGGATATTTTGGATTGTGCTTATTTGCTGCGGATTTGCTTCAATCCCCTAGTGTGTAACCAAAAATCTAAGAAACTTTCCAAAGCTTACCCCAAACACACACTTAGAGGCATTCAGCCTCATTTTATAGTTTTTTGAGGATGTTGAACACTTCCTTTAGATTGCGCAAATGTAGTCTGTCGACTTTGCTTTTGACCACCATGTCATCAATATATACTTTGATAGTACTACTAATGTGTTGCTTAAACATTTTGGTGACCAATATTTGATAGCATTTTTCGAGCCAAAGGGCATGACTTTGTAACAAAAAATATCCCTCGGGGTGATGAAGCAGTTTTTTCTTGGTCCTCTTCATAGAGTGGGATCTAGTGGTACCCGCGATAAGCATCTAGTAAACTCATCCTCTCAAATCCAGATGCTACATTCACAAGCTAGTCAATCTTTGGAAGAAGGAAAGGATCCTTGGGTCTTGCTTTATTTAAGTCAGTGAAGTCAACACAAACCCTTCACTTACCATTCTTTTTCTTTACCACCACCGTGTTGGAGAGCCAGCGTGGGTAGTAGACTTCCCTTATTGCCCCCGCTTCAAGGAGCTTGTCAACTTCTTCGATTACAGCATCCATATGTTGAGTAGCTGCCCTTATCCTCTTCTAGACCACAGATTGGCACTATAGGTCCACGCTAAGTCTGTGGCCGGCTACATTTGGGTTAATTCTCGGCATGTCATAAGGTGTCCAGGTGAATATTTCAATGTACTCTGTCAATAGATTAATCAATGATTTCTCCTCAAATTTGGGCAGCGAGGTGCCAAAAATGAAGCACTTTTCCTCATCATGCCGATCTATATAAACCTTCTTCAGGTCCTTAATGGCCTTGTTATCTGGTAACAGCCTGACATCATCAATCATAAGTGTGTCCTCATGGAGTTCCATCATCTAAACCTTACCTGTCTTTTCCTTTACGGTGCATGCCATCAGGAAGCATTGCTTAGCTGCTACTTGGTCCGCTCTTATCTCTCCTACTCCTCTCAGAGTCGAAAAATAGATCAGCTGATGATAGGACGAATGTAGTGTTGAGTCAATGCCTTGATTTTGATGATAACAAAACATGGTTAAATGATCTAATAATTCTACTTAGTGTGCAGATGAATTATCAATTAGATCTTGACTTGAAGCTTATCATAATAAAGGATTTATGATGAAAAGCATGATGAAGTAATGTATTCTACAAAGGTGATATTATAAGAAGAAGAAATCTCAAGTTAATGAAAATCCTAGATTGAAGATTGATAAGCATGAAAGAATAGCATATTCAACAATGGTGATTTTATAAGGGAATGAAGATGATGGATATCAAAGAAGAAGAATGAAAATGATCAAAGTCTTGATTTAAAAGATTGAAGACTTTGAGTACTTGAAGATATCTTGCAAGAATGGAAGAAAAAGATACCAACTCAAAATATGGAAGTTTTCTTAGAAGATGTAAAGATGTCTTGAAGACATGGAAGGAATCACAAGATTTGGAAAGCTTTCTTGAGTTGTTGAAGTCCATGGAGAAGCCATGTTGTTTGAAGAAATGAAGATTCTAAGTCATGGAAGCTCTCTTGAAGATATTGAAGAAGACTTGAATCAATAGATGAAGCTATGATAATCGAAGAGCTCTACAAGTGATGAAAATGAAGAAAACTCACCTTGAATGGATTGAAGATGTTCTTGGAGTCATCTAATCTTGAAGAAGTGTTTGGAAGCTTTAAAAAGCCTTTTTAGATGATCCTTGAAGAGATTGGAAGCTTTGAAAAAGAATGAAGAAAAGTTGCAAAAATATGGGTTTTTGGAAAAAGGGTCGACTCCTCAAGTTAAAAGAGCCGACTCATTCGAACAGAGCCTTGGAATTCTGCTGGAAGCTTAAAAGAGTCGACTCCTGGCCAAAAAGAGTCGACTCATTGCAACAGAGAACAAACAATTCTGCAGACTGCTGAAAAGAGTCGACTCCTGGGACAAAAGAGTCGACTCATTTGGACAGAAACTTGAAAAAATCTGCTGAAATGCAAAAAGAGTCGACTCATTGAGAAAAGAGTCGACTCCTAGACTCTAACGGCTAGTTTTCTGACAGACGGTATGGGCACAAACACAACCAAATCTTCTCCCATACTTCTCCAACGGCTAGAATCGATCCATACCTATATATATGAGATATATACAGCTTCAAAGAAAAAAGAAGAGCAATCATACCATTCATATCAAGTGCTTCAAAGCTGAAAATCACATGCACCTAACTGTTACATATTCTTGCTGAGTGTTTAAAGTTATCCATTGAGTTGTATTCATTTGTATACTCACTAGGAGAGTCACTCTTTGTATAATCTTGATTCATTCTTGTTTGGGAGGGTTTGTAACCTTGTAAGTTTAAGTGTTCTTGGGAAAAACACTTGTAAGTTTAAGAGAAGCTTGGACAAAATCTCTTGGGTTTTGAAAGCTTGGGAAGAAGCTTTTGTAAAGAGTGAGCTGGGCACTCGTGGCACAACCAGCGGCTGTGTAAGGTGTATTGCATAGTGGAATTCCTTCGAAAGGATCGAAGAAGAGAGGACGTAGGCAAGGTTGGCCGAACCTCTATAAATCTGGTGCATATTTCTTCTGCCTCTGTTTTGCTTACTTGCTCATTATGCCTGCTTGCAAATACTTGTTTTAATGTACACTTCATTTGCTTGATACATATACTTTGATTATTTGTTTCTAAAATCCATAAACGATTTTTTAGTTGAATTTCTTGTTAAAAATTCTATAAAACCCAATTCACCCCCCCTCTTGGGTTGCCTGCTTGGGCCAACAATTGGTATCAGAGCTAGTACTCTAGTTTAAAGGCTTAACATCCTTAGAGTTGATCCATGGCAACCATGATTGGAAGCTCTCTAGGTGAGGGTCAATCCACTAATAGACCTCCAATGTTTAATGGTACAAACTACAACTATTGGAAGAATAGAATGAGGATTTATATTCAATCTGTTGATTATGAGTTATGGATGATTATTGTTAATGGTCCTAAAACTCCCAGCAAAGTTATTGAAAGAGAAGTTATCCCCAAACCTGAAAATGAATGGGATGAGAATGACATGAAGCTTATGCAATCTAATGCTAAGGCTATGAATATCTTATATTGTGCATTAGATCCAAATGAGTTCAATAGAATTTCTACCTGTGAATCTGCCAAAGAAATTTGGGACAGACTTGAAGTAACTCATGAAGGAACAAATCAGGTCAAGGAGTCAAAAATTAACATTCTTGTGCATAACTATGAATTATTTAGAATAAAATCTGATGAGTCTATAACTGAGATGTTCACCAGATTTACTGACATTGTAAATGGCTTAAAGTCTCTTGGAAAAGTGTATCCTAACAGTGAACAGGTGAGGAAAATCTTAAGATCACTGCCAAAGACATGGGAAGCAAAGGTGACAGCCATTCAAGAAGCTAAAGACCTCAACATTCTACCTCTTGAAGAACTTCTTGGCTCTCTTATGACTTATGAGCTAACCCGAAAACAGAATGCTCAAGAAGAAGAGGACAAGAACAAGAAGTCTGTTGCATTCAAGACCACCACATCAGAAAATGAATCTGGAAGTGAAGAAGAAGATGAGGAAGATCTTGCTCTCATCACAAGAAAATTCAAGAGATTCATGAGAAGAAGGTGGAAGGGAGGAAAGAAGATTGAAGCAAAAGGTGAATCCAACAACAAGGATTCTACCATCATATGCTACGAATGCAAAAAGCCAGGACACATGAGAAATGAGTGTCCTCAGCTGAAAAAGAAAGGAAAGAAAGAAAGAGGGAAGAAGGCTCTAGCTGCAACATGGAGTGACAGTGAGGATTCAAGCTTAGATGAATCTGAAACTCATGAAGTAGCCAACCTATGTCTTATGGCACATGAAGAAGAAACAGAGGTAACTAATTCTGATTTTTCTTTTAATGAATTGCAAGATGCTTTTGATGATTTGATAGTTGAATTTAAAAAGCTAAGCATCAAAAACAATCTTCTCAAGAATATGGTATTCACTCTCACAGAAGAAAGTGAAGAGTTACAAAATGAAAATGACATTTTGAAAAATGAAAACTCTGTTTTAAAAGAAAAAGTCACTGATTTAGAAAAATCTCTTTCTAAATGTGTCAATGGAAGAGATAAACTTGATGTTATGCTTGGAAAACGAAATTGCTCTCTTGACAAGGCTGGAATAGGTTACAATATTTTTAAACATAAAAAGTTTTCAAAAGCACCAATCACATGCTTCTATTGTCATAAGAGATGTCACTTTGCAAATCAATGTTTTCTTATACAACAATCTCATGGTGTCAAGAAAGCTTGGGTTCCAAAAGGAACATTGAAGACTAACTCCACTGGACCCAAGATGATTTGGGTACCAAAGGTCAAAGGTTGAGTTGCTTGTTTTGTAGGTGTGTCTTCAAGCCAACTCCAAAAAGGATCAATGGTACTTGGACAGTGGCTGTTCAAGACATATGACTGGAGATGAAACTCAATTCACTTCTCTCACACCAAAAGATGGAGGATTGGTCACTTTTAGAGATAATAGCAAAGGCAAGATCATCGGTATAGGTAGTATTGGTAAAAATTCTTCAACTTCTATTGAGAATGTTCTACTTGTTAAAGGACTTAAACACAACCTGTTAAGCATCAGTCAATTGTGTGACAAAGGTTGCAAAGTAGTGTTTGAATCATCTAAATGTAATGTAGTAAACATAAATGATAACAAGATCATATTGACTGGTCATAGACAAGGCAATATTTACACTTTCAACTTAAATGAATTATCTTCTTGTAAAATCAAATGCCTTGCTGCTGTGAGCAAAGAGGATAGTTGGTTGTGGCATAGAAGGCTTGGCCATATTAGTATGAGCATTATTTCAAAAATTTCTAAAAATGAGTTAGTAAATGGTCTTCCCAAACTCAATTTTGAAAAAGACAAAACTTGTGATGCATGTCAAATGGGAAAACAAACCAGAGTATCTTTTAAATCTACCAACATGCTCTCTACTTCTAGACCACTTCAACTATTGCATATGGATTTGTTTGGACCAACTAGAACTCTAAGCTTAGCTGGTAAACAATATGCTCTTGTCATTGTTGATGATTACTCAAAATTTACATGGACATTCTTTCTAGCTCACAAAGATGAAACAATTACTTTCTTTACCAAATTTTGTAAAAGGGTTCAAAACGAAAAAGGATTTACAATCACAGCAATTAGGACTGACCATGGTGGTGAGTTTGATTGCAAACCTTTTGAAACATATTGTGATGAAAATGGTTTTGAACATAACTTTTCAGCACCTAGAACTCCTCAACAAAATGGAGTTGTTGAAAGGAAAAACAGGACTTTGGAAGAAATGGGGAGAACAATGCTTTGTGAAAACAATTTGCCAAAATATTTTTGGGCTGAAGCTGTTAACACAGCTTGCTATGTGTTAAACAGAGTTTTGGTAAGAAAATTTTTAAATAAAACCCCATACGAGCTTTGGAAAAACAAGAAACCAAGTGTTTCATATTTTAGAGCTTTTGGATGTAAATGCTTTGTGTTAAATAATAACAAGGACAACCTTGGTAAATTTGATGCAAAATCTGATGAAGCTATCTTTCTAGGATATTCCTCACATAGCAAGGCTTATAGAGTTTACAATAAGAAAACCTTAGTTGTTGAAGAATCAATTCATGTTACTTTTGATGAACTAAACTCTTTGTCTAGAAAGGCTGTGAATGATGATATAGATGATGTGGAGAAGAACTTGGATAAGATGAATATTGATCAAACTCAAAATGAAGCTTCACCACATGACAAAGGAAATCAAGATGACTCCTCAAGCCAACAAAATGAGAATGAAGGATTGCCAAAGGAGTGGAAATTTGTCCACAACCATCCAACAGAGCAAATACTAGGTGATCCATCACAAGGGGTAAGAACAAGATCATCTCTTAGAAATGTGTGTAATCATCTTGCTTTTCTTTCACAAATAGAACCAAAATGTTTTCAAGATGCTGAAAATGATGAGTCATGGATTATGGCCATGCAAGAAGAATTAAACCAATTTGAAAGGAATAAGGTTTGGAATCTTGTTCCTAGACCTAAAGATCATCCTGTAATTGGAACCAAATGGGTGTTTAGAAATAAGATGGATGAATCTGGAACCATTATTAGAAACAAGGCTAGACTTGTAGCTCAAGGCTATAGTCAAGAAGAAGGTATTGATTTTGATGAGACATATGCACTTGTAGCTAGATTAGAAGCTATTAGAATGTTGCTTGCATTTTCATGTTTCAAGAATTTCAAACTCTATCAAATGGATGTGAAGAGTGCATTCTTAAATGGTTTTATTTCTGAAGAGGTGTATGTTGAACAACCTCCTGGCTTTGAAAATCCTATATTTCCAGAACATGTTTTCAAACTTACTAAAGCATTATATGGTTTAAAGCAAGCTCCAAGGGCCTGGTATGAAAGGCTAAGCAAATTTTTAACCGAAAATGATTTTACGAGAGGAAAGGTTGATACAACTCTTTTTATAAAGGTTAAAAATCATGACATGTTGCTTGTACAAATTTATGTTGATGACATTATATTTTGGCTCTACTAATGAAAAGCTTTGCAAAGAATTTGCTAAGTGTATGCAGGGTGAGTTTGAGATGAGCATGATGGGTGAGCTCAATTACTTCCTTGGACTTCAAATCAAACAATCAAGGGAAGGAATTTTCATTAACCAAGCTAAGTACATCAAAGATCTACTCAAGAAGTTTGGGTTGGAAAATGCGAAACCATTGGGCACTCCTATGAATACTTCAACAAAACTTGACAGTGATGAGAAAGGTATTTCGGTAGATACCAAGCTATATAGAAGTATGATAGGCTCATTGCTCTACTTGACTGCTAGTAGGCCTGATATTATGTTTAGTGTATGTTTGTGTGCTCGATTTCAAACTAATCCAAAGGAATCACATGTTGTTGCTGTTAAACGAATATTTAGATACCTTAAGCACACACCTAATCTTGGATTGTGGTATCCTAAAAAACACATCTTTGAACTTAATTGGCTATTCAGATGCTGATTATGCTGGTAGCAAAGTTGATAGAAAAAGTACTAGTGGATCTTGTCAATTTCTTGGAAATATGCTTGTTTCATGGTCTAGTAAGAAACAAAACTCTGTTGCACTTTCTACAGCCGAGGCTGAGTATATTGTAGCCGGAAGCTGTTGTGCACAAGTGCTTTGGATAAAACATCAATTAGAGGACTTTGGTTTAACATTTGAACATATTCCAGTTAGATGTGATAACACAAGTGCCATCAATCTGACTAAAAACCCTATCCAACACTCTCGCACAAAGCACATTGAGATTAGACATCATTTTATACGTGATCATGTGCAAAAAGGTGACATTTTGCTTGATTTTGTGAGTACTGAACATCAACTTGCAGATATATTCACAAAACCCTTGAATGAAGATAGGTTTTGTATGATTAGGAGAGAATTGGGGATGAGCAACCCTTTATCTTGAATGCTTAGATGTCTATATATGCTTGATAAATGCATAAGTATCCTTGAAATTGATTACAAACTTGTTTGATGCATTTCATGGCTTTTAAAAACACATCTTTGCATTTCTGGAGAAAAAGAGTCGACTCATGCTCCAAAAGAGTCGACTCCTGTACTCTGGAATCAGCCCCAGATGTCCTCTGTCGAAAAGAGTCGACTCCTCCTGGCAAAAGAGTCGACTCATTTGAACAGAGAGCTCAGGAAGCTTTCTTCGCTCAAAAAGAGTCGACCCTTTTTAACCATGAGTCGACTCATTTAAGTTAAAACTGCTTTAAAACTGTAACACCCCTGTTTTATTCAAATCATTCCAACGTTTCAAATTTCTCTCTTCTTTCACGATCAACCGCCATCTCCACTTCCAACCACCGAAAAACTCTCCCTCAATCCTTACCCAACCTATATTTGATCATCCTAGAGTCTTTCTAACTTCCTTCAACCGTCATTTGCAACCTTCCATGGCTCCTAAATCTGCTCTATCGAAGAAAGGCAAGAAAGCCCTAAAAGAGCCGACTCCCATATCCAAGAAAGGAACGAAGAGGAAGACTAAAGGGGACTCTTCTAAGCTTTCAAAGAGGAGAAAAGGGAAGCAAACTGAGGAGGAGGAAGATGTATTTCTCGACAACACCATTTACTTTGAGAAGAAATCAAATCAAGATAAGTATGAGAAAATTTTCTCTTCTAGAGTCATTTTAAATGGAAGATGGATAGATTATGCTTTCTTTGCTAAAGAGAAGTTTGCATTTGAACCAAAATTTGAAGCCCTTGGTTGGAAATCCATTACTTTGTTAAAGGATGTTGTATATCCTGAAATTGTGGGACAATTTTATGCCCATGTAGAAAAGGAAACTGGAGAAGTAAATGTGATTAGTTATGTGAAGGGTGAAACCATTACCTTCACTAAAGGAGTGATTTGTCAAATTTTAAAAATTGGTAGTGGTGGGCAAATGGACAAGAAAGATGTTAGTAGAAAGACTGCTTTATCTGCTTTACTAGGAAAGGAAATTACTGATGATTCATTCCAACCCATGGCCAATGAGTTGCCTTTGGAACTGAGACTGGTGCATCACTTTATTTGTCACATTCTCATTCCTAAAGGTGGGAAGTTTGACTATATCACTGAAAGGGAATTGTTTTTCCTCTGGGCTTATTTGACAGACACTAAAATTGATTTGCCTGAGTTTATTTTAGAGCACATTGTCAAAGCCTCAAGAACCAAAGTTAGCCTACCTTATGGGATCCTCTTGACCAAAATTTTTAAACACTTCAAGATAGATTTAAGGGGTGAAAAGCACAGAACTCCTGATTCTAATTCAGATGAGTATAATCAGAAAACTTTGTCAAGGATGGGCTATCACTTCAACCCACAGAGCAAGACCTGGACCCCTAGAAAAGAGAAACATATTGACAGTGGGACTCCTGGAATTGAATCCACTGAAAGAGGTGAACCTTCCAGTGCCATACCAGAAAGTGGTGAACCCTCTAGACCTGCCTCTTCTCCTACTCCAAGGGAACTTTTTCCAATGAGCATTGTTCCAGGTGGCCAATCAGTAGATATGAGTATTTTGATGAGCATGGTAAGAGACTTGAAAAGGCATCAAGAAGAGATGTTCACCAAATTGGATAAGAAAATTGATAATGGGGCAACTAGATTATTCTTTGTTGAAAAGAAGGTAAGAGAATTGAGCAAGGCCTTTGTGTCTGAAGGAACCAAAATCAGAGAGAAAGTTGCCAATGACATTGCTCTTTCCACTGAGCATATTGGCAAATATATGAAGAAGCTGGTGGGAGACCAATACCAGCCACTCTTCCCTTCAGCAGTAGAATTTGTAGCAGAAGACTCAAGTACTGATGAGTTGGAAGGATCCAGTGGAAGGGAGCATACCTCTTCTCAGCCATCACCTGCAGACCCCTCTGATCCTCTTGACCAAACTCCTCCAAAGTCTTCTGTAGCTCCTCACAAATATGGCCTGAGACAAAGAAATTCAAGCAGCAAATTTACAAACACTGCTGATAATCCAGTTGATCTCTCTCAAACCCCTTCTCCTAAAAGAAAATGAAGACCTCTGCCTTTGAACTCTCTATTTTCTATTTTTGAACAAGACATTTTCTAAAGCATCATGTAATATGTTTGTGGATGGTCCTTTGTGTTAAAATCTTTCAATATTTCTTTATGAATGAATGGTGTGTTTTGAATCTCTTTATCTTAATATTGCTATCTCATTTGTGTTCGGTTGAATGAATGTTTACTTTAACAATGTTGAATGAATGATTGCTTTAACAATGCTGAATGAATAATTGCTTTAACATTGTTGATTTTGCTGAATAAATGATTGCTTTAACTATCTGTGTAAATGATCTTCACATAAACATCATTGTAGTCTATTTCTTTTTGCTATTGTACCTGTCTGTTTTTCTCCATCTATTACTCCTCTTTTTGAGGATTTGACAAAAAGGGGGAGCAATTTTTCTCAAAAAGATCAAAAGGAGAGAAAACACTCCTCAATGCACTACCATGAATTATATCATAAGACATCAACTGCAAAGGAAAGGGGGAGCATTGGTTTAATGCAGTTGAAGCAGTAAGAAGCATCCAATGCCATAAATGCACATGAACCTGCTTCAGTGGATCTTAAGCAATAAAACTCTCAAGCACCAAGTACAAAAGCAAGGGGGAGCAAATGATTGGTATAAAAATCTCACTTTCTCTAAATTTTTCTGCTATTGCAAGTTATTGAGCCTCTTAGAATTTTGAGCATACTACTCTTAAAATTGTTTTAAGTCATTTCAAAGAAAACTCCTTCATTAAGGGGGAGAAACTTCCTTATTTGGACTATGATTCCCCATTTTTCATTCCAAATTTGCATACCTTTTTGATTGATTAACAAAAAGGGGGAGAAATACTTATGAAAAATATATTGAAACAGGGAAGAAAACTGAAAATTTGAAGTACTGGACATTTGAAGTCTCATACTTCTCATACATATTAATCCTCATGTTTCATGTTGAAATTAATTGCATATATTTTTAATGTTTTGTCATCATCAAAAAGGGGGAGATTGTTGAGTCAATGCCTTGATTTTGATGATAACAAAACATGGTTAAATGATCTAATAATTCTACTTAGTGTGCAGATGAATTATCAATTAGATCTTGACTTGAAGCTTATCATAATAAAGGATTTATGATGAAAAGCATGATGAAGTAATGTATTCTACAAAGGTGATATTATAAGAAGAAGAAATCTCAAGTTAATGAAAATCCTAGATTGAAGATTGATAAGCATGAAAGAATAGCATATTCAACAATGGTGATTTTATAAGGGAATGAAGATGATGGATATCAAAGAAGAAGAATGAAAATGATCAAAGTCTTGATTTAAAAGATTGAAGACTTTGAGTACTTGAAGATATCTTGCAAGAATGGAAGAAAAAGATACCAACTCAAAATATGGAAGTTTTCTTAGAAGATGTAAAGATGTCTTGAAGACATGGAAGGAATCACAAGATTTGGAAAGCTTTCTTGAGTTGTTGAAGTCCATGGAGAAGCCATGTTGTTTGAAGAAATGAAGATTCTAAGTCATGGAAGCTCTCTTGAAGATATTGAAGAAGACTTGAATCAATAGATGAAGCTATGATAATCGAAGAGCTCTACAAGTGATGAAAATGAAGAAAACTCACCTTGAATGGATTGAAGATGTTCTTGGAGTCATCTAATCTTGAAGAAGTGTTTGGAAGCTTTAAAAAGCCTTTTTAGATGATCCTTGAAGAGATTGGAAGCTTTGAAAAAGAATGAAGAAAAGTTGCAAAAATATGGGTTTTTGGAAAAAGGGTCGACTCCTCAAGTTAAAAGAGCCGACTCATTCGAACAGAGCCTTGGAATTCTGCTGGAAGCTTAAAAGAGTCGACTCCTGGCCAAAAAGAGTCGACTCATTGCAACAGAGAACAAACAATTCTGCAGACTGCTGAAAAGAGTCGACTCCTGGGACAAAAGAGTCGACTCATTTGGACAGAAACTTGAAAAATCTGCTGAAATGCAAAAAGAGTCGACTCATTGAGAAAAGAGTCGACTCCTAGACTCTAACGGCTAGTTTTCTGACAGACGGTATGGGCACAAACACAACCAAATCTTCTCCCATACTTCTCCAACGGCTAGAATCGATCCATACCTATATATATGAGATATATACAGCTTCAAAGAAAAAAGAAGAGCAATCATACCATTCATATCAAGTGCTTCAAAGCTGAAAATCACATGCACCTAACTGTTACATATTCTTGCTGAGTGTTTAAAGTTATCCATTGAGTTGTATTCATTTGTATACTCACTAGGAGAGTCACTCTTTGTATAATCTTGATTCATTCTTGTTTGGGAGGGTTTGTAACCTTGTAAGTTTAAGTGTTCTTGGGAAAAACACTTGTAAGTTTAAGAGAAGCTTGGACAAAATCTCTTGGGTTTTGAAAGCTTGGGAAGAAGCTTTTGTAAAGAGTGAGCTGGGCACTCGTGGCACAACCAGCGGCTGTGTAAGGTGTATTGCATAGTGGAATTCCTTCGAAAGGATCGAAGAAGAGAGGACGTAGGCAAGGTTGGCCGAACCTCTATAAATCTGGTGCATATTTCTTCTGCCTCTGTTTTGCTTACTTGCTCATTATGCCTGCTTGCAAATACTTGTTTTAATGTACACTTCATTTGCTTGATACATATACTTTGATTATTTGTTTCTAAAATCCATAAACGATTTTTTAGTTGAATTTCTTGTTAAAAATTCTATAAAACCCAATTCACCCCCCCTCTTGGGTTGCCTGCTTGGGCCAACATGTAGGACTTCATGAGGTGCAACCATGTCTGACCCATGATTGCGTTGTAGGGGGAAGACACATTAACCACCAGGAACTCTATATGAATAGTGATCTCTCTTGCAGTAACTGGGATAGTTACCTTTCCCAGTGGCCAAACTGGGTCTGAGCTGAATCCGATTAGGGGGTTAAAGATGGTTGGAGATTGGAATCCTTTAGTTCCAACTTTTTGAAGAGGCCATAGTACATAACTTCAAAGGAGCTTCCCTGAACAATCAGTAGCCTTTTCACGTCACAATCCCCCAATCATAGTGTCACCACCAACGCATCATTGTGTGGCAGTTGCACCTCTGCTAGGTCATTATTAGTGAAGGTTATGGTCTCATCACTGCTGCCGACCTTTGCCTTTTTGCTTAGGGTTTCCAACTAAGGTGTGCTGCTTTTTGGATCTCCGCCCAGTATCTGTGTAGGTCTACTATTGCTGATTTTGCCGATCCATGGAGGACATTGATTACCCGGGCAGTTTTTGTTTTGACTTCCTTATGCAGAATGGCTTCCTGCTTTGTCTGCTCTGCCTCCCGCTTCGTCTTCTCTCGGTCGATATTGTCACGCCCAGATTTTTCGTGCTCGAGGAATACACCCAGAAGCAGGAAAAACACTGTACTTTCTCGTTAGAACTCACCCTTCTAGAAGAATGAGTGTGACTAGGTTTGAATTGAAATTGATTTGAATAAAGGGCTTTTAGAAAAAATTTGGAGTCGTCACCTAACTTGATTAAGGTGAGTTAGGTCACCTAAAAATTAATCACAATCCGAAGACCACACTTAGGGTTTTTGAAAAAGGTTTTAAAAATACTACATCAGGAGAGGGTTTTTAAGAAAAACAGGTTGTTTGGCAACCTTTGGAAAATATTTAGCCCTCTTTTGAAAAATAACTCCGTTTTTGGTCTTTGAAATCAATGATTCTAAGTTCGAAGGATGGTTACATGTAGGGAAGACGCACTAAGCCATCACCCTACCTCGCCCTTTCGGTACCTACATGTCTATTTACTCTATATTCAACTAACAACTGTTCAATCCTATCCACTTTATAAAACAATGTTTAAAAAGACATGATGCATGATATGCAAGTGCAAGAAAAGAGAGTTGAAAAATAGATTTGGAAATAGATTTGAAAAGAAATAGATTTGTTTTTAGAACGAGATTTGAAAAGCTAGATTTGAAATTGGAAAATTTTAGAATTTGGAAATTGAGATTTGAAAGTAGATTTTTGGAATTAGAAATTGGAAATAGAACATAGAATTAGAAACTTGAAGAAGATTGTAGAATTAGAGATTTGAAAGAAGTTGTGGAATTAGAAATTTGAAAAATGTTGTGACCGCACCCATAAAGGTTGCCTACGTATCCTTTTGGAGAAATCAGGTCAATCGTACTTCGGACAAGAGTCCGATAGAAAATAGAAGATTGGATTGGAAGAAAGAGATTTTGCTTGGAAAAAGGATTTAACTCGAACTTAGAATAGAATATTGGAATTTGAAATTTGGAATTTTGGACTTGAAAATATTGGACTTGGATTTGGAAAGATAGAACTTGAAAGAAAGATTTAGACTTGTTTTGGAAAGATTGAGGTTTAGGAAACCCAGACTTAGGAAAGAGAAGAGACAGATTGGACTGGACTTGGAAAGATGTTTGAAAAGAATTGACTCGAATGTTGGACTTAGAAGATTAGGAAAGCTTGGATTTAGGAAGGGTTCAAATTTGAAAAGTTTTGTTTTAGGAAAGTTTCTTTTTAGGAAAGTGTCATTTTAGGAAAGTTTCGTTTTAGGAAAGTTTTGAAATTATGAAAGGTTTCGAATTAGGAAAATTTTGAAAAAAAGGGAAAGGTTTCCCTTTAGGAAAATTTCGATTTAGGAAAGTTTTAATTTAAGAAAATTTCAAATTTAGAAAGTTTTCGAAATAGGAAAGTTTGAATTTGGAGTGTTTTGAAATTGGAAAGTTTTGAAAGTAAGAAAGTTTTGGGCTTAGAAAGTTTTAGATTTGGAAAGATTTGAAGTTTAGGAAAGTTTAGAATTTAGAAAGGTTGGAAGTTTAGAAAGATTTAACTTAAGAGAATTTTGAATTTAGAAAGTTTTGAATTTGGAAAGATTTGAAATTTAGAAAGCTTAAGATTTAGAAAGTTTTAGAGTTAGAAAGCTTCGAATTTAGAAAGTTTAGGATTTAGAAAGCTTTAGAGTTTGAGTTTTAAAAAATCTTGAGATTAGGAAAGGTTTGAGTTTAGGAAAGATTTGAAAAACTTATATTTGGAAAGTTAAGATTTGAAAAAGGGTAGAATTAGGAAAGATTTGAAAGTTGAATTTTAAGATTTGGGAAAGATTTTTATGTTCAAGTTTTGGAAACTTAAGATTTAGGAAAGGAAAAGATTAGGAAGGAGCCGAATTAGGAAAGATTTAGACTAGGAAAGGTTAAGATTCCTATTTCCTAAAACAAGGGATTAGATTTTGTTTCTAAAAGAGAAAGTTTGGTTTTGTTTCCAAGAACGGAGGATACAATCTAGTTCCTAAACAGGGAGATTGGATTTGGTTTCCTAAAGGAGAAATTTGATTTGACAAGAATATGGAAGAGGAAGTTTTAGAAACCTTAGATTTGGAAGACTATAGTTTTAACGTAAAAAATAAGTTTTAGAAATATGTGTAGTTTTGATATAGAAAACAAGAGATTTTGGAAACCTAGGTTTTAAGGCAAGATTGTAAATCATATTTTTGGGAAGGAAAATTAGGGTTTCCTAATTGTTGGCTCTAAGGCTTGACTTGGGCACTAAGAAACGAAATTTTTGGAAAGTGTGTTTTTGAAAACGAAGATTTTTTTAAAGAAATCCTACAGAGGAGTTTCTAAAAGGTGAGTTTTAAAAACAGAGTTTTTGAAAAGATTTTTGGAAAGAGTTTTTTTAGGAAGGAAACCAAGGGGGCATTTTTAGAAAGTGGACTTTGAAGAGAGCGTTTTAGAAAGAAGTGTAAAAAGAGAAGTTTTGAAAAATAGATTTTTGGAGGGAGTTTTTGAAAACAACTTTGAAAAGAAGAGTTTTTTGAAAGCATGTTGAAAAAGAGATTTTTAGGAGGAGATTTTCAAGAGGAGATTTTGGAATGTATATAAAATACCTCACTTTCCTAAAGCGATTCTAACCATAAGAGGGCTAGAACCACTTTAGGATAGTGGTTTTGAAAATAACAAGATTTGAAAATATGGACCATGAAAGTCACTTTAAATATAACACTTTCCTAAAGCAATCATAGCCATGGAAAGGCTAGAATCACCCTAGGATTGTGATTTTGAAAACAAGTTTTGAAAAGGGAGATTTTGATGCAATTTTGAAAACAAGTTTAATGCAAGCTTTGAAAATAAGTTTGAAAACGATTTTTGGAAGAATGCAAGATAATGATATGCACAATGCAAATTGGGGTCGTGAACATACAAGGTTAAGGCTTCACCACATAATCAAGGGGGCCGAACCCACGTGGTCTCCGGTTAGACTAAAAGAAAGCCCCCGATACGATGACCCTCTAATAGTCTAATCCTACACATGGACCGGGAATCCCCTTGTTTCAAGCATGCAAAGAAAGGGGGGAAGAAGATGGAGGATTAAAATAGAGAAAACCCAAGTGGGTTAGGAGGGAGAAGAAGGAGGGGGAAGTGCAGAAACTTAAAGAGAAAACCTACCATATGTCTTGTTTATTTCGCTTGGCTTTGCGCGCCTTGCTTTTCTTCGGTCTTCGCTTCACTTCAGTCTTCGAGGGCTTTGTCTTGGTCTTCGAGAGCTTCGAGTTGCAGCAATCCAAATCTTCAATGGAGGGTTGGAGGCTAATGTATAAGTGTATAGGAGTGTGTATGAGTGTATAAGAGGCTAGGGTTTGGTGTATGGTGGTTAGGGTTTGGAAAACCTAGAGAAGCTAGGGTTTAGGGAGGCTACGAGCTCTGTATATCAAATATTAGGATTTTTAGACTAAGTTTGCAAACCTCTTTCACGTTGGAAGATGCTCTGTATTTATAGAGATGGGATAGACCTGGCGCCTATTGCAGTGGCGCCAGGGCAAAATTCCGCACCAGGCCATTTCTTGGCTTAGCACCACTGCTGGTGGCACCAGCTAGTTAGGAAAAATTTAAGGTCGGCAAACAACGTATCTTTGGAAGATTTGGGCACCTGTAATAGTGACTACCATGCAATTTTTAGCCTAGCTTCACTAGGAGTGACTCAGAAAAGTTCGGGAACGATTTGAAGAGGCCGGGAATGACCCGGAGAGCCAGAAAAGGGCAGGAACACTTAGAATAGCGTCCCAGAAGTATTTGACTTGAAAGATGAGGGTAGGATGTGTGGAAGGGTTAACTAGGCCATTAGGGGCAAAACGGTCAACCAGGCCAGAAAGCTGTCGAGATGGACTCGGAATGTCCCAAAAAAAGACTCGAGATTTGGAAACATTATTTAAAATGTTCCCAAAGGTTACCGATTTGATACCCAGAACTAGTGTGGTTGGAAAAGGTGACCGGCCCACCAGGGGTGAAACGGTCATTTTGCACCGGGTTCACCGAAACTGACTCGGAATGATTCGAAAAGGTAAAGAAAGGTTGAGAATACTATAAAAAGCAATCTCAGGAAGTTACCGGTTTGATAACCAGGGCCGGTGTGGTTCCCAGGGCGTTCCAATGCTTAGGGACAAAATGGTCATCTTGATCAAAAAGTCTCGGAATTGACCCGAAACGAACTGGAGGGCACTTAATCATACCGGATCATCTCTAGTATGATCTTGGAAAGACGGACTTACTGTTTTGATAGCTAAGGTGTGCTCTCGAGAAACATGCCGGAAAATGGCCCTAGGGGCAGTTTGGTCATTTTTCACCAGAGTGGGCTAGTAGGCACTGGTGTTGACCTGGGTTTTGAGTGTTTCCGCCACTCTGATGGCAGTCGCGTGATACAGGGGTTTGTTGGAAATTCCCTATATCGACCTGTTTGCGAGTATTTTCGCTACTCTAACGGTTGTGATGTTTGCGAGTATTTCCGTTACTCTGACGGTTCGCGATCATTCCTGAGACTGCCTGATCTCGGGAAGCTGCTAAAGAGACTTAGCGCCTGAGAATCAACTTTCTCGAAAGGCGTACCTAAACGGACATTTCTGCATTGGCAGGCTAGCAGGCACCAAAGGTGGACAGTTCTATCATCTAGGGGACTTGGGTCTCGTCCCAGTCTACAGATTTAAAGGGACTTACCATTTTGAAGAGGTTTTCTTCGAAAAATGTGCCAAACAATCTCGAGGAATCAACTGTCTCGAGAGAGGGATTGGAATTGGAAAGGGAACTTACCATCTTCGGAAAGACATGCCTGATTTAGAACTGAAAAGGGGACTTACCATCTTCGGAAAGATGTGCCTGATTTGGAATTTAAAAGGGGACTTATCGTCTTCGGAAAGACGTGCCTAATTTGGAATTGGAAAATGGGATTTACCGTCTTCGGAAAGACGTGCCTGTTGAAATTGGAAAAGGACGATGCCTCCAGGGGCATTTTGGTCATTTTGCCTCTATTTGGGGCCGGTGGGGCCCGCGAAGTGATGAATTGACGGGATTAGACTTAGAAAGTTAATTTGGATTGAAATATACCCATAATAACCTGAACACAAGTCTAGACAGAGTGGAGACTGCCGAGCGGTAAAAAATGGGGTGCTTACAGATATATTGGTCAAGATGTCCTGCCTTTGTCACTTCCTCCAAGTGATTCTTAAGATTTTGGCAATTCTCCGTCTGATGCCCCTTTTTTCTGTGGTAAGAACAGAACTTCCTCTAGTCTCGGGCAGCAGGGTCTCCTCCCAACTTTGGGGGCCACTTGAAGAAGGGTTTGTCTCGTATTTGGGGCAAAATCTTGTAAATTGGGTCTTTAAAGTCTGTGTGGACCCGTTCTGTCAACTTGTTGTCCTGATTGTTGTTATTCTCTTCACGTCTGGGCTTATTACTTTCACGCCCATCTTTCTTCTCGATTTTCTCGCCGATCTTCTCTTATGTCGGCTGTTCTACATCTTCTTACACCCGTGCATATTGTTTAATCCTTAGCATCAGGTCCTATATCCAGGTGACTAGTTTCTTCATGAGGGATTGCCTTAACCAATGTTCTCTTGAAAGCCGATCTTGAACTATGCAATAGCCAGCTGCTCATTCCAGTCCTCTATTTCATTATAAGCTTCCCAGTATCTCCTTGCATATGCTCGTGACCCCTCGTCATCTTTCTTCTATAAAGTCAACAAGTAGTCCACCTCCTTGAGCTACTTGCTATTTGCTATAAACTAGTTAGTAAATAGCTTGGCAAGTTATCTCCAACTTGATACTGATCTGAACTGCAGCTTGTCGAACCATTGTAAGGCCACCTCTCCCAGGCTTGAAGCAAAAACTTGGCACATAAGTGAATCATCATAGCTCTATAGTGTCATCATCTGTTTGTAATGCCGAACATGGGTAATGGAATCCGACTTCCCATCATAAAGAGTAAACTTTGGTAGGGCGAATTTGCTGGGAGGTCGGCAGGTCTCAATCTCTTATGTGAAAGGGGTGGAAGCAATCTGGTCCAAGGCTCTTTTGGCTATATCCTAGGCTATCCGCCCCTTATGGTGCTTATTCTGGTTGTCTAACTGGTCGTTGAAGCACTTGTCCCAATCATGTTGCTCTGGCTCAACCCTTGCTAGGTCTCTTGCTGATGTCTGATTTATTTGAGGCTACCAATCTTCCTGTCAGTCCATGTAGTGCCCATTACAAGCAGTGTAGATCCCTGTTACGCGTGCGGCTGGGGGGCTCATGTTTCTTGAATTTGTCCTCCTTCTCTGTCGCCAATCTGGGAATCTGTCAGGTACTCGTCCAACTAGTCTGGCAATCGCTTCCCTCATAACTTCAATCGTTGACCTGATGTGGGAAATCTCTTCATCCTGTCGCTGGAGCTCCTGCTTAGTTGTTCGGAGCGATAAATTGCTGGGTACACGGCCACTGGATGGTGATCGATTCAAGTTCTTGCGGTAGTTGCTTTGGCGGTTTGAATTTCGGGCATATTGCAGAGCCCGTCCTAAATCTTCTTGTCCTTCCGGCTGGTTGCCTCCAAGAAATCGTATCTCCAATCTGATAAAACATCCTCCCGGAGTTCGTATCAAATCGTCATCATGCCGACTTGACTATGGACGTCATGATTGTCATCTAGTTCCCTATCGGTGGAACCAACTCCTCTTGTGAAATAGCTGGTACTCATCGTTGTGTAGAGCTTCCCACAGACAGCGCCAATTGTAGGTGAGATTTTTAGGAAAGCTTGGTTGAACTCTCAAACCGAATCTTTGAACACAAACAATCTATAAGAGAAGAAGACGATAAGAATGTCTCGACCCTTTTAAGCCAAAAGCACTCCGATGATTAAATTAGCAAGTTTAATCACAATGAATCAAATAAATTATAAAGAGCTAGAATTAAAGTAAACGTACCTTACACTTTTAGTGCATTGGAGTATTTATAGGTTTTAGAATGTCATATTCTCTTTAAGAATTGGAGTTACTTTCTTCCTAAGAATCTTTATTGATTGAGTTAATTTAATGTATTAGACATATATTTTATTTGTCTTAATTTATTTAGAAAAATGATTCATATTATGGGTTTTATTAGTCCTAATACACCTTGAATTAAAATTTATGAACCAGCTCTTTGGGTCCTTATTTCTAATTGACATGAGCCTAGTCTAATTGCTGATCTCGCTGGACTGCTCTCTAGGTGTTGAGCTTGGCTCAAATTGGCCCACGTGCACATATAATTATGTGCTCTATGAGTTGTATGCGTTGTTTCTGGAAGCAAAGGGGAAGTCAACTGAAGCACTAATGGTTTATAAATTGGGCACTTCAAGGTTCTTCATCGCTTTCCCTCTCTCTTTCCCTATGCATATAAATATGTTAATGTATACATTTGAGTGTTGTTATTTTTGGTGCTAGGAATACTGAGCCATTGGAGAGGTTGAAGAAGGAATAGGCTCTAATCCATCATAGAATGTCTGAGATAGTGAATGCGTATCCCTATGAGAAGGTATGCTCGACTTGATGTTTGATCCAGAACCAGAGAACTTCAAATTTTTGGATTCAGTTGGAGAGAAGATCAGCTTGCTACGTGTAATAGATTGGGAATAATCACCCATTTGTTCTTCTGCTGTCACTTTGGCTGGCAAAGACATTCGGAAGTTCTATTGATTGAACTCTTAACCAGTAGGTGAAATACTTGTTTGAGTCAAGTAACATTGTTCCTGTTCTCATTTCGTAAGAATTACGAGAATACAATTCTTTCAACGAGTGGATTGCAATATATTTATGATAAGTAATGATAATAGTTTAGGACATTGATGACTAAAAATAGCCCCAAAAACTTGCAACGTGGGTCTTAAGCAGAATGTCAAAGTTGAATGATCTAAATACAATGATAACATCTTTTTCTGTTGATTATAATACACATACATTCTGCTGCTGCTGGTGTCAAATTGATGGTATCTCCTTCTCTTTTCCCTTTTTTTTCCCCCTCGCGTGCGTGTATGTGCGTCTAGAAGGTTTGCTGGACTGGGGTGTTTTGTTTTTTTTTTTTGTTTCGAAGTGGGGGGGGAGTTCATTTTTATGGGGAAGAGGGAATTGGACAGTGACTGAGGTAATGCATGTGGGAGAGGCAGAGGATGGCTTTGACATAAAATTTTGGGTGTAGGGGGTGACTACTGTTTTCCGTTTAAGTTTTTTTTTTATTATACAGCTTAGAAGTTGAAGGCTTGAAGCTTATAGTAGTAAGGTACATGCTATTGGACAAGAAAGTACAACAAGGTGTTAATTCTTTTGTATCTGGAGAAATAATTTAGACTTCTTAAATGATATAAACACGGGCGTTTTCAAGTTTCATTAATATTTATTGACAAATAAGCACTGTGCAAGCTTATAGAAATTAAGTGTAATCTTTTACCATATAAATACTTGTTACTATAGCAGGCCATTTAGAAAATAATAAGTGGTTATAGCTTCTCAAGACCTTTTGAAATGAAGCTTAATTGGCTATTACAATGATGATCAGATAATTTTTGCAGAAAACATTGAAAAAGATCAATTAACTAAGCAAAGGCCTAATGCATATCATCATGATCTAAGTTTGGCTACAAATTAATTCCTTTTCCACTATTTCCTTTATCTAGGGTAATATCTTGGTCAAATCGTAGATCCATAAGTCTCACTATCACAATTGATATATGTTTTGGTTTACGTTTGTTGTACCTTCAATGTGAACCACTTTATTTCTTAGTATTTGTGAAATCTCTTAACTTGTAAGCTGCATATCCTTCTCATTCTGTCTTCTCTTGTCTTGAGCAAGAAACATTATGACTTTAGCTACCATCACTTTATAGAAATGTTGTTCCATGATTGCTTATCAATTTCTATCATGAAGCATTCTCTGAGATAAAATACGGCTATTCCTTTCTAATAAAAAAATGCAATGACGCTATTCCTTTCACGGAAACATGGAAATGATGTTTGCTCGGTATATTTGTCTTTCTTTCAATTTTCATTCAGCAGTTGAAAGAATGTCTTTTTATTTTCGGTCTCTTTTTTCTACCCCCCCACCTTTGTCAATGAAGTATTACTATTTTGATTTTTCGTGTCTGCTATAGTAAGATGAATAATTGATCCTTGTGCATTTGCCTCTTGTAGACGGGAGATAGTGATTCTTTTGAGCATGGTGAAAGTTGTATGAATCCACGGTCATGCTCCATTGTTGATGATCTAGTGCAGAAAAAGCATTCTCAAATTTCGAAATACGGTGTGAGAGAACATATTATTATTATTGACAAAATGATTTTATGTTAGTTATTTAAATTTTTTTTTTCTTACAAGCATTTGCAACACTTGTTTTAGGGATGCCATCCTAGTGCCAAATCTTAGTCTGGAAAAGTGGCCTTATCTTCTTTGCAAAAATCAACAAGGAACGATGTTGTTGACATAGGTACTTTTTATAATGTTGATAGTACTGTTTACTTTTTATTTTAATGCTGCACCATTTTAAAATTTGGTTGTATACGTGATTGCTGTGTTTTCTATAATAAGCAATTAAATTAGTGAATCTACTAAAGGTGTTTGAAGTTTGTACTCCTTATGGAAATTGGATGAAAAATTGACATGCCATGAATTCAATATTCGAAACCTGAAACCCAAAACCTCCAGTCAACGTAATTGTAACATTTTTTTGATAAGTAATTGTAACATGACTTCTTGGCTAAGTTAAAATTACATATCCTGTTCCGGAGGACCTGAAACATTTGTAATTTTTCTTGGTAAAAATAAAAGAAACATAATTTCTTAGCGCTTCAGAATTACGTGTGGATACTAAACAAAGGGCGATAAGTATGTCTTTTCTGAAGCTTTCTTCCTGTGTGGCACATGTGACTGGCATGCATCTATTTGTGGGCTTTTCTTTAGATCTAGGCCAAGGGAGCCTTGTGCAATTGATGTATGCATTACAACTAACTTGGCATACATCATTCTCTGTTCTTGTCCATTTGCACCGGCAGTATATCCTAGGAAAAAATAGCCAACGGAAAATATTTTGTCAAATCCACATTATTTTGACTCATCAGAATTCTATTTGAATATTATATTCCTCCATAAGTGATATCTTCATCGTACTGAGGCACAATAGGAAATGAAAAAGCGGTACAAGGCCATTATTTGGAAGAGCCATGTTGCATTGGAGCCTGGATGCAGTGAGAATTAGGCAAAGGCTTTGGCTATTATGGATTATTTTGGGTGAAGTAGTCACTCCAAGATTGTAGGGTTGAAGGCCTTCTGAGTTGAGTGGAGTTAATTCATGCACCATTAACTGTTTATCAAGATACTATGATGAACCTTAATTCACTGTTGAACTTGGTCCAAGCAGAAATGTGCCCAAATAATAGTGAAGGTTGATTGGGCTAATTTTCCTTGAATAAATAGAAATTTTGATATATGCACATTTTATAATGATTTCTCATTGGTAGAATTTGTGTTATTTATCAAGAAAAGTTATTTAATTGCTGTTTTAAAGGTGTTTTAGGATCAAATGAAAACAATTAGTGGTTCTTCCTTTCTTAGAGATTTTGAAACCTCAATAAGAAGTGAACTTTCACAATCTCTCAGATAGAATTTAATGCCTAAAAGTTGAAAGAGAAACTAACTTAATATGAGTATTATAATTTGATGTCCAAATATGTCGTACATGGAAATAGTATAATGGATACATGGTTCTTTATCAATGAATTGTCTCAGAACTTTATAATGTTACCCCAATTATGATTTTTTGTTTTATTTTATGAATTAATGCACTTATATTTGTATGTTGTTAAATCTATCCATTCTAAACACTACTTTCATATTAGATGTGATTTGATGAAGGATTGCATCACTTAATGTCTCATGGAAATGATGGTGAATTTGTGTACAATTCATTTTCAAGAGTACACAAATTTTGCTTGTTCTAAACTTCTTTATTATTTTTAATTTAGTTAATACAGCAGATGTTTTGGGAAATTCGAAAATTGTAAATGACTGGCAACCAAGGTGATTAGCTTTGACTAAATAAGATAAAACATAAGCCTATATTGACTACATTTTACCATAAACACACATGCATGTGCAGATGTGTCTACTCTCTGGACAAATATTCATATTTTCTTCATTTTTGATATTCTAGCCATCATTCCAATGATCTCAAATGTAGTAGACATTCTAACACTTATTGTAAACATCGTTTTAAAATTTCAGTTTTTGTGTAGTAGGATTTCATTTTGTTCTTTTCTTGCACTAGGACTTCTATTTTGTATTATATTTTTGCCAATAGTAACCACCATATCACCATCTTGACGTATTTGATGATTTGCTTTACAGCTTCTTTTGGATGGTTTGTTAGTTGCAACTTCCAAGACTGTAGCGTGGTCAATTTGGTACACGCACCCCTATAATGCTCTTTCATGAAATTTGTGACCCTCTTTATGATTGAGCTTAATTTTTTGAACACACATTAAGTATTTCTGTCTAAAGTCCCTTCAGAAATCTGATTTTCATGGATAAATTATACGTATAGTTTTTTTCTGTTATGTCCAAGGTGTATTATATGACATTCAAATTAAAAGGGAAGTCGTGAAATTTTTGTAGTATGGGTTAATATCCCAATAGTGCTAGCTCCTAGTTTTGGTGTACCGTAACCATCATTGTCAGTTTTTCTCTTATTAGTTCTAAAATTGGTGCTCCCTTCAGCTACCAAAGGGTTGTGGAACAGTGGAAGAAGATGTAGAAGTTAATTGTTATCAAGTTGGTCCTAATTACGAGGTTTCTGAGCAAGCCTCATGAGTTCTAATTTCCAACTTGAAAATGGAGAATTTTTTTGTGGTTTTGAAAATTGAAGAGATTGCAGAATGAATAAATAAGATAAGAAGCATCCTCACTAAACTAAGACTGAACTAGAATTAGAAGAAGATATATGGTGATTGAGAAAAACTGTCACTGACCTCTCTTCCTAAGTGATGTTTCAAAAACAGGAGAAACATTCTTTTTTCCATGATGAAGGCACATCCCGGGGTGAAGAAAGTGTACTTGGGTGGCGTAGCCAATCTAAACTCCCTCATCTTTTATCATTTATGCAGAAAAGTTATCTCCACTACCTATTTGAAAGGCTAGGTTCCATTTTGAGTGTGCCAATGTTAACCAGCTTGTACCATTAATAGTTTGTGCATGACTTCTGTTTGACATCACATGAAGTTTCAAAAGAATTTGTGTATACGAAGTTTTGTCAAGTGAATAAACTTCTAAAGAACTTCTAATGATTGTTATTGTATCCATTGTGAACTTGATGTCCTCAAAGGTGGAAAGAAGTACCAGAGCAAAGGGTGTGCAGGCCTGGGTGGATTTGCTCAAGTATTCAAAGCATATTTCGACAGTGATCCTGATGATGTTGTTGCACTAAAGGTGATTGGTAGCTTAAAACTTTCCTTGTCGATTCAGTTCCTCAAATCAAATCTCACTAGATTGTATTAAAAACTGAGAATTTGTGAGATACAAAAACCTGCTTTTTCTTGGGAGTTCTACATGTATCGTCTACTTGATAAGCGGATCTCTGACAAGGAAGTATGCCTTTTCCTGGAATTATAATCATTCATGGGTATTTGCTGGTCATGGAACTGCTGCTTATTCTCAATATATAATTTTACCAGAGGCCAAGCTTTGATTTTGCTCACAGACTGCATCTCTATTCTGACTACAGCATACTTGTTTGGAACTATTTAGCACAGGAGACACTTCAGGTAGGTGTATCATATTTCATGTTTGCTTCATTTCCAGTTTAAAACTTTTTGTTATATGTGTGTCCACTCAAGCACATCTTGCAGGATGCTATAAATTCTAAAATGTGGTGATTGGTGGGTTCATGTAAGAGGTTCTATACATTTATTACACAATACAGATGCCATCCATTCTGGAAACTCTGCATTCTGCGGGTGATTTCAAGCCTGACAATCTGCTTATTCACTATTTTAGGTAATAAAACTCTTACCATCGTGATACTACCCTGTATGATCATATTCCTGGCTCTTTTATGTTCATATATTTTAGGCTCCGTTTGGAGCTTATTTAATCAAATGAGCACAGGTCAGAACCAGTTTATGGCCCATATATGGTAAGTGCTAAATTAGGTTTTTTCTGCTATATGGTGCCCAACGCAACAGCCTGGGACTCTCCTATCTCATGGGGGTTTGGTGCATCTTCAGGTTATTAGTTGTTATTCAGCTTAAGAAAGTTTTGAGGCATTCGCAGAAAGAGTGCAACTGAAAGTGTATTCAACATCTTCATCTGGTTATTTTGTGATTCTACTGCAACATAATGGTAGTTCAGAAACTTAAAGCATACCAGCTGCGGTTGGAATGCCAGTTATTAAATACTTTCTTATGTGTTTTTCTTTGAGAACTGGTGGCTTGTCCGAGAAAATTTCTGAACCTGGTTAAACTCTGCTAATAATATATTTTCTGGTTGGTCTGCATTGGGATTCTGATGGCACCATGGATTTAAATGGCTGTTGTTCAAAGGAGTTACAATGTATCTGTAGGAAAAAATATTGTACATAATGTTTCCCATATAATCTGTAGTCATAATAAAGTGAAATAAAACATAGTAATATTATAGTCATGTAGTCATCATAAAGTAAAATCAACAACATTAAATAATACATGTGAAAGAACGTAATATGGTATATGGGACAAGTTATATATGAAGAACTAATAAAATATGCGATGCAGGGGAGATCAAGTTGAGTGTTACACACTCTCGGTTTAAGACAGATTCGTCCCTCACACAGGTGCTCATAGAATGAACGGACGTTTATCTCTAAGATAAAATGATAACAATTTTGAATAAGTAGCACTACAATATTCAAAATTCAATAAATTAACCTTTTGATTTTACTCTCTCAATTTATGAAATGAATGCAACATATATGATATAAAACAGTGAGAAATTTCTGTCTAATTTTACACATAATTATGACATTTAATTTCATACCGAAACTTACAACGTTTCTGATAAAATCAACATGATATGATAATGAATACACTGTATTTTCTTCATATGAAAAACTGTAGATATTCTGTAGAATTTCAGCACGAAAATTCAGTGCAAAAATACAGAAGAAAGTAATAGAATTTTCACAAAAATTAATCACACAGAATATATGTAAAAATTAACCGGATAAAAACCTAGATAGAAATTTGTACATAATTTTTAAGGCAAAAACGAAAACGAGAAATGACTGATTGAACAGTCAGATATTTTCTGCAACAGTTGCCGGAATCTGGGCATGGATGTCGTCGTCGGAGGCTGAGAGAGAGAGAGAGAGAGAGAGAGAGAGATATGGAAAAGTTGTCTGAAAACTGTTTCAAACTATGTCTTGTTCGGAGGGGGAATCTTTCTATATATAGAAAGAATCACACCCCTTCGAAACGCTACCAGCCAAACGCGCCCTTTGGAAGGGTCGCAATCGTTGGAATTTAAATTTGAATCAATTCGGTTCAACCCGGTTCACACTGGTATGGTTCAACCTGCGTCCAAAAATATTAAACCGGTCCAAGTCATTTTAATATTAATTTAATTGCACCCAAACCCGAACCGAATCGAACCAAGCCGAGCCGGCCGAATGGGCGAGCTGCATCGGCGACGCGCGCGTGTGTGGTTTATTGGGTCAATCCATGGGTTCCATAGGTCTTCCCCCTTTCACAAAAGTGGGGTGCCCCTTGGGGCCCAAACCAATCTTTAAACTTAGGCTTTATATACCCATCACTTTTTCTATATAAAATCAATGTGGGACAAGTCTTTAGTTCCACCCAAAAATCATACTCATGATACCTACTTTGGAGGCCATTATCTCATTCAAACCTCCATAGATTTGAGCAAGTAAATGGTTGTTCTTCATCTCCTTATGAAGGAGAACACAAAGCATCTTGGACCCACTAAAAAGGACATGTGAATCTCATCTTAATAATGGCTCAAAGTTGGTGTTTTACATCAAATATTCCAATAACCCCCACATGAATGAGATTGGCTGTAAAAAACAATGCACAAAGAAATGCAGATGCAAATATGTATAAGAGAGAGAGTAAAGTGGAAAGTTACCGTATTAGGAAAGGTGGCTTTTGGCTTTGAACCTTCCTTAGTGAAATACTATCGGGTTTATTGGCTGATCAATGAACATGATGTCTTGAATTGTTCTGCCCTTTGTATAAACCGAGACAATAGTACTCACACGGGTTTCTTCTCTATCTAAAGTTGTTCTCGGTTGTGTTCGTTTTAGCCATGAACTATCCTATTTCATGAGTGTTCTAGAGAATTGAAGTCTTTACAATTCTCATGGAACTGGCCTACATCACACTCATATATGTGATTTTCTTATAGAGTGAGCAGTCGTACATACTCCACTTGCTAACCAAGTAATAAAAATCATTAAAAGTATAGGCTTATTAATATGAGTATCCTGCCATACTCGTTCTATATTAAAAGCTGTAGCTTATCTTTACACTATTCAGGTAATCAATATTTCATCATAGAATTAGGTAGTGGAACAATGTCCCCTATTGATTTATACTAAGTTGACCTTAATTAGGTTGTCTCGTTGAACCTAGATCTTGGGATCTCTAGTTAACTAGGTTGGGTTGTCATTGAGTAACTTTTAAGATAATCGGTTTTAAATACCTAATCCCCTTGATGAATGAATTTCGATCTCTTACCAGGCCTAATAGTAAGATAATCTCTCAATATCCTTTCATTAAATTATTAATCATTGAATAGTACATTCTTGTGAATAATGACCTTTAATAGACATGTTTGTCATGTTTTGTCATTATCAGGAATTCTCTGTGTCGTAAGACATTTAATAAATCACTTGATACTTCTTCCCTAGCTCTTGATTCCTGCACAGAATCTAACTGTTTATTTTCATTGATATAATTTTCTAAGAAATTAAGGCACTTCTTGTAAGACTTATCCATTTATGAATTTAGCGTCTCCTGATCCATAAATCCAGTTTCCACGTTGTACCCTCTCTAGTACTTCTGGATGTATATGTGATCAGAGCTCATTTATAGCACAAGGCTATCACCTTCCAGTGAATTAACCTTGGGTTTGAATAAAATACTTTATTCCTGCCAAGATATGTATACACTTGTCATTTGCGTGAACTCATATCACGAAGTCACAACTACCGAGACTAGATCTCATTACATATCTACTAAATATTTGAGTTTAGACTCTACTCCTTGAACCATTTGGATAACCTCATTTTTAGATCTATCAAGCAGATCGTTTGTTACCCATTTAGTTTTACCTCTATGTAAACTATTATGGTTCAGTTATAACGAAACTGCATACATCTCTTTACTTTACTTTACTAAAGTTATCGAGGCTGCACTTAGTTCCTTTCCTCTTGAGATTTCACCTCTGACTTTAAAAGTTAGAAACATTGGGATCAGTCATTCTTTCTTTTTATGTGTCTAGAACTATTCTTCCTTCCAACCATAGACTTAAAGTCTTAGCTCATTTGCTTACTCATAGAGTCCACAAGACTCTTAATGTGAAAAGCAAATGCACAAGGAAGTCCGTTCCTAAATAATGTCTCACTTCTAGGATTAGGAAATATTCTCTCGAATAATTCTAGAGTATTGGACGAATTATCGTTTACTACAGCATTCACATGCACAACTGTATTCAAGCTGACCGGGGAATAAACCCTCACACTATCTTATAACTTAGATTACAGATAACCCGAGCTATAATTATGTCCATATTAACACAGTGTTCTGTGGGGTGTCCTAATGAGAACGTGTGTTGGAGAAAACAAAGCTTCTCCCCACATTTCTTGGATTATCCAGAATTTAACAAAGTAGTACACATCAACTCAATTAAGAGTTAGATTTCATTTTTTCAGCAATCAAGTTACTGAAATAACTAGGTATTTATAGACAGGTAAATCTGGATGTTAAGCTACTGAAGCTACATCATCACCATATTTAATACATTTCCCTTGTTTACTACATTCATTCTCAAACTCATTTGAACATTACAACATATGCGTTGATTACATTAAGTATACTATTCCAGTATTACTACTAAGAATGTGGATAAGTATACTCTTGAATGGTAACTTTCTTAATTTCATTATATTTGAAGGAATATTATGAAATACAATCAACATATGGCAATTAATATAAAAGTTAGATATGTCATTACTATCACAAACATAGATATACACAGATACATATATGGTCACTAAAAATGTTCCAAGTTAGCAACTAAATAAGTTATGCAACTCAACAAGTTATGATAAAAAGCACATTAACGATACTAAACCCTAACACGAAACTAGTAAGAACCAGACGATCCTCCTAAAGATGAACTCTCAATCACTACCAACACAGGATCAAGCGTCCTCTTCCGCGTACGCTCGAGGGTGTTTGGCCGATAAGGAGAGTCCACATCATGAGAACCCTCGGGTTGTGCTAGAAGCCTCAACCTCTAGAAATAAGCGGGATACAGAATGCTCTTGCGAGCAATGCATCGAGTCTTCCTATAGTAGTTTCGATAGCAACTCGGTTCTGCCTCATTTGGTCCAATCACCTGCCCTGGCGGAATAGACAGTGCCACTAGCCTAGAAAGAGCAACGTTCTCTGGACCATGAAAATGATACATCATGTGTAACACTGGAGGATTTGCTAGTTGTGCAAGATTCTCTGACTCATCCTCACCAAACCAATTTTGACCCACCTCTTTCCAAATATCCATCATGTGATCTGCAAACACATGGTAATATTCTTATGATTAGAAATCATAGAATAACACAATTTAATTTCATACAAGAAATTAAATACTCTAGCAATTAAATTTGCTTGTCCACACAGTATCATATGCTCATATTCTTAAGGTTAGAAACCTTAGAATAACACCATTTTAATTTCTCAAATAAAATTAAAACTCTAGCAATTAAATTGCTAAACCACAAAGTCATGCTTTCACCAAAAAAACACATAAGCATGGCAAGACAATTAACATGTAGCATTTAAGATACATAAAGATGTACTGCTATAATATATCATGCTAAACATGCAACGGAAATAGAATTTTAACAAGTTAACAACCACTATGCAAGTTAAATTCATCACAACATTAGGATTCATGTCAATTGCTATGCATTACGAAACTCAAGTTTCTAGATTTGTAACATGTTCATTTCAGAGATGAACAATCGCTTTCTAAGTGGCAAATAAAATTAAATTTAGTGCCCTAGAATTTCAACACTGAAATTTTTATGTGAGCGGCAAATCTGAATTCACACATGATTATCAATATCATATACTCAACAACATACAAGTACATGTCATGTCACATTAGTACCACATATGGAAAACATATACAGAGAGAAACAAAAAATCTGTCTTAAGACTGTAGGAAAAAATATTGTATATAATGTTTCCCATATAATCTATAGTCATAATAAAGTGAAATGAAACATAGTAATATTATTGTCATGTAATCATCATAAAGTGAAATTAACAACATTAAATAATGCGTGTGAAAGAACGTAATATGGTATATGCGACAAGTCATATATGAAGAAATAATAAAATATGCGATGCAGGGGAGATCAAGTCGAGTGTTACACACTCTCGATTTAAGACAGATTCCTCCCCCACACAGATGCTCATGAGATGAACGAACGTCAATTTCCAGGATAAAATGATCACAATCTTGAATAAGTAGCACTACAATATTCAAGATTCAGCAAATCAACCTTTTGATTTTACTCTCTCAATTTATGGAATGAATGCAACATGTATGATATAAAACAGTGAATAGTTGTTGTCTAATTTTTCACAGAATTATGACATTTAATTCCATATAGAAACCTACAGTGTTTCTGATAAAATCAACATGATATGATCATGAATACACTGCATTTTCTACACAGGAAAAACTGCAGACATTTTGTAGAATTTTAACACTAAAATTCACTACAGAAATACAGAAGAAAGTGATAGAATTTCCACAGAAATTAATCACATAGAATATATGTAAAAATTAACCGGATAAAAATCTAGATAGAAATTCGTACAGAATTTCTAAGGCAGAAACGAAAATGAAAAATGACTGATTGAACAGTCAGATATTTCCTAGAACAGTCGCCGTAATCTAGACATGAACGTCGTCGTCAGAGGCCGAGAAAGGGAGAGAGAGAGAGACGAAAAAGTTGTATGAAAAACTGTTTCAAACTATGTCTTGTTCGGAGGGGGAATCTTTCTATATATAGAAAGAATCGCACCCCTTCAAAACGGTGCCAACCAAACGCGCCCTTAGGAAGGGTCGCAACTGTTGGAATTTAAATTTGAACCGGTTCGGTTCAACCCGTGTCCAAAAATATTAAACCGACTTAAGCCATTTTAATATTAATTTACCCGCACCCAAGTCGGCCGGACAGGCAGCAACGGCGCGTGCGTGTGTGATTTATTGGGTCAACCCATAGGTTCTATAGGTCCTTCCCCTTTCACAAAAGTGGGGTGTCCCTTGGGGCTCAAACCAATCTTTAAACTTAGGTTTTATATACCCATCACTTTTTCCATAGAAAATCAATGTGCGATAAGCCTTTAGTTCCACCCAAAAACCATACTCATGATATCTACTTTGGAAGCCATTATCTCATTCAAACCTCCATGAATTTGAGCAAGTAAATGCTTATTCTTCATCTCCTCATCGAGAAAAACACAAAGTATCTTGAACCCACTAAAAAGAACACGTGAGTCGCATCTTAAAAATGGCTCAAAGTTATTGTTTTACACCAAATATTCTAACGGTATCATGGGCATTATATGAGTAAAATTTTAACTCATCAGCACTTTTGACTCAACAACACATCTAACGAGTGTAAAAAATGAACTAACCACTTAAAAAACTTTTTGTGAATGCAGAATTCTAACCAGAAGTAAATTTTTCTTTTTTTTTTTTTTTTTGAATTTCAACACTAACGATAGTTTCAAAATCAAAATGAAAATCTTCATATCTTGAGCTAAAGCACTTGTCAAAAGCTTGCATCTAAGCACAACAGTGCAAACACCTCTGTGTAATTTATTATGTGAAATTTCACAAACATATTGGGCAATCTGCCTTTTAAATGCAAATTTTTGTTAGGTATTTTTTCTTCTTTTTGAATCATGTAGCTGGTTAGAAATGTGAGGATTCTTCCATTGCCAAATAGAGCACCCTATGGGACATTCAATTTAAAGAGCCTGGATGCACAAAAAAAAAAAAAAAAAGGTTTCTGAAAATACGATATCTCTTTGAACTTGGAATTAGGGCTTATATCTAATGATCCTTCATCACCCTTTTTTCTGTGTTTCTGATCCTTGCCTGGTCGCTATGCTGTATTTTACTGTCTGGTTTCCGTATTCCTATAAATATACTAGACACTACACAAAAAAAGGCTTTTATATGCTTAACCATATTCCTTGCCATCTATTACTTGTAAGCCCTCGGGTAAAAAAGTTAATTCAGTGCATGCCAAGTGATTGAGGGACACTGACTGATGTTGCTTTGTAATTCAGTCCCTATTCCCTATTCAGTACCTGACATTGATTGATGTTTTGTGCAGTCAACCCAAGAAGGCCACCATTTAAAAATACATTCTTCTGACAAACTGAGTCATGTACTCTGTCAATGGTTTCAATTAATAACTTCAACAATGGGTTTAATTACTAACATTAAACTTATTAGGCTTGTAAGGGAGCGCAGCATACTTGAAGAGAAATTCGTTCTTTCTCAGTGCTTATCTAGTGCCGTATCAGATGCAGCATGAAGAGTGGACATGATGAATAGGAGGATGATGCTACTGGAAAACCATTGGGACCACCATTGGCAAGTATTCCGAGAATCAAACACATAACAAGCTCGCCTACATATCATCAGAACAATGAAGTCCTGAAATTACCAACCACTTATTATGTACCAAAGAAAGAAAAGAAAAGAAAAAAAAAACAAAAACTCATTGATACAGTTCGATACTTCTATTTTTATTCATTCATGAAGGCTTAAAGGGCTAATTTGCATCATCACTTGTTGTTGCAAAATTCCTCATCAAACAAATCTAGTTGTTGGAGAGCTTCGAAAAAGCATTTAAGCCACTTCATAAATCGCTAGCCCAGCAAAAAATGATGGGTTGAGATAGTAGCTCTATGAATCTCCTTTGAGGTTTGGTTGTTTTAAAATATGTCTCTCACTGAAATGGCGTGTACATGTATTGCTCATTCCTGCTTCTCAGCATTTTTGTTTGGGTTATTGAGTACATATGTATCCAATTTTATTTGATTCATAGATCATAGATTCATAATCCTCTTATAGAATCTTTTACATCATATTCTTCAAGTTTTGTCATTTTATGCAGCAAAACATGCAAAAAGATAGCCTAGTGACCTAGTCTATATACGCTATTAGTGAAATTGGTCATCTTAGGTCCAGATTAGTTTGATAATCATTTTTAGTATATAATTAGTTCATGTGATCTACATAGGTTCTGATTTTGTGATTTGAGAACTGATATGAACATTAACCATGTGAAATTTAGAATCTGGTGCCTTTTTCCTGACTTTTTTTTGGGCAGGGATGATCTTACAGAAGATGGTTTTCATGACCGTACTGGCCCCTTGGCTTGATCAGGTTATTGCCAGTTGGATCAAAGATTTTGTATCAGATTTGATCATATTTGATTTCTCATATATTTATCATGCAGGGACTCTGCCTTGTTGATTGGGGGAGGGGGATAGACCTGTGTCACTTTCCTGCTGAGATGAAGTTTAACGGAGACTGTTGGACTTCTTGTGTCTGTTGTGTTAAAATGCAAGAGAATAAAGCATGGACTTTTCAGGTCAGTGTCCAAATCCAAATAGCAGTCAGATATTGTTTTGTGATTTACTATACTATACATTAACGCTACCATTTGACTTACTACCAGGTAGACACTTACGGCCTCTGTTTTATTGTACGTTCATATAATGCTGCACAACTCATATATCGAAAAAAGAAAGCATTTTCTGATGGTGGTTTTACCTCATGTCTATTCAGCCCAGATCATGTTTCAGACGGTATTTGCTGTCTCATCTCTGCTTACATGATAGATAGATGTGGTAGTAATTTTTATTGATCTTGTTGAATACTTCCTTAATATGAGAGAGGTTGTGTCCTTTTTTGCCGCTTCTTGCGGTCCAATTCATTTTCCACTCACAAAAAATCTCTCTCCATTCTGCACTTTTTCAGCTATTGGCAGGTTAAACTGTGCAAGGACTTTTTCACAAAGCCACTTAACATTAACCCTAACGACACCATCATAAGAAGTTATTGAAGAACTTGAGGGAGTCATTCCAGGATTACTGATACAATACCTTATATCTTATACCTGCCCCACCCAAAGTATACATCTGCTAAAATTTTGGATATTTCAGATACAATATAGTGTATTGGTCCCTTCAAAATTTTTAAATTTTCATTCACCATTTTAGATTTTTAAATATTTGGAATACTATATAATGTATTGATCTCCTAAAAATAAAAATAAAATAAAATGGATACTTCAAATACTTTATAAAATCTCCTATATATCTTATAAAATTTTGAGATATTTCAAATACAATATAGTGTATTGTTAATTACTCTTTCATCATTCCTTCTCTTTTACTTCACTTCTATGATTCTATCACCTACCCCCTCAGATATGGTTTATTTGTTGTTCTGTGTTTATGGATGTAAATCCGGCCCGAGGCCCATGGGCCCCCCGAGCCCAGCCCAAGCTCGAGCACCCTATGAGTGGGCTTGGGCCCCCCTTCTAGAAGTTCGAGTCCGGCCCAAGCCTAACCCCAACCCAAGCCCAAGCCCGTGAAACCCCTCTTCCCCAAACAGCTCTTTCCCTTTCAGATTCAATTTGATTTTTTTTCTAAACACTCCCACCCATACTAGTAACTCCTCCTTTTCAAATTCATTTTTCTTAAGCATGTT